>JAOUQZ010000049.1:2143670-2155620 GCA_028564935.1 Neosilurus hyrtlii | reverse complement strand
AAAATACAGCACAATGTATTCATACACAAATTAGTACAACCATTCACACTCACATGTAGGGGTAATTTGGAACAGCCTAATGTGCATGTTTTTGGACTGTGGGAAGAAACCGGAGTATCCGTAGAAAACCCACGCAAGCACGGGAAGAACATGCACACTCCACACATTAATGCCCCGAGCCCGGGAATCGAATCCTGGACCTTCTTGCAGTGAGGCGAACATGCTAACCACTGCGCCATCGTACAGCCCCGTTCATTACATTTACAGCATTTGGCAGACGCTCTTATCGAGAGCGACTTACAATCATTTTTATACAACTGAGCAATTGAGGGTTAAGGGTTTTGCTCAAGGGCCTAACAGTGGTGATAGTGGGGATTGAACCGCCGCCCTTTGGATCAGTAACCCATCAACTTAACCACTAAGCCACCACCACCTCATGAAACAGTGCAGGTTAATAGAAACAGACCTAAACTATGCATGCAAACTTTTATTAAGTTTGAGTTTACTTTCCTTTAAACACTGCTGATGTGCAATGCCCGGCAAACACTTAAGTTAGGATTTTATTTTGTTTTGTTTTCTAATAAAATTATTCAAAAAGTGATAAATGCAACTTGCGTCACAATATTTGAGTTCAATGAATTTATAAATGGCTCATAGATAATTTACTCGAGCACTGGCTCCATCATCCCAACACTATCGCATGGAGTTTACACTTGAGTATGTTACCTCTGGGTAGTGTAGTTTCCTCCCACAGTTCAAACACATGCACATCAGGTCAGCTGGCTAATCCGAATTGCCCCTGTGTGTTAACATGAGTGTGAATCATTGTCTGTCTCCCTGTTCTCTTTGATGCGGAGAAGTGGCACTCAGCTTATATAGCCGATAGCTTGCCAATGATTTGCGCGCACATTATGGTGGATGAGTGGGTAAGTGAGTAAATAAAGATGTTGTGATATTCAACCTCCACTGGCTTTCTACATATAAGCAAACCTTGAAAATAGTGGCAAAGCACATGTTATAAAAATAATTATTTCTCTGATACAATAGACAATCTTATTACAAATTACACATAAAAAACTAACTTTCCATAACCAGCAGGAACCAAAGTTTGAAGTAATTCAAAATGATTTTTATCACTTTTAAGGGAAGTAAATAGCATTGGCAAAAAACTCAGACATTTTTTAAACAAAAACAAGTTTTAAAGTCTGATGGAATGCAGTGTGCCTAATGAGTACATGATCTTCTCCACGTTTTCTGGGGGTTTCTTTTAGGATTGACGGAATTTTGGGTCAACAAGATGCCACAGGCAAAATGTAAACTAAATATCTCCAGAGCTCCATGACTGCTTCTTCATCCTTTGTCTCCATATGTACTTCAGTTAAGAATATTTAGTTTCAAGTGTGGGCGGCACGGTGACATAGTGGCTAGCACATCCGCCTCGCCTCACAGCAAGAAAGTCCAGGGTTCGAGTCCACGGCTTCTGTGTGCTGTTTGCATGTTCTCACCATGCTTGCCTGGGTTTCCTCCGGTACTCAGGTTTCCTCACACAATCCAAATACATGCCCCTGGTTGTAAGTTTGAATGAAAGTGTGCTGGCCATGCAATGGTCGGGTGAGCTGTTAAGGGTGTACCCTGCCTTCGCCCAATGTCGCCTGAGATAAGCCTCCCCATAACCCTGTTGGATTAAATGGTTCGACAAATGAGTGAGTGAGTGAGTTTGGGAAGGGCCAGTGTATGGCTGTGATGGTCGAGTGTCAACAAACTTTTGGCCATTCAGTATATGTTAGGAAAGGAACATCAAACATACAACCTTGGGAAAGTTATAATCTGGCCCACCAAATGAATTTATAATCCGTGATTGTCTTGTGGATAATACTTGAATTGGAAGTTTAAAAAGCTAGTCTCTGGTATTCCACTAGAGGGCAACGGAGAGCAATTAACATCATTTTATTAGCAGAATATTTGACTATATCATGTTTTCAAAATATTATTTAGAAATTCAATTGATGATATTATTGTCACAATTCACATGTATTAAATACATATGCAATCCAGTGCATACAGTCCCCAAAAGACAGAAATATTGGAACATAACTGACAGCAATGTCTTGTTGCCCAGGTCTACCTTATATTAGCTGTTTAAACAATGATCAACACCAGCCACAAAAGTTCTGGAACCAAATTTAACCCTTGATGGAAAGACCAAAGTGTGGACTATGAAAGTATCTATTCACTAAACAAAATATACAACTCATCATTCAACCTTGGTAAGTGTAAGTGTCCTGGTTTGGGTTTGCATGGCTTTTTTTTGAACTGGTTCCTCGTGGTAGCAGAAGAATGACTTGAAAGAAGTGTATAGGGACATTTTTTTCCAGATGCATCTACTTTTGTTGAGAGACACTTCATTATGAAACAAAACACACTGCTAGCACAACAAAGTGCTTTCAGAGGAAAAAGTGGAAGATCTTAGACCGGTCGAGTCAATCACCACACCTTTACCCAACATAAATTTCACCTCCTAAAAAAGAAGACTGAAGGGAGAAATCTCCCAAAACAAACAATTATGAAACAAAGCTGAAGCACCAGACTGGATAAGCCTCACACATGAATCTAACCCATTAAGGCATGGACTCTACCTACAAGACCTCTGATGGTGTGCTGTGGTATCTGGCACCAAACAGGTGACGGCACATCCTTTAATTCCTGTAAAGTGAAAGGTGGAGCCTCCAGAGTTTGTTTAGTCCAGTACATCCAAGAGATGGGGGATCTGGACGCAATTATGGCAGGGGGTGTTATCCTAATGAAAGAGGCTCAGAAGGATAACACACTTGGTTAGGGATAGGAAGATCTCCCCTCATGAGTTTTAGGAGTCCAGTGTTCTTTGAATACTTCCCACAAAATCAGTAACATTTATATTTATAGCATTTGGCAGACACCTTCATCCAGAGCAACTTACATTTTCTTAATCATTTTTTATACAACAGAGTAATTTAGGGTTAAGAGCCCTGCTCAAGCACCCAACAATGGCAGCTCGGTGGCAGTGGGACTTGAACCTGTGACCTTTGGTTCACTAAGCAGTGAACCACCATTGCCCCAATGCACATGCGCCCAGCTGTCCATATGATGTAATACAAATGCAATTCATGAAACTGTACTTGTTTGCATGTCTGCCTCACAGCAAGAAGGTTCTGGGTTTTCAAGTCCAGCGTCTATGTAGAGTTTGCATGTTCTCACCGTGCCTGCGTGAGTTCTCTCCATTTTTACATTTACAGCATTTGGCAGACGCTCTTATCCAGACTTACAATTATCATTTTTATGCATCTGAGCAATTGAGGGTTAAGGGCCTTGCTCAAGGGCCCAACAGTGGTGATAGTGGGGATTGAACTGCTGACCTTTGGATCGGTAACCCATCGCCTTAACCACTAAGCCACCACTGCCCTGCCGCTTTTCCTCCCGCAGTCCAAACACATGGGTAGCAAAGTAGGGTAGCATCAGTAAAAATTGATTAATTAACAATTATTCAGGGGTGTTATAGTAGGTATTACATCTACCTCACCTTCTTGCTCCCGGGTTAGAGGCCTGGCCTTGGCGAGGACCTTTGTGTGGAGTTTGCATGTTCTCCTGTGCATACATTGGTTTTCTCAGAGTACTCCAGTTTCCTCCCGCAGTCCAAAGATATGCACATTAGGCTGGTCCAAATTGCCCCAAGGTGTGAGTGGGAATGGTTGCGTGTGCTGAACCTGCGACGGCCTGGCAAGCTGTTTAGGGTTTACCCCGCCTTCGCCACAGTTGGCTTAGCCTCCCCACAACCCTAGTTGGAATAAGCGGTTTGGCAAATTACTGAGAGTGAGTGAGATGAAAGTAGATTAAAAGAACATAAATGTTGGAGCCATTCCAGCCAACTCAGGACGGGGTACAACCTGAAGAGCTCACTAACACAAACACATCACCAATCATACTCACTCATACCGAGGAACGATCGAAAATAAGCAGATAGCCTAATATGCATGTCTTAGGACTGTGGGAGGAAAGCAGAGCACCCAGAGGAAACCCACGCAAGCACGGGGAGTACATGCAAACTCTACACAGAGACGCCCTCGCTGGGCACAGGGCTCGAACCCAGGACCTTCTTGCTATGAGGCGGACATGCAAATCATTATACCACTGTGCCGCCCATGTGGTTATGTAAACTCTATTTAAAGGCTTATATATAATTACATATCCCAAGCTTATTAAACAGATAGTTCCTGATAAACAAAACTTTTAAATAAAAGGTTTAAAAAATAAAATAGGAGCTGGGGTGTTCGAGCAGTTATAAGATATAATATTATCTCAAATATACCCAGTGATATCCAAGCATTAATATATAAGCTGGACTTGTCATTCATATGTCCAATACTCCACATCCAGATCAGAGAATGTGACCATTTCCCACATGGAGGACTTCTGATATGTCTCTGATAATCTAATAATAATAATAAAAAGATATAATAAACCAGAAAAGCACTCGAGAGCACAGACCTCCACCAAGGCTGTTCAGTACCCCCATATGGTATTGTAAGAAATTTGTTTATTATTTGAGCCCTACAATGCAAACAGGCAGCCATTTATATGATTGCATTGTGTATAGGGCCTGCCTTGAATAAGAGGCCTTGTACTCGGATGAGGAAGTATTAATAATTAGATTATTTTTTGTAATAATTGGCCTAAAAGTTGTACAGAAAGGTAAAGGAATGAAATTACACCATCAAACACAAGCCTGGAAGTTACACTTCGGTACGGTCTGGACAAATTCCCTGCATCCAGACAATAATCTGGATCACTGCCAAAATTTAATCAATTGTTCCTTGTATCATTTCTGACTCATCCTGAAAAT
Organism: Neosilurus hyrtlii; assembly: GCA_028564935.1. Classification (NCBI taxonomy): domain Eukaryota; kingdom Metazoa; phylum Chordata; class Actinopteri; order Siluriformes; family Plotosidae; genus Neosilurus; species Neosilurus hyrtlii. The sequence goes on along the minus strand of JAOUQZ010000049.1, from coordinate 2,150,744 downwards.
TTCATCCAAATCCATTCATAAGTTTTTGAGTAATGTTGCAAACAGACAGACAAACAAACAAACAAACTAACACCGGTAAAAACAACCTCCTTGGTGGAGGTAATGATTCACATTTACAGATTACACATCGAACTACAGCTAACACATTAAATCCTGGAGATGTTCACACCTGGCATTAATGTGTGCCCTGGGTGGTCGGGTCTCCAGACATCTCTGAGTACATCAGTTCATGCCTGGCATTAAAATGCGTCTCCACATACAGTACATCTTGTGTATCCACTTGTGATTGGATCACACTTCCCTGCTCTGTATGCGTATAATCATGTACATGTGGTTTCTAACAGGCAGGAGGCAGCAATGCCCTTCCTGTGCACAAGCTGCCAGAAACTGAAAGAAGACGAAGAAATCAAAACTTAACATTGCACAGTCACACATTAATATCATGCCATTGGTGCTCAAATAAATGCTTGCATCAGCCGACTGAGTCCTTCCATATACAGAGACATATCAAAAGTAAATAGACGCCATCATTTTTAACTTTTATGCATACATATGCATGTACATAGTAATCCCTCACATCAGTACTCTGAGTCACCTGGGGTTTCTCAGCAACATCAGTTTCCTTACTATGGGGATTATTATCAACAGTCCGGGTGACAGTCCTCTCAGAGAGCCCAGGTCGACCTGAGATTCGGGATGCTGTTGATTCCTTGCCTTTGTTGAATCCTACAATCACTCTGTTGAATCTGGAGGAGGAATGCCACCCTCAGACTAACCCCTAATATGCCCATCTGAAAATCAGCCAACTCTTTTACTCCTGGTGTTCACGACATAGCTGACTGCTTTAAACAAGTCTTTATACTCATTCACACACTCACTCACTCATTTAACAGACTGGAGCCTATCTCAGCTGTCACTCAGCAAGCACAGGATACACCCTGAACAGCTTGCCAGACAACTGCAGGACCAACACACACACAACCATTCACACTCAAACCTAGAGGCAATTTGGAACAGCCAATTAGCCAACTGTGCATGTCTTTGGACTGAGGGACGAAACCGGAGTACCCAGAGGAAACCCACATGGAAAACATGGCTCGACCCAGGACCTTCTTGCTGTGGGGCAGACATGCTAACCACTGCACTACTATGCCACCCATATTATTTCACACTTTCGAAGTAATTCTAGCCGCCAAGCTAATTAAGCTGAGTTCGATTTCATTCCTTTGTGTCAAATAAATAAATAAATAAATAGATGGATAGACAGATAAGACAGATATATAGATGGATAGATAGTTTCTGTAAGTGTCAGTGATGGTTAATTTGAGTGATGTAGATATACAGCAGAATAACTAAGACTACATTCTTTGCAGGGTTTACAGACTTCTGGGAAATGCCAACTGTGGACAGACGGAGCCGGCGCCCACTGACGCAGTCTCACCCGACTGGGTGCCTTTTCTTGGAAACAGTGTTGCTGTTAGTGACAGTAATGTGTCATCGTATAACTATTTACACTTCCCAAAGATCACATTCATAATGATGCTGTTGTGAGACAAATGTAAAGCCTGAGCAATAATAAAAGAACCGTTCTTTATCTTATTCCTCCTTCTTCCATATAATGTTATTAAATCAAAGAAAAGGATTCATCAGTGGAGAGTAAAATGGTAAAAGTATAAATGGTAAATTTACTCACATACGCACTGTTAGCTCAGAATAAACAGTGATGCATCAGGTCAGCACAAATACTAACACAGAAAATGTGTGCCTCATATTTCTTTTATTAGACTCTCTTGTTTAATGAATAGATTTTAGAAGAAAGAACACCTCAGTCAATGGATGCATTCAGATTTATTGTGGGTTAGTTCTAGAGATGGATAGAAATTGAAGTGGATTAGAGTTGGTAAACAAAATGAGTTTTGTCATGTAGAAGATAATAATTACAACATAACAGATGATTGTATGGGGCGGCACGGTGGCGTAGCACGTCCGACTTACAGGAAGATTTCTGTGTGGAGTTTGCATGTTCTCCCTGTGTTTGCATGGGTGTCCTCCAGCTACTCTGGTTTCCTCCCACAGTCCAAAGACGGTCCAAAGATTAGGGTAATTGGCTGTTCCAAATTGCCCCTGGGTGTGAGTATGATTGATAATATGTGAATGTTTGAATGCATTTGGTCACAGAGATGGTTTAGCAAGCCATTCAAGGTGTACCCCTTTTTTGCTCAGTGACTGCTGAGATTTGTCAATCCTATTTTCATAATTAGCATGGCTTTTCAAGCAAAATCCTTCAGCCATTTCTCTAATAGTCCACATTCTCAGGAATGCAATTTTGAACTAATATATAGATTAAGGCACTGCTTAAATATGGAGTTCCCGATATTTGTCACTTTTGCTTTTGGACCTGGGTTTACTTTCCTTTCACTAACTGATTTCTGCGTTCAATTGTTGCGTTCTGTGTGTCAATTGTTTGTTCTGTGCGAGTCTGAACGGTGGTGTATGAGCCTCTATTTTTGGGTATCAGTTTCGTCAATTATTGAATATTAAATGTTACAATTAGAATTTACATAAGTAACAATAATAAATAATGGTAAATAATTTTTAATTGATGGTATGGTAATGGTAAATAAAAAAAAGATTCTTTTGAATTTGAGGGGCGGCACAGTGACGTACTGGTTTGCATGTCCGCCTCATGGCAAAAATGTCCTGGGTTCGAGTCCCAGGCTCGGTAAGCGCATTTCTGTGTGGAGTTTGCATGTTCTCTTGTGCTCATGTGCTTACACGGGTTTCCACAGGTTCTCTGGTTTCCTCCCCTAGTCCAAAGACATGCATATTAGGCTAACTGGCTATTCTAAATTGCCCCTAGGGGTGAGTGTGAATGGTTCTGTGTGTGTGTTGGCCCTGTAATGGACTGGCGAGCAGATGAGGATGCACCCCGCCTTCGCCCATTGTTGGCTGAGACAGGCTCCAGCCCTCCCACGACCCTAGTAGGATTAAGCAGTTTGGTAAATAAATGAAGATTCTTTATAATAATATTTATTTTTATTAATTGCTGCCCACCATCATGCAAGTCAGTGACACATAACAGCCAATCAGCATCAACTCAGCGATACTGCAGCCTAATTAGGTTTCCTGCTGTGGCACGGACAACCATCCAAGCCATATTCCTTGACTACGACGATCCACTCAGGAGTTCCACTATAATGTCATGCAGGCTTTGTGACGAGTCTTTCTTCAAGTATCATGTTCTTTCAAATCTCGTTGAATTCTCAGCACAGTGGCACTTCATCTGTCAGTCAGTCCCAGGGTCATACTAATCCTCTAAAAGTAAATCCACTGACATCTAAATGTGTTTACTGCATATCTGAAAAGCTTCTAGATTTGACATTCACACAAGAATCAGCGTAGAAATTGACGGTTTATGAGCTGTAATATTGTAATATTTCAAAAAACTGAATTGATTCCATCCATCCTCCAGATCTGGCCCGTGAAATTGTGTTGTGCTTCATATTCCTCTACATGTTCACGCCAAGAGGATGGGGAAGGGTTGAGTTTCACCATCTGTTCCTATCTGCCTCTCATTATCCCCACTGTTGACATTCACTCGTTAATTGATGGGTAGCTTGGAGAGGATCTCCTTATACTGTGACAGGAATCTCAAGAAAAGCCTTGTGTATACAACTAGCAATAGCAAACGGCCGTATAGTTTACCTTTCCAAAAGGTCAGGAAAAAGAAGCAGAATGAGTTCACCTTTCAGAAGCTCTATGTACATGTAGCCTTATCACTAAGGTGCTTTCTGTATTTCCAGGTTTGAAGGAGTCATGTAGAGTTATGTCTTTTCTGGCCTGGTCCTAATGTTTAAATACTCCTGGATTGGTGAATGGAAAACAGTAGGTAAAATCTGTTGGGTCTCAAGCCTAGTGGCTCATCACAGCCGGAGCTTATCCCAGTTTCTGTAGTGTGAAGTGACTCGGAGTTCAACTGCTCCTGGATGGGGTGTGAGTCCATTGCAAGTTACCTTCCCAGTAGTGTGAGTACTGGTACTCACTTATACTGCTGGGTAGACAGAAGCACACTTGTGGTTAAGACCTTGCCCAGGGGTCTTAGAACAGTACATTAATGTATTGCTAGAGAGGAAAACAACGCATGCTAAATACACACCGAGAGCCTAATACTCCCTCCTAATTCTTTTCCTGACACATTTCTCTATTTCCAACAAAGCCTTCACCTTTGACAGATGACAATACTGATAAAACGATGTTGTGAGGGTGGGTTTTGACAAGGCATGCAACGCAAGAAGAAAGGAGGCAGAGAAGCAGTGGCAGGCACTAACAATAGCTTTCAGAATTGAGACGTTCTTTCTTTATGCAGAAGCAGCAGCGCGACAAATAACCACCCTCCGAGCACGTGAGTTGGTCAAAACAGAACAGCCATCCCTACAGAGGAGATAACGCAACCTTATTTGCTTCTAAATTTACGAACCTTGAGGAGCGTTGCCATAACACTTCAGGCTTTTATTATATGATTGCACCCCAGCCTCATTTGAAGCACTCACTTAAATGAGACAATTTTCTCTGGAGTGAAGAGAGCAAAGGGCTTGTCATGATGGTGCCAGGTGATTCTGGGCCACTGGCCATCTTCCTCCCTGTCTCACCTGGTGACAGGATCCAGTGAGGTGTTAAAAGTTGATTGGGTGTCTAAAGGTCACCTACAGCTCGACCGTATCAGCATCCTAGAGGCCCAGAATCGTAGACTTTAATGAGCCAAAACTAGCTGCTTTCAGCTAATGGAGCTACTGCTCACTGGTCACAAAGGTCCGGGCAGGTGCGCTGTAGCAGTGGATGCACTGATTGATGAAATAGTGGAGACAGAAAAATAACAGTAATTGAAAAACATTTGTTTGTCTTGATCAAATATTGAAAAATACATGGCCATCCAGGATGGTATGTACAGCATATGCATTAACTGACATCTAATAGGAGGCAGAAAAAGGTCATCTATCTGAGATTTAATTATCCCACTTGGAGCCTTGGTTCTCTGCATTCCATTTCTGTTTGCTTGCCTGAATCCAAATCAGAAGCATGGGGGGCAGGATGTGGTAATGCTGCAGTGATCACTGCTAATACAAGGCACATCATGTCCTGGAGGTGTTGCAGGCAGCATAGGCATTCCATCAATGTCATTTTCTACTTACACGCTATTGGACCAACCCATTATTGCTGAGCTCAATCAATATTTTTTATTACAGCCACTTTGTTCTGCCAGTGCACAACCTGCAAACTAAACAACATTTAAAGTATCAAAAAATTCCCTCGCCTCTGATGTTTTTTGGGAAGTACAGGTGGATGTCAGTGTGAGCATCTAATGGGACATATTACGACTAGCAGTGACATCTGGCGTCTCTCGGACTCGGAGTCCATCGCAGGGCCAAATCTGGCTCTTTAAGAACCATTTTCAGTTGAAATAAGTTTTTTCTTGAGGAACAAGGAGTGGCAAGGGTCAAACAAATTATATTTTAACACGTGTCATGTGTATGTGCTTTCTATGGTATGTATGCAGTAGGTGCTATCGGTGCTATTTAAGTGTTCAATGTAACCACCTGGGTGGCACAGTGTTGTAGTGGTTGGCTAGTCCGCCTTACACCTGGCAAGGGAGATTCTGAGTTTTCATGTTTTTCCCATGTTTGAATGGGTTTCTTCCATTTTTGTCCAACAATCCAAAGACATGCACTTTAGTAAAATAATCGATTGTTACAAATTACCCCTAGATGTAAGTGTGAATGGTTGAGTCTGTGTTTTGGCCCTGCGATGGACTCCGAGTCCGAAAGTCAGCTGAGATAGGCTCCAGTCTCCCTGCAGCCCTTGTAGGATTAAGCGGTTCAGCAAATGATGATGATGATGATGACAATGATGATGTAACCACCTGGGGATCATGATGGCATAGCACTTCCGACTCACAGCAAGAAGGTCCTGGGTTTGAGCTCCACGCCTGGCGTGTACATTTTGGTGTGGAGTTTGTATGTTCTTCCCGTGCTTGCATGGATTCCTCTAAATACTCTGGTTTCCTCCCACAGTTCAAAAATATGCTCATGATGGTAACTGGTTGTTCCAAATTGCCTCTAGGTGTGAGAGTGTGTGTGTGAATGGTTGTGTCTGTGTTGGCCCTGCAATGAACTGGTGAGCTGTTCAGCGTGTAACCCACCTTCACCGAAAGTCGGCACAGATAGGCTCCAGCATCCCTGAGACCTTAGTAGACATAATCGGTTCAGCAAATCAACGCAGGTATGAATGTTTTCTTATTACTGCACATCGGCACTCACGTCAACGATACATTACAGCGACTGTTTCCTGTGATAGGCACACGCCGACACCTGACAGGACACGGGACAACCATCCAACCATATTTCGTGACAATGGTGTGCCGCTGTTAAGAAGACTTGAGCCTACTGTACAGGCAAGCCATCAATATCTGTGACTAAAAGACTAAGAAACTGTGAGCCTAGACAGCATCAGTGAAGTGCTGTACAGCCCTTTCAAAAGTGTAATACATTTATCAGATCATGTAAATGATATGAATAGTCTAAACACCGCCAGATTTTATTCAGGTGATGGCATGCTAGTCGGAACACATAGCGGAAGCATCACGCAGGTGTGAAAATAACCTTAACCATGTTTACACCAGTCACACTTAATTCGCTGCAGCACCTGAATATCTCTGCAGAGATGAAAAATAATATGCACCCTTGCATTGATGAGGACAGTGTGGGGGTGAGGTCTCAGTTTTGAGCTGACTGCCAATAAAATCAGTGTAAATCCAACTCTCTGGTTTTCCCCGAGGGAGCAAGGTCAGTTCAGTGTGCTTCATGTCAGCTGAACCAGTGATGAAATCTGCTCTGAAGCACCTTGTCTATCTCTGGGTGATGGGCTCACAATGCTGTTCCAGCCCATTGACAAGCACAGATCAGCAGCCAGTGCAGGAGTCTATTCTATCATCTGCTCTCAGGGGAGAAGGAGAGAGAGAGAGAGAGAGAGAGAGAGAGAGAGAGAGAGAGAGAGAGAGAGAGAGAGAGAGAGAGAGAG
>JAOUQZ010000049.1:2133368-2143410 GCA_028564935.1 Neosilurus hyrtlii | reverse complement strand
GAGAGAGAGAGAGAGAGAGAGAGAGAGAGAGAGAGAGAGAGAGAGAGAGCTTGTTCATCCGTTTATTGCAGGACCTTTGACCAAAGCCTTGGTTGATGATGAGTGTTTGCATGGCACATCTGTTCCTCTGTTATAGAAGGTCGAATCTTGCTTTTAATCTTGCTTTTATGGTTAGTCGTTGGTAGTGTTTCAATTCACTATACCTATTTTATTTATATTACATTCTAAAGTGTTCCGGTGGTTGGATTCATAGTGCAAAAACAGTCGCACAGAAATAGTATGCTGTGATAAGAGTCTCTTAATGAAAGCCACAAATGAAATACGATTGAGGAAAAAAAATACTAATTCAAAGAACTTAAAGTTAAACATTAGACTACCAGGGTGCACATATTAGTGCTTAATCTACATTTTGCAATCTGTGCCACATTTGAATCACATTTCCGTATTGATTAACATGCACATTAGAGTTGCTAATTAATGAAATAGCCATTATAATAAATCCTTCTGAAAAGCCCCACCTGGCCTTTATTCGTTGCTTGTCTATAGCTGCTGGAGCCAGCCAATTACTCTGAAATTTATTGGAGCCCGCTGCATCTGAAGTGTGATTGGAATATTAACGAATCTCCAAATGGCACATTTTAGCTCCTTCACCACCGCATGGCAAAGTGTACAGAACACAGGCACGAGAAAAATTTTGGTGCAAGAAGGCTCCCTGGCAACGGCATGGCTCAAGCCAAAACCAGAGACACAAAAATGAAGAGAGAGAGTGAGAGAAAGGAAAGAGGGGAAAGAGAAAGGAAGAGAACAGAGAGAAGGGAAGGCGAGAGAAAACGAGAGGAGACTGGAGCAGGAAGAAAGAAAGAGAGACGACAGTGTAATAGAGAGAGAAGGAGCAAAGAGACAAAGAAGTGATTAGGTGAGAAGAAGCAAAGAGAGATAACAGCAAACAGAGAGGACAAAAATTAAGGACTCAGGGTGTTAGAAAATAAAAAAAAAATGACAGAAAAGGAGAACAGAAAAGAGAAAAGAACAATAAAACACCCTAAAACAAAGTACATTACTGTACCTTTAAAGATAAAGTGGTTTGTCACTTCGGAAGTACCATGTAGGGTCGCAGACCATTTTTATTAAGTCACCAACTGGAAGAGTAAAGTGCAGGGCAAAGCTCACTCACTTCCTCACTTCCTCACTCATTAATCCTATTAGGGTCGCAGGGAGTCTGGAGCCCATCTCAGCCGACACACCCCAAACAGCTGGCCAGTCCATCGCAGGGCCAACACACAACCATCCACATCCACACTCACACCCAGGGGCAATTTGGAAAAGACAATAACCCTAATGTGCATGCCTTTGGACTGTGGGAGGAAACAGGTGTACCCGGAGGAAACCCACACAAGCACAGGGAGAACATGCAAGCTTCACACAAAAACACTCAAGCCCGAGACTCTAACCCAGGACCTTCTTGATGGAAGGTGGATGTGCTAACCACTATGCCACCCATAGCAAAGCTATTGTATGAATTTGTTGCTAGAACAGAAGAAAGGCGGTCTTTATTTGTTACACTACTCTGTTCAGCATAAAAGCTGTGAGCGAGTTTCAAAAATCTCAGCTTCTGGCTGAGGTAATGATGAGCGTAACTAATGTGATTCGTGCACTGTCGACTGCATGCATGATGTAAAAATGAAACGAATAAATTAATTAATTAATAAAATACAGTGGCAAGCGGCAATTCCGAGGTCTAAGCGGCAATAAGTTAATTCCCTGGGGGACTCAAATGACATAAAGGTTAGTGGAAGGGTTTTACATAGCAAGTTTTGTGTTGATCAGGCCAGCAGATCACGTTATATTGTACAGTATAATACAATTATGTCACCATTACAATTTGACTGACACATTACTTTGATGTTCTTTGGCAAAGCAACTTTTCCTATGCAATTTAGTTAGAGCATAGCCCAAAGGCCCTACAAGTGCAATTTTGCATCAATTGAAGTTACGGTTCATAAGAAAAAGATTTTTAAATATATTTTTCACATATTAAAAATGTCTATGGGCAATAGACATGTTCCAGCGCTTGTGGAATCTGTGTTTTTTGACAGATTGCTTTGGAATTTGGAATATCATGTTGATGAGGCCTTATCATTGTGCAGAAAAAAATTCACAATGATTGATGCAAAGGTGAATGATATTGGCACATCTGCATATTCATTACAAAATGATGCAACATTGTCTCGTGGAGGCCATGTTTTTTTCATAGCAGCAAATTTAAGTTCAGAATCACTTCAAGTGTATCAATTTCATGCATATCATTCCAGCCATCCAGAAGATATCTTTTTGCTGAAATCATAATTAGGCAAATGAGCTCCATATCCTGAAAAATAAAATGGTGGAATTGAAAGGTCCAAAAGGCAAATTTGATGCTTGTGAGGAGTGAAACCTATATGCCAGGTATCATAACTTTTCATCAAAGGGTTCAAGAAACGAAGCTTTTGAAAAGGTCTCGTCCTTACAGAATCAGAAGGTATTGCTTTGTTTTAGTTTAGAGAATTTTTCTTTAGCTTTTAAGTAAAGGTAGCAGCGGGTGGCATGGTGGCGTAGTGGTTAGCACGTCTGCCTCACAGCAAGAAGGTCCTGGGTTCGATTCCCAGCTCGGGTGGAGTTTGCATGTTCTCCCTGTGCTTGCGTGGGTTTCTTCCGGGTACTCCGGTTTCCTCCCACAGTCCAAAAACGTGCACAATAGGCTAACTGGCTGGTTCAAATCACCCATAGGTGTGAGTGTGAGTGTGAATGGTTGCGTGACTGTTGGCCCTGCGATGGCCTGGCGAGCTGTCCAGGGTGTACCCTGCCCTCGCCCAAAGTCGGCTGAGATGAGCGCCAGCCTCCCCGCGACCCTAATTAGAATTAAGCAGTTCAGAAAATGACATGACATGACAATGGCAGCAGAGCTGCCTTCAACACCACGAGCCTCAGTAAGCAGCCAGTAATTAGGATTAAGTGGTTCAGAAAATGAATGAATGAATAAAAGAAGCAGCTGTAAAATAGTAAAACAATTCTGCTATAAAGTGCTTAGCTTTTTCTCTACCTTCACACATTTTGCATCTGCAGCAATAAGCCAGTATTGTTGCAATGAATAAGTAAAAAATCAGAAACAAAGGATCACAAGGATGGTTTCATTCGTTCATTTATTATTTATTCATTTATTTTCTAAAGCACTAAATCCTGATTGGCGCCATCTCAGCCAACTCTGGGCAAGAGCAGAGGACACCCTGGACAGCTCGCCAGGCCATTGCAGGGCAGAAACACGCTGACGGCAACCCAATGGCCTACTCTGTACGAACGACAGCGATGGTTATTTAACATGCCTCTCCCCACAGACAGTGAGAGACATGGCTGGCCTTTGATAACACAGTTAGCTGCACTGGCGGAGGATGGTTTCGAATTATTACAATTTATTTAAGTGTCGCTCGCCCGGAGAGAAATCCACTGCAGCGAAACCTGGGATCTCACATTCAGAACCAGCCAACAGGATCTCCACTCGTGCTCCACTCAGGTCCCTTTCCCCTCGTCTGATTTCGGAGACAGTCTTGGACAGCCGAAAACAAATCACCCAGACTATGACTCAAATAGCACCAACACTGGGCACAATTTCAAATAAAACATTTCAATAAAATAGAACACACACTGAACCTGGTGTGGTTCTTAAATGATGTGAAATGTTTATTGTAAACTTATAATACTACAAATGTAAATTTTTATGAGTCTGTTGTGGCCAGCACCATCCTGCATGCTGGGGCAGCAGGCTGAAGGTTGCAGACACAAACAGACTGAACAAACTGATCCACAAGGCCAGTTACGTTGTGGGGATGGAGCTGGACTCTCTGACGGTGGTGTCGGAGAGGCGAATGTTGTCCAAAATAAAGTTAATATTCAACGATACCTCCCACCCGCTTCACAAACTGCTGATCAGTCACAGGAGCAGGTTCAGTGAGAGACTGATACCACCTAAATGTACCACTGAACAACACAGGAAATCATTTCTATCTGTGAACATTAAACTGTACAACTCCTCCATATAGCAACAACATCCACTGTTATACATTTACATTCTACTGTTTATCATATTGATGATACTGTACATATTACTCACTGACACGATTCATTCTGGATCTGTCTAATGTCAGACTTACATATACATATATATTAATATGTATGTAGACTTTCAGTATGTGTATTGTATATATATATATCTTATTGAGACTTTCATCTTTATCCTTTTCTTTACTTGGTATGGAGCAACTGTGTGCACACAATTTCCTCCGGGATCAATAAAGTATTCTGATTCTGATTGATTCTGATGTAATTAAGGTGTAAATTTACCAAAGTTCAATTAACTGATGTCTAATTTGGACTTAAGTCACACTTGTACGCATGTCTATTGCTCCAAGCATCACCGTCTCACCTAATCATCCCACGATTCTCCATAATTCAGTGATCTCTTTGGTATATAGAACTATGATTAAGTGTCATCACAATGGCAGCAGGGCAGTGGTGGCCTGGTGGTAAGGTGCTGGATTAGTGATCCCAAGGTCGGGGTTCAAGCCCCACTATCAACGGGTTCTCACTGCTGTCATACAAAATAACACACTTGGTCATGTATTTAACAAGAAAAATGAGCCAATGTTGCATACTTTTGAGTGGCAAAGATATGTGAACCCTTGCTTTCAGACCCCTTCACCTTTGATAAGTGCTGTGACTTCTAACTTTAAACTTTAATCAGTCCTGCACATCGGAGGGATTTTAGTACATTCCTCTGTACAGAACAGCTTTAACTTTGGGATGTTGGTGGGTTTCCTCACATGAACTGCTTACACAACATTTCTTTTGCATTAAGGTACACACTTTGACTTGTCCAATCTGAAATATTACATTTATTCTTTTTAACTATTCTTTGCTAGACTGAGTTTTGTCTTTAGGGTTACTGTCTTGCTGCATAACCCACTTTCTTTTAAGATTAATTAATTAATTAATTCGTTTATTCATTCTCTAAGCCGCTTAATCCTAATAAGGGTCGCGGGTAGGCTGGTGCACATCTCAGTCGACTCTGGACGAAGGCGGGGTACACCCTGGACAGCTCGCCAGGCCATCTCAGGACAACACACTTACTAGCATTCACACTCACAGGGACGGGAGCTCTAGGGGCGAGTTGGAACAGCCAATTACATTATTGTGCATGTTTTTGGTCTGTTAGAGGAAACCGGAGAACCCAGAGAAACCCACGCAAGCACGGGTAGAATATGCAAACTCCACACATAAATGCCCAATCCCAGGAACCTAACCCAGGCTTTCTTGCTGTGAAACAGATGTGCTAATCATTGCACCACTGTGCCGTTACGCTTGAGATTCAGTTCATAGAAAGATTTCCTGATGTTTACTTTTAGTATTTGGTGGTATAACTCAAAATGCATTGTTCCATGAATGATGACAAACTCTCGTGACCCAGATGCAGCATAACAGGCACAAGCATGACAGTACCACCACCATGTTTCACAGATTGAATGAGAACTTCTTGTAGAATATAGTGTTTTCCTTCTCCAAACATAAATCTTCTCATTTGAACTAAAATGTTTTAGTTAGGTTTCATCCATCCATAAATTTTTTTCCAATATTTTTCTGGTTTGACCAAATAATCTTAATCAAACTGTAGAAGGGCAGCAATGTTCTTTTTGGAGAGCAGTAGCTTTCTCCTTGTGACTCTGTTATGCACACCACTTTTGTTCAGTATTCTTCTGACGACTTGGACTGATCTTTGTTGGTCACTCATGGAAAGGGTTACCATGGTCTAAATTTTTCTTTATCTGTCTGACTGTGAATTGGTGGAATCCAAACTCTTGAGAGATGGTTCTGTAACCTTTTCAGGCATGAAAAGCATCTTCCACAAACATATGTCGTCAAGGTCAGACAATGAGAGATCCCTCTTGTATAACTCAAACAGGGTGGTCAGTCAGCCTTGAATGTCATGCAATTGATTGAAAACATCCGACTCTAATTTTACCTTCAAATTTAACTGCTAATCCTAAAAGTTACCTAGCATATATAAATAATCAAGTATAATATTTTTGTTGCATTTATTTCACTGGATTCTTTATTTTTATTTATTGTTTTTTTTTGTTTTAGGTCAAATTTAATCAAAAAAATATATAAAGGGTTCACAAAGTTTTAAAGAGCACTATTTATCGATGACATCCTGATTTACTAGCCCCCTATGGAATCCCATGTTGCTCTTGTAGGGAATGTGCTGAGGTGGTTACTGGATCACCAGCTCTACCTAAAAGTAAAAAAAATGTGAATTTCATGTCACCACAAGACTCTTCTGGGCTACATAATTGGGCCCGAAGGGATATCCATGGACCAAGACAAGGTCAAGGACATCACATCATGATCCAAGCCTGTCACAGTTAAGGACCTTCAGCGCTACCTGAGCTTTGCAAATTTCCTGAGCTTTGCAAACTTCCGGTGGTTTACTGGTATTCAATAAGGTGGCAACCCTCTTACCGCTCTCCTAAAAAAGGGGGCAAAGAAGCTACACTGGAACCTAGCAGTCACCCAAGACTTAAAGGCAGCCTTCACTATAGCCCCCATTTTAAAGCACCCTGATCACATTCATCATCAATGTCGTCCCATCTGACACTGGTGTGAGGGCTATTCTATTATAGTGCATTGGAGATAAGCGCAGAATGTGTCACCTGCTTTTTCTGGAAGCTGTCTCCAGCCAAAAGGAACTATGACATGGTGGATCAGGAACTCCTAGTCATTAAGTTGGCGACCGAAGAGTAAATATAGTGGTTGGAAGGGGCTCTGCAATAGGCATCCATTCCCCATGTTTACAGATAATTCATTCATTCATCTGCTGAACCACTTAATCCTACTTAGGTCACGAGGAAGCTGAAGACCATCGCAGGGCCTTCACAGATCATAATAACCTAAAAATATCTATGCTCTGAATCTCTGCCAGGCTCACTGTGTCATCCACAACACGCTTAAATTTCATCTTGGCCTACTGGCCTGGCTCATGTAACACCAAAGCTGAATCTCTATCCAGACAAGATAAGCTCATTCATTCAGCAACTTTTCTCCCTTCTGGTGCTATTGATGTGCTTCGTCACGCCACAGAATGGGACTTTGACTAGGGGATCAGTAAAATATTATCCAACCATGTCCCACCTGAATGTCCTCCTGAGTGCATTTATGTATCTTAGAACTTGATTAATCTCCTGGACGCACACATCACCAGCCACTGATCACCCCAGCATCAATCTCACCACTGATCTCATCAAAGAAAAATGCTGGTGGCCACAGATGTATGAGGACATAGTATGCCGTGTTGCATCATGCTCAGACTCAAAGGTGCCACTTCCATTTGCCCATTATATGTCCAGAACCCCCTGAGCCATTAGATCACCTGGCATACTTCCTTCCAGTATGTCCTTGGCTATCAGCCAGGCTTGTTCCCATGCGACACTGCTCCCAAATACTCTCCAGTCATAGATGAATGGTTTAAGAAGAGTCAGCAGGTGTGGAAGAAAGCCCACCAGTATAAAGAAAGCCATGCAATGCCACACAGATAACACCATCCACCAAAGAACCAGCAGACTGGGTATGGCTTTCCACTCACAATATGCAGAAGATGCCAGGATGTCATAAGCTTAACCTTTACTACACTGGGTCTTACAAAATATTCACATGAGTCAATGATATGACGACAGGCTTGCTCTTTCCCCTTATAGGCACCTGTCCCATTTGTTCCATGTGTCACTACTCAAACCTATAACTTCCAGACACCTGGTACCTCACCCCAATACCAACACAAAGCCTGGTAACATTAATGGACAACCAGCATACACAGTACGGACACTGCTGGACTCTAGGCAGAGGACAAGCAGAAGAGTATTTAGTAGACTGAGATCAGTAGGGACATGTGAAAGAATTATGATGAAATTATTGATGCTTTCCTTTGTTTGAGTATTCTGTGCATGACCTGTTCTGTTTTACTGCTGCTGATTTTTCTGCCTAGTCTCCGCCACAGTATTCACATCAAAGATATGTGCCTGATTCCTTGGATTACCTCTACTGTGTTGTTTTCTGATCATTTGTCCTCAGCTTTGCTTTCTGGATTTTGAGCTGGAACTGTGGTTTGGATCTGTTAATCTAAAGTCTTTTCTTTAAAATCATAATCACAATAATCGTCTGCATCCTGCACCCTCGTCCCTCTTTCCACAAACCTGTGTGACACTGGCTCGCTAACATTACTTGTCAGTGTTGGCTGCAATTACTGACATTATCTTGCTAACTCTGGTTAACATTCCGAAAGTTCTTCTCCAACTCACGGAATGGTCCCTAACGTGGATTAGGCAGAAAAATGCAATTAATCAACATTGTTTTGATTGGTGGAGAAGATTATAAATGTACCCACTTGCAAACCATGCCTCCAAGGTAATTATTTGTACCCTTGATATACTATTTAAATGTACCTTAAAAGGTACAGACCGTTAACTTGAGGTCCAATAATTAGCCATAGGGGATACAGTGATATATATGGTATCTTGGAGGACAGAAATGAACTCCTAGGGTACTCCTGAGAAGCAGATAAGCATGAAGGAGCAAAATATAAAAAACCTTTAAAGAAAATTAAAAACAAAAAGCATATTTAGAGCATATAAAGCACAGTTGAGGAAGAAGGGATAACTAAGCAGAAGGAGGAAATGGCAACACTGAGAAGAAAAGAAGGGAAAGATCAGAGGATAAAGAGACAAGATAAGAGAAACAAGTGCAGAGAGGAACAGTACTAACAGAACTTGGGTGGAGATAAAAGAAGAAAATTTAAAAAAATTAAAATGAACAAAATCTTTTAAGATGAATAAAACAGGGGGGTCCTGGGCTTGAGTCCCAAGCTTGGCGAGGGCGTTTCTGTGTGGAGGTTGCATGTTGCGCTCCCTGTGTTCATGTGGATTTTCTCTGGGTGCTCCAGTTTCCTCCCACAGTCCAAACGTATGCCTATTAGGATACGTGGCTGTTCCAAATTGCCCTTAGGTGTGAGTTTGAAAAGTTGTTGCTTCTCAAGAGACAGGATTGTGTGTGTGTGTGTGTGTGTTTGTGTGTGTGTGTGTGTGTGTGTGTGTGTGTGTGTGTGTGTGTGTGTGTGTGTGTGTTGGTCCTGTAATGAATTGGTGTGCTATCCAAGGTACACCGTCTTCGTCCCAGAGACGGCTGAGATAGGCTCTAGCCTCCCTGCGAGCTTAGTAGGATTTAGACATTCAGCAAATGAATGAATAAATGAATGAATCGAAGAAGTAAAATAAAGAAGAGTAGAAAAGCAAGAGAGGAAAAAAGAGAACAGAGGGGGATAAATAGCAAAGACAGGGTAAGGAATTAGAAGAGGAAGAAGAAAGAAAGATGATGAAGGTGGAAAAAGGAGCAAAAGAAACCAAGGAGAGAAATGTAACAAGAAAGGAAGAGGATAGATAACGATAATGATCAGTAAAGAGAGAAACAAAGGAAGATAAAAAAAAAATTCAAAAGAAGAACAGAAAGGCTGCACACGGAGAAGTGAAAACAGAGTTTGAAAGGCAGAAGGAGAGAAGGGAAAAGAAATCCTCTCGCTTGTATCTGCACTCGAGGGAAATAACCTCTTAATCCAGCCTGAACTATTATACTGATAGACAAGCAGCAGCTTCCGCCAACAACAATATGAAAATCTTACTGGTGATTCAGATGCCGGCCAAAACAGAGTGACGCAATAATCCAGGAGGAGCAATTTACCGGCATCTTCCTAACACACACACACACACACACACACACACACACACACACCTCTACCTCCACCACAGCTGATAGATTTCTACAGCGGAAATCAGCAGCCCACCTAAAGCACTGCTGCATAAATGATTTTAAAGGAAAATACAGGAGGATGTCTGCTACCACCCCCTTCTCTCTCTCTCTCTCTCTCTCTCTCTCTCTCTCTCTCTCTCTCTCTCTCTCTCTCTCTCTC
>JAOUQZ010000049.1:2115376-2125880 GCA_028564935.1 Neosilurus hyrtlii | reverse complement strand
TTCCTAATTAGGGTCGCGGGGAGGCTGGCGCCCATCTCAGCCGACTCTGGGCGAGGGTGGGGTACACCCTGGGCAGCTCGCCAGGCCATCGCAGTTTATTATTGTCCATATTAATATATTACGATTATTATAATATCTGTATTAAATCTGTCAAAATCATAAAGACAGACACGATACCACCACTGACAGGAGGAATGTTTAATCCCAGTAAAAAAACAATACACATTGATGTTAACTCAGAATTTTTTAATTCTTTATCCTCCAGCAGGATTAAAAATTCTACTTTGGCGAGGGCGGCGCGATGGTGCAGTGGTAAGCACGTCTGCCTCACAGCAGAGGTCTCAAGAAGTCTCAAGCTTGGGCGTTTCTGTGTGGAGTATGCATGTGTGGGTTTCCTCCGGATACTCCTGTTTCCTCCCACAGTCCAAAGACATGCACGACAGGCTACATGGCTGTTTCAAAATTTTAAAGTGTGTGTGTGCGTAAGAGAAACAAAGAGAATCAGTAAGAGTGTGAATGAAGGAGGAGACAGACAGAGATCCAAAGCTTACTCTTTGTCTGATGGCAGCCATAGCTGGAGCAACCCAGATTACAGCTTTGCTTGCTTGCGTGCACACACACACACACACACACACACACACACACACACACACACACACACAGTGTCCCTGCAGTCCTTTTCCGAGATTTTTTGTTGAAAACATTTTACAAGCTTTTATTTTCTCACCAAGTTTAAGCCCCCGAGCATATTTCGATATTCTCTCTCCGGATATTAATATTATTATATAAACTGCTTATATAATATTAAAGGGAGAAAGGTATAGATAGCTGTATTAACCATTATTACATCATACAATGTTAAGAAAAATGTAAAATCATGTAGGATTATGACATTTATATTGATTTACACGGAGATGTGAGACAGAAGAGTTTTAAATAAAAGAGTCTTTTAATCCAGTAGCTAGTTACCTGCTAGCTCGCCTAAACTAAACTTTACTTTCTTATCTCGAAAACATCCATTAATACATGTATCTATTAATACAAAATAAGGCCTGGGTAGGGATATTAGCAAGGCTGGCTGTTACCCATGCAGCTAGGCTGCCGTCTCCACATCGCTGCCATGATGGTGCTCTGACCACCTTCGAGACTCAGATTTATCCTCGGGGTTTACTCGCGAAGCCTTTGACCATGGTTGGTTGTGGCTGCGAGCCAGAGGAGGTTTAGAGTCAGAGCTAGCCTGAGCTAGACGGGCTGCCTACCAAGGCTAATAGACCCCATCTGTCCGTGGTTTGCAATCAGAGTTTCCTTCTTCTAGATGACCTACCTTCTCAGATTGCCCTTTCTGTTGGAAAGCACGTAGAGTCGTCTCATTAAAGAATTCTGTTCACATAACCGACTTTAGTACTCAAACTTTAAGCAACAACCAAAGCATTACCTTATAGCTAACTGCTCACACAAAACGGAATGAATGGAATAAATCCTGTTCCAAAGGAAGGAACACAGCTTTACTTTTTTAAGTGTATGCTGAATAAGTGCGTGTATTTATCACTACACACTCAAAGCTCTAGTACGGCGTTGTACATAGAGCTCAGTTGTCTGAACACCAAACTAATCTGTCTAATCTAGCTATACTCCATAAAAATCTTACAGGTTTTAACTCATTATCATTCGTTTGCTGAGCTGCTTAATCCCACTAGGGTCACGAGAAGGCTGGAGCCTATCTCAAGGTACACCCTGAACAGCTTACCAGAGCATTGTACGGCCAACACTCACATCTAGGGGCAATATGTAACAGTCAATTAGCCTAATGTGCATGTCTTTGGATAGTCAGAGGAAACCAGAGTTTCCCCTGAAACCCACACAAGCACAGGGAAACTTCACACAGAAACGCACTCACTGAATCTGCTAGGACTCGAACCCAGGACCTTCGGGCTGTGAGCCGGACGTGCTAACCAGTATGCCACCGTGCCGCCCCACTGGAAATCTAACACCAAACTAATGCAGTCATTGTTACTGACTAGAAATGAGTAGTTTTGTAGGAGCTTGGATGAAGGATGTGGAAGAATGGATACACTCAGTTTTAACTGGTTTTCAAGTCATAAATTCAGCTGAGTCTAAAAGGCTTTAAGCTAAAATCTATCAGAAGGTATATGATACGGACTTGCATTTTCATAACGACTGAAATAAGACACGCTGCCCTTCCTAAGTTATAAACAGGATGAGGACAAAGTTGATCATTCTTCCACCAGGATTCTGAACAAGGAATAAAAATGGGACATTGGAAGCCAAATGTATTTTACTAGAAGTAAAATTGTACTTCTTTTGTAATATAAATGTTCATTTGAAATTTCTGTTGCTGGTTAATAACATTATATTTCTATGCCAATTGTTTATCTTTTAATTCATGGTTCAGATATACAACTTTCAAATGTTTTCAGATCAATATCAAGCCTTGTGTGATATTCAGTGGATCATTTTATAGATTAAGTTCATACAGAACTAGAAGCACTAGGAGAGTGCAAACCTCCCCCCAACACAAACCTTCTTGGTAGAGGTAAATCAAAAACTATTCATTTGATTCTTGGCACAGTCTCCACCTTCCCTGAAAATGTTACGTAACTCCATTCATACCTTTTTGTGTATACTTGATAACAAACAAACAGAAAAACAAATGCCATTGGCGGAGGTAATAAAGAAAAATGGGAGGGGGGCTTTTTGCTTTAAAGTATTCAGCTAACAAATTAAAACAGATTATTATTCATTCAAAATATTTTCCTGTTTCTGACTGGTGGAAGGCCTGGGTGGCATGGTGGTGTAGTCGTTAACATATCTGCCTTACAGCAAGAAAGTCCTGGGTTCGAATCCCAGGCTCGGTGAGGGCATCTCTATGTGGCGTTTCATCTTCTCCCTGTGCTTGCATGAGTTTCCTCCAAGTACTTCGGCTTCCTCCCACAGTACCCAAACATGCACATTAGGCCCTGTGATAGACTGGCGAGCTAGTTAGAGGGTACCCTGCCTTCGCACAGTATTGTCTGAGATAGGCTCAAGCCTCCCCACGACCCCAATAGGATTAAGCGGTTTGGCACATGAATAAATGAATGAATGATCAGTGGAAAGCCACCAGCTAATTCTTGTTGTTCTTCTATGAGTTAATTAATCCATCTCTGATATGTTGAATGATTATTGCATGTTCCTCCTCACAGATATCATTTACAGATATTTATAGATAGGCCATGCCATACAGTGGACTGCTCGGTCTGTCCGCCATTTTGGTTTGTTGGTTGGGACAACGCCCTGGCCCTGTGCTGTCAATACCTTATAATATTTTCAATATATTATTTTCTCACTGTTTACACTGTTATAATCCAGGTAGCTGAGAATAAGTAGCAACGACCAAGACAGTAGCGCAAAGTTCCAATATGTAAACGGGGTTGGGGGAGTAGCATGTGGCTCTTCCAGCTGACTCACACCGGCTATGATGCGGTTTCTTCCAGACTTATAAATATAAAGTAAAGATATAAGTAAATATTTAATAAATATATAAATAAATATTTAACATTGAATCAGAATGATAAAATTCGGCTTTGGTTATCGATAAAATCCTCTCAATGTGAATAATTCTCCATATCATACTTGGTATACATATATTCAAGAAATGTTTTTTGGGGGGAACTTTTTTCCCATTTTTATACACTAATTTATTCATTCACTCATTTGCTGAACTGCTTAATCATATTAAAGTCATGAGGTGCCTATCTCAGCCTACATTGAACACCCTGTACACCACAGCTGCCAGACCATTGCAGGGCCGACACACATTGCCACACTCACACTTAGGGTCAATTTAGAACAGCCAATTAGCCTAAGGTAAATATCTGTGGGCTGTGGGAGGCAAACGTAGTACCCAGAGGAACCCAGGTGAGCACGGGAGGAACAAACTTCACACAGAAACGCCCTGGCCGAACCCAGGACACAAACCCGTTCTTGCTGTGAAGCAGATGTGCTAAAAACACCATACCACCGTGTATCCCTCCCCATATCCAATTCACACTTATCAAGTACTGCCTCCCTACTTGACAAGGGTTGTTGCTGGTCCTATATGTGCTGCCTCCGTGACATGTAATGCTGCCACCTGCATCTCTCCGAACTGCTGTGCATGCACATCTTTAACACACCCAAACCTTCTCTAGACTATCCGCCCCTTTAGTACAAATAAGCTCACATGATCGTATGCCATCCCTCCCTCCCGTGAGAGTTTAGCCAATTAGATGGACTCCTGGTCATCAACCTGGATTCAAACCTACAGTCTCCAGGGTGATAGTCGTGCACCTTGTTAATAAACCACCTGGGAGCCAATAAGTGCTTGTTAACTGGCTATCCCTGAGTAGGAATGAGCATTTAGTCATTTTACATGTCGTTTACTTTTTCTCTTCTAATTGAATTTGGAATTTACCCTGGACAGGGTCATGGTGCATAGGGACCCTATCATGGGAACAGTGGCAGTAAGGCTGGAATACAATCTGAATGACAAGCCACCAAATCTCAGGGCAGCATGAATACACATATACTCAGGATAACCAGTCCACATGGGAAGAACATGCACAGAATCTCAGTTACTGACGGCTTAGAATCAACAAGAGGGCTGTGGAGCTGTGAGGACACAATGGTACTCACTGCATTTTTGGGGCTTTTCTATCAATATATCAGAACACAAACTTTTTTGTCCTCGTTGTAGGGTGTTGGATTACTGATCCCAAGGTCAGGGGTTCAAGCCCCACTATCAATGGGATGTCACTGTTGTCCCCCCCAGTGCAGCTATCTAGGTTATCAAAGGCCGGCCATGTCTCTCACTGTCTGTTTGCTCACCACTGCTGCATAGCAGTCAGCATGTTTCTGCCCTGTGATGGCCAGGTGAGCTGTCCAGGGTGTACTCTTCCTTCGCCCAGAGTCAGCTGAGATGGGCACCAGCCTCCCCGCGACTCTAATTAGGATTAAGCGGTTCAGAAAAAAAATGAAAGAAAGGTTTCACAACAGTGTTGGGATTGAAGCACCTTAACCCTACTTAACCTAGCCTATCTTAGCCAACACTGGGCCAAGGCGGGTCACGACCTGAACAACTCACCAGTCCATTACAAGGCCAACACAAACACACAGACACACCACCATTCAGCCAGTTAGCCTTATGGTCACATAATTGGTCTGTGGGAGGAAACCAGAGTACCCAGAGGAAACCCAGCAAGCACAAGGAGAACGGCGGGCATTCTAACCACTGTGCCATCCTCTATAATATATTGGCCCTGCAAACTTTTTTTTAAAATATGTTGTTCTAAGAGGTTTCCCAACATTGTCAGATTCATTCATTTGCTGAACTGCTTAATCCTATTAGGGTTGCAGGAGGGGTGGAGCCTACCTCAGCCGACTCTGGGAAAAGGCATCCTGAAGAGTCCACCAATCCATCGCAAGGCAACACACATACAACCATTCACAGTGACATTCACACCTAGAGGAAGTTTGGAATCGTCAGGTAACCTAAGGTGCATGTCTTTGGACTGTGGAAGGAAACTGGAGTACCCAGAGGAAACCCACACAAGCACGAGGAGAAAATGCAAATACCACAGAGAAATGCCCTAGAAAAGGCCTGGACATGAACCCCAGACCTTCTCGCTGTGTGATGGACATGTTACCCACCACACAACCGTGTCACCCAACTTTAAAATATTGCTTCTAATTTAGAAACGTAGTTTAAGCCAAGCACTCTTAAGTACACAGTGGAGCAGAGCTTTCCACAGATCAGTTTTTCATAATATGACATGGTCATGATGTCATGGACATCACAGTTCTCATTAACAAGCAACAACCAAGACTAAAATATCAATTAAATAAGGTCACGATGACCTCCAGACCTGGGATGATATCCAACATCCAACCACCAGTCATGCACTCACTATTTTTACAAACCTAAATTAGGTCCAGCAGTGGATACAACACTACAGGGTGCCTTTACATGAACTGCAGGACTCACACACTTAACTGGCATCAAGGTCTCCAGTTGCTATGTCAGAGGCTCTGAAAGCCACTTTGCTCACTGCTTTCGCATTGACCTTGTTAGGCTTCTTTAAATCATCGCATCACCGTGGCTTTCCATCTCTCCATCATCTTCCCCACTGTGGTTGCCTTCACTTTGACTGACAGTCACTAACGACTCGGCTCCTTATATGTCACTGGCGCTGTGTATTTCAGAACACTGACCAGTATTTTAAAAGGTACCCAGTCACTAGGGAATATCCAATGTGTTTGATTTTCCATTATCAGTTCATTTTGGATAATTATAACGGTGTCCTGGTGGAACCACCCCAGCTCAAGGGCTTAGTATCTCTTATTCACCTGTTTTATATCTTGCTTTGGTTCTGTATTGGTCTACAATAACAATATCAGATGACAGAGCACAGTGGCGTAGTGGTCGGCACGTCAACAGCAAGAAGGTCCCGGGCTCGGGTATTTCTGCGTGGAGATGTTCTCCCCGTGCTTATATGATTTTCATCAGGGTGCTCCAGTTTCCTCCCACAGTCCAAAGACATGCTCATCAGGCTAACTGGCTGTTCCAAATTGCCCCTAGGTGTGAGTGTAAATAATTGTGTGTCTGCTGGCCCTGTAATGGTGTGGCGAGCTGTCCAGGGTGTATCCTGCTTTCACCCATTGTTGGCTGAGATAGGCTCCAGCACGACCGGAGTATGATTAAGGGGTTTGTAAAATGAATGAATGAATGAATGAATGGTCACATGACCGGAGGAGCAATTGTGTATACTTGATAACTTGCCAGTGCAACACTTATTCAGACAGTGGGAAAGTCCGGTGCAGGGGTCACTGACACTCGCGTACAAGAGAAAGCACATGGTTTCAGAAAGACGTTGTGGCTGATTTCATTTTATTTCCAAGTCATAACACTGTATTTCATCTCTACTTAATATACCTGGGAAGTAAATGGGAACCTTTAAACAAAAAACACACAATAAAGAGATGGAACATCGCAAACACACCCATCAGAGCTGCTCCCTGTTCAGGCAATTAAGTGAAAGCTTTACTGAAAAACACACACACTGAATACTCGCTTCCATATGGCAAGCACCATTAATGCCATCTGCAGTGGATTGAATAAGTTTTCAGTTCTTGCACTGTTTTAAAAAGAGACACAAAACTGTCTTGAGGTCTGCAAATTATAAGAGGGGAAAAAAGCACATGGCGTTTATCCCAAGTACAAAGTACTGCATTAAACTTTACTGAGCTTCAAATAATTAAAATAGACTTGGAAAGGATTACACAGGCGGCATGATGGTGTAGTGATCAGCCTGTCCGCCTAGCTGAGTTCACGCTGCCGCAAGGGTGTTTCTGTGTGGGGTTTGCATGTTCTTCCCCGTGCTTGCATGGGTTTCATCTGGGTACTCTGGTTGCCTCCGTCAGTCCAAAGACATGCACATAGGCTCACTGGCTGTTCCAAATTGCCCGTAGGTGTGAGTGTGAGTATAAATGATTGTGTGTGTGTGTGTGTGTGTGTGTGTGTGTGTGTGTGTGTGTGTTGGCCCTGTGACGGACTGGCGAGCTGTTCAGGGTGTACCCCACCCTCGGCCAGAGTAGGCTGAAATAGGCACCATCCTCATCGTAACCTTAGCAGTATTAACCGGTTCAGCAAATGAGTCAATAAATGATTTCTAAACACAGCAAATCTTGACCCTGCAAAAAAAAGGCCCCTTAACATCAGTAGTCAATATGTTTTCGATTGTATGAATGACGTCTGTAGCTCTGGGACACTGCTGCTACGAAAAAGGAAAAGCCTCGCTAATTGTGATTCAGCCTCTCCTCTCTCCCCTTTGCTCTATGCTCAAGCAGCTGCCGCCATTTATGCAGGGCACATTTCAAATGACAGGAGGCAGCAAAAGCGAGTGAGAATGAGGAGAGAAAGAGAGAGAGATAGAGAGATTAACAGAGAGAAAGAGAAAGAGAGGGAGGTACAGAGGAGAGAGTGATAGAGAGGGATAGAGAGATCAAAAGAGACACAGGGAATGAGAGAAAGAGAGAGAGAGAGAGAGGTGTGTGAGAGAGAGATAGAGGGAAAGGGAAAAAGATAGAGAGGTGTGTGTGAGAGAGAAACAGGAAGAGAGAAAAAAGAGAGAGAGAGGGAGAGAGAGAGAGCAAGGAAAAGAGAGAGGGAGGAAAAGAGAGAAAGAGAAGGAGAGGGAGAGAGAAACAGGAAGAGAAAAAAATAGAGAGAGAGAGAGAGAGAAAGAGGGAGAGAGAGAGAGAGCGAGGAAAAGAGAGAGAGAGAAAGAGAGGAAGAGAAAGAGGGAGGAAAAGAGAGAAAGAAAAGGAGAGGGAGAGACAGAGAGAGAGAGAGAGAAAAAGTGTGAGAGAGCGAAAGAGAGAGAGAGTGTGAGAGAGAGAAAGTTAGAGAGAGAGAGAGAGAGAGAGAGAGAGAGAGAGAGCGGGTACTTGGCTGAGCGCATGAAGGGGGAGGGAGAGGAAAGGTTGCACAATGATTGCACAGTAATTCTTAGGAGTATTGACTCTAAACGCAAAAAAAATAAAATAAAAAGCTCTTTGAGTCAGTCTAGGCTGTTTTACGCGTCAACACTAACATCCACGCAAAAATTCTTCCAGCCAATAGCAGCAGCATTCACACCAACCCTGTAAATGACGTATGAGGACGTATTCCACTACAAACATCTCGGCAGCTCAGTTCTTCCTGGACCAGCAGTGATGAGGGAAGCAGGGGACAAAAAGTGCCAATAAGCCATGTGTGGGCCCGTGTGAAAAACTGTGGTGTGTGTGTGTGAGTGTGTGTATGTGTGTGTGTGTGTGTGTGTGTTTTTCAGCCACTGAAGAATCTCTTGGCACAACTCTTGCTGTGTACGCCGCAGAGAGGGATCAATGGGATGCTGTTCCTCATCTTTCCTTCGCATCTCCTCTTGTCGTGCGGATCCGCAGCTCTCACGTCTCTGGCAGCTCCAGCACATGAAATCTGATGCTAGTAAACAGTCTATTTATCAAATGAAGCTAGCTGTCCAACTTTATCAGCTGTAACAGGCAGCAGACTTTGCGACTGAAAGAAAGACTGTGGAAATGACTCTGGAAACCATGTCTTATTGGGGATAGTAAGATATTCTGTTGTTTTAAACAAACCCGCCCTCCCCCACCTCACACCAGAACCATAATCACCCACGCACCGCCACCACCACCAGCACCGGCCTGAGGAGGAATCAACAGCTGCTTCGCCTAAAAAACATTCATTCATTTTTTTTCATTTGCTGAACTGTTTATTCCTATTACAATCACAAGGAGGTTGGAGCCTATCTCAGCCGACTGTAGGTGTAGGCGGGGTACACCCAGAACAGCTCACAGAGATTCACCGAGTCCGGCTCACTGGTAGACCATCACTAAGTGGTGTATCACATTACATGGGACATCCCATAATAAATAATCCAACAATAATTAGGAATCATGTTGATAGATATGAGTGGACAGAGAGGTGACGGTTTATTTCAGTTTTTGATTTCAATTCTAACCTTCGTAATGGTGTACCATAGTAGCTTTCACTGTATTGTCCATGCTTTGGGCGGCATGGTGGCGTAGTGGTTATCATGTCCGCTTCACAGCATGAGGGTGCTGAATTCGAGTCCCGGGTTCGGCGATGGCGTTTCTGTGTAGAGTTTGCATCTTCTCCCTGTGCTTGCATGGGTTTCCTCCGGGTACTCCCATTTCCTCCAACAGTCCAAAAACATGAGCATTTGGAGAATTGCTCCAAAGTGCCCCTAGGTGTAAGTGTGCATGTGAGTGTCTGTTGCCTGTGATGGATTGGTGAGCTGTTCAGAGTGTACCCCACCTTCACACAGTGTTGGCTGAGATAAACTCCAGCCTCCACCGTGACCCTAGTAGGATTAAGTGGTTCAGCAAATGAGTGAATGACTGTCCATGTTTATACAGCCTGCATAAAACACCACGGCAGTGGCGCACAGAACTTTTAGTAGTAAGATGCAATCTTCATAGTAAATGTTCATGACATGGTGGTTTCACACGTCACACTAACATCAATAACATAAACAGCCTCATAATTACATGCTTACTGTGAGGGCAGTCAGGGATTCTCATGGCACCACAGTTGTCTCTTCTTCTGCCCTAAGAAGTTCCTACACCTTTTCTTTTCTTCATGACATTTTCCAATGAGGTTAACGTAAAGTGATTATGAAAGCAACAAAGGAACAAGCTACTCAACCTCAGCTGTGCTCTGTTCGATGGTACAGAACCTTTGCCATAATTTAAAAAACAACCCTTTCACACCAAGGACAAGCTATCATACCTTCACAAGCTCTTCTGACATGAGGTAGACCGCTGGCTCCAAGATTGTGTTTAATGTGCTTTTGCCTTTCACTGATACGATTAGTCTGTAATAACTGGGATCACCTCAAACGATGCCTACGATTGTGTATAACCATGTGTACTTCGCTGAAAAGTC
>JAOUQZ010000049.1:2102808-2115276 GCA_028564935.1 Neosilurus hyrtlii | reverse complement strand
ATTAGTCTGTAATAACTGGGATCACCTCAAACGATGCCTACGATTGTGTATAACCATGTGTACTTCGCTGAAAAGTCAGAAAGTGATGATGAGGGTCAGAAATGCAGAAGACATGAAGAATGGAGAAGAAACAAAACACTCGGTTCTCTACTGTGCAGCACTGCTGACATCAAATTACGCTGCAGCCTCGGCAACAATGCTTTCCAATCTCTCTGGACTCTGTAGTCGAAGAGGCAAGATCCCTGTGGCAACACGTCTACGTCTATACAACACATTCCGCATGCCAATCATGCTATACAACTGAAACAGTTGGTCCGTAACAAAAGCGAATCAGGCTGGATGCATGCGCCTGTCCTCCAAGGTCACAAGACAGCACCACTGTGCTGGGCTGTACTGACAATGCTGGGCCACGTTCTCTGCATGGACCAAGAATCCCCAGCCCAGAAAGCCCTCCAATTTGCAGTGACTGGCTGTAGAAAAATATCAGGCACAAGACATTGCGCAAATCTACTGGAACAAATCAGATCTGACTTGAAAAAGATCCACTAATGCTTGTCAGCCATATCTGATGGTAGTTCCTATATGGTGAGCCTGGTGTCTCTAAATATCGTGTTGAGGTATGTGTGAGGTCTCCAAAGGATACTAGTCGGCGCTGTAAGCAACGGTCGGCTAGTCAGCTGGTCTGAATGGCGGCGGGTGCACATTAAAAGGCTCCAGCTTAACAAGCATATATTCGTATGTGTGGAAATACTTCGCGATGATGTGTCGGCTGTGCATGGCTGACAGTTATGCTAGCGCCAGCGAGCAATGCACTGCACAAAAGCAGACTAGCATTAGTGATATTTTTAAGTGCACAGTCACAGAAAATGCTCTTTTCATGTCGTTTGTTACATAATGACGAGTCGACTGCTATTTTGAAAAACTTGGAAAGTAGTAAAACTTGGTAGTTGTTAAACTCCAAATACATATATAATCCTAGGTCACTAAATATTAGCAAGTGTACGCTCTGATTGGTTAAACTACTCCTTGGATATCAGATCATATTGACCTGAAACGTCAACGCGGGGGGAAAAATGGAATTGGTCGTGACTGGCCTGACTTTTTTACTGTTCATTTAAAACTGAGTTGAAAAGGAACAGAATTTGAATAAAAGTATTTCAAAAAATAAAATATTTTAAAAATACCAAACGTGATCTTATCAGCTTGGTATGAGGAACAGGCCTTCTTCGGTATGGCGTAATGCCAATGTCCAGAAGAGAACCCATCCTACCCAGTTTGACCAAACCAGAAGTGCCACTAGCTACTGCCACTAGCAAACTGGAAGTCGGTCTCTTCAGAATATGAGTTTCTTCATTCTAAATAACTCAAATGAAATGCAAAAAAAAAGTAATTATTTGATATAAAGTATTTGATATTTTTATTTATGTTCCCATGTAGTATATACTAAAATAATTACTCACCTCAGACTCGGTGGATGACGCTGAATTTCATTATTGTAATAGTGGAATAATTGTTAATTATCTCGTTGCAGTGTTAGTTTAATGTATTAAAGAGAAAGTGAACTGTAAGTTCTTGAAGTTGATGTGCAGAAGGCAGGAAAACTGAGCACGTGTAAGAATCTGAGTGACTTTGAAAAGGGCCACATTCATCTCTCTCTCTCTTGCCTACTTGCTGAACTGCTTAATCCTATTAGGGTCATGGGGAGGCTGAAGCCTATCTCAGCCGACTCTGGGCCAAGGTGGGGTACACCCTAAACAGCTTGCCAGACAATCTCTCATACAACCATTCACATTCAAGCTCACATCTAGGGGCAATCTGGAAAACCGTATGGGTATTGCAGTAAGCCTAATATGTAGCCCAAGGTCTTTGGACTGTGGGAGTAAACCAGAATACCCAGAGAAAACCCACTCAAGCACAAGGAGAACATGCAAACTCCACACAGAGTTGCCCAAGCCCAGGACCGTCTTGCTGTGAGGCAGACGTGCTATCCATTACACCACTGTGCAACACTGTGATGCTAAACAACTGGGTCTAATAATCTCCAAATCGGCAGGTCTTGTGGAGTGTTCCTACCACGGTGGTCCAAAGAAGGATGACCAGTTAACTGGCTAGAATCTTCTTGGGTGCCCAAGGCTCACTGAGGCATGTAGGGAGTGAAGGCTAGTACATCGGGTCTGATCCCATAGAAGAGCTACTGCAGCAAAAACTGCAAAAATTATTAATGCTGGCTGTGAGAGAAAGGAGTCAGAACACTCAGTGCTGTGCAGCTTGTTGCGTATGGAGCTGCCTAGCAGCAGACCAGTCAGGTGGTTTTAATGTTATGGCTGATCGGTGTGTATAACTATGTCTGAATCCTTTCTGACTGGTTTTTAATACGTTTCTCTCCTTGAAATAGAATGGCAGCACTCTCAGCGTAGAGAAGCAGATCATCAGAGCTTCCAAGCCACTTGATTTTTTTGTTTTTGTTTAAATTTTTTGGTATTTTTATCTACCGCCATCAGACTGGCAGCTCATCACATGGAAAGCTGCCATTCACGGTATGGCTTTGGAAGGAAAGGAAACAGAATACCAGGTGGTAAGGTGGAGCATTTTCCATATTTTTGACACCACTTGTCACTAT
This sequence comes from Neosilurus hyrtlii, assembly GCA_028564935.1. Classification (NCBI taxonomy): domain Eukaryota; kingdom Metazoa; phylum Chordata; class Actinopteri; order Siluriformes; family Plotosidae; genus Neosilurus; species Neosilurus hyrtlii. The sequence continues at coordinate 2,112,656 of JAOUQZ010000049.1, read as the reverse complement.
CAACCATTTCACACTGGCATAACACAATAAAAATAATCTACAAGCTCGACGTAGCAAATTGCTGCTATGCGTGTTTGAAAATGTGCGCAGGAACATGATTACTGACTCTCTGCTGACTGCTGTGTTTGATTATAACAAAACAACTAGTAATGAGCCTCACCTGATGAATCTTTCATTACTGTGTATTACTTGGTTATTATTGGCACACGATAAGACGTTAATCGTACACTTAATGAGCAGTACTAAAATAAGAACCCGAAGTTAATAAGTTAGCTTCATTAGATCATTAGCTTGCATGTGTTTCATGTTGGGAGGCCAAGTGGTGTAGTGATCAGTTAGCACATCTGCCTCACAGCAAAAAGATCCTGGGTTCAAGTCACAGGTTTGGCGAGGGCATCTCTGCGCAGAGTTTGCGTGTTCTCCCCGTGCTTGTGTGGGCTTCCTCAGGGTACCTCGGTTTCCTCCTACAGTCCAAAGACATGCACATTAGGCTAATTGGCTGTTCCAAATTGCCCCTAGGAGTGAGTGTGAGTGTGTTGCCTTGCGATGGTCTGGCGAACTGTTCAGGGTGTACCCCGCCTTTACCCAGTGTCGGCTGAGACAGGTTCCAGCCTACCTACCACCCGGATAGGATTAAGTGGTTCGGCAAATGCGTAAATAGGGTCATGGGGAGGCTGAAGCCTATCGCAGCCGACACTGAAGAAGGTGGGGTACACCCTGAAAAGCTTGCCAGACCATCGCTTTGCAACACCAACATAGCAGTTCACAATCACATCCACACATGGGGGCAATTTGGAACAGCCTATTAGGTTAATGTTCATGTCTTTGGACTGGGGAAGGAAACTGGAGTACCCAGAGGAAACCCACTCAAGCACAGGAAAATTTATAAACTTTAAGCATAAATGCCCTTGCCGAGCCCACGACAGGAACCCAGGACCTTGTTGCTGCGAGGTGAACATGCTAACCACTACGCACCCATGCTAACCTCCCTCCTTTACAGGCCAATCCTTCAGGAAAACAAATGAGTTCATAGCTCCTGTTCTTTTCCCTTTCGTAATCAACCGTATCGATTGGTCTGTATGAGAGCCTTGAAGAGGGCTTTGTGTACCCGTGGATCAGCGTATATACATTGGGGGTGTTTGGCAGGTTTATTTGCGCTGCTTCCAGACAATAGTGCCTCTGAGCGAGGTGATTAAAAGCTCCTTCTTTATTGAGCTCATCCTTTTAATCAATGGCTCTCTGTGATCAGCTGAAGTTCTGAATGTCCTGCTAGCGGGGCAGGACGAGTGTTCGGGTAAGCAGCTGCCAGTTCGGACTTTCCGAATGGCTCATAAAAGGAACCTGCCATTTTAGGTTCTGCAATGCCCAATTAAACAAATCTAATGCAGGGAGAAAGGGGGGTCATTTCATTAAGTGGATAAGGTTAATGAGTTATTTGTATGGTTGATGTCTTCTGGCTGTTTTAAAGGTTAGGTGCTTCCATCCTGCTGCCCTTTGGAGTTATGGTTAAAATGCATGCATTTACACGCTCTTCCAAGCAACCATAATGAGAGTCAGGACACACTGCTTGTACAGATATAAGCCGATGTCAAACGAGCAGACCACGGAGAGATGAACACCGAGAACCTCATCCACCAAGCCTTTCTTCTCTTTTACTCAAAAATGCTGTTCTGCTCTCAGCACAAGGTTGCAGAATCATTCTCTTTTAAAGGGATAGGGTTGTATAGCATCTTATGAATTTCAGTTCAGAAGTCACGCTAAATGGACACCATATATAAAAACATACATACATATATATATATATATATATATATATATATATATATATATCACTTTCTTCATGTGCAGTTTTCAAATCACTTGACTTGAGGATGAATTCACAGCTTTATTGTATTCACACCGCAAATACAGAGTTCATGAAACTAGCCCGATTGATTCAGCCTGAATCGACGGGCTCGGACCAGAACACAAGGCAGCTACGATCTTTTTGTCAGGACTGTCATATGAATAAGCGGCGGTTGCTTCTTAAGAGCAAGTATTGGACAAACACAAACAAATGAGGCGGCTCACAGTGACTTGATGCTCTAATGAACCAGTGTATTGACTCACTGAATTCCCTCTCTGTCTCCAATAGCTGTGTGGATCCCAGCAGCCCGTTTGAATACCAATAACTATGTGCTTACGGATGGACGGACGGTGGGTGAGGAGGGTTAACAGCAGCCATCACACAGCATTGTGGGCGCACTGCAAAACAAGAAGTCCCCGAGCACGGCATGTGCATGCTGCTTTGTGAAAACACGGGCTCATGAAAGTGCGTGTGCACTCCATTTGCTAACTATGATCATATACTGTATGTCATCCCATATATGATAAATCATTTCAATCTTTACTTATTCTGAGTGTACACTAGGGCTGTGGATTAATACGTATCATGATAAACTGGTTACTGGATATTGCGAATGCTGTATGCAAGGTGATTTGCATTGCGTGATATTGATTTTTGTAAACTAACTTTAGAAAAAGGCGTCACAGTGTTATGTAATGGTTAGCACGTATGCTTCACAGCAAGACGGTCTTTGGGTCTGAGCCCTGTGCCTTGCAAGGGTGCTTCTGTGTGGAGTGTGCTTGGGCTTGTGTGGGTTTCCTCTGGGTGCTCCGGTTTCCTCCAACTGTCCAAAGACATGCACATTGAGCTAACTGGATATTCTCGCTGGGCGGCATGGTGTCGTAGATGGTTCGTGAGTCTGCCACACAGCATTAAAAGTCCTGGGTCCGAGTCCCAGGCTCTGTGAGGGCGATTAACCGCTTAATCCTGCTATCAGGGTCGTGGAGAGGCTGAAGCCTATCTCAGCTGACAATGAAAGAAGGGAGGGTACACCTTGAACAGCTCACCAGACCATCGCAGGGCAACATCCACGTAACCATTCACACTCCTGGGGCAGTTTGAAACAGCCTATTAACCGCATGTATATTTCGTTAGACTGGGGGAGGAAACCAGAGTACCTGGAGGAGAACATGCACACAGAAACCCCCTCACCGAGCTTGAGACTCAAAACCAGGACCTTCCTGCTAACCGCTCCACCACCATGCCACCCTCAGGAGTAAACGTTCAATGGAATTCTATCTTTAGTAAAAGATGGCTACAACACGCTTCTGGTGTAAATTGGCCTTAAGAGAATTGTTCCCTGTCAGTATCGCTCCTGACTCACTCATTAGGGACCGAGATTCCTGTAATCCTGCCCCGTCTTTGTTGAATAACAATGCTGTTTGTTAAAAGTGCTGTGTACGCTATATGGCAGGGATGAGAACAGGCTCAGAAGAAAAAGGAGGAAAATGGGCAGCAGTTAAGGGTGCTGCTTTTATTTTTTAATGTATCTCAAATAAGACAAAAATATATTTTACAATAAAATAAAATACACATAATTACACAACATAACTTAAAATACTTTAGGAAAATTATATCTAATGAAATAAACTGTCTGAGGCCAAATTAATAATCATTTGAAGATCAAAATCCAGTATTTTAGTTATTTTCCTGTAATGAAATTAACATAAGCATTAATATGCAAAAACATTTACAAAGCACCTCCATATACAACTTTTTTTAAAGTATAGGCCGCTTTAATATACGATATAATCTCATTTTAATACTATTAATATTTTAATAGTATTTTAAAAACACATAAACATCCTGCATTAACAGAAAAATATAGAAATCCATCAGCGCTGTGTGTGTGTGTGTGTGTGTGTGTGTGTGTGTGTGTGTGTGTGTGTGTGGTCTGCAGCACACATCCCTGATAAAACGCATTAAAAAGGCGGACCACTGGAGTCCCTCACCTTGCAAATGGATCTACATGCTAACATTAGCTCTTAAAATCAGGGCAAAATTCCACAATAACTTGAGGTCAGAAACTTAGAAAACTTCTGCAGGACAGAAGGAACATTTTACTGCAGAACTATGAATACGATCTCTGTTACAGGACAATCTCCATATAAAGTTGCTCGTGGTTGGATAATACGTTTGGCCTCATTGCTTTTCTTTTTGCTTTGACGTCAAAATTTATCAGGTGCTGCTCACTTCTGTTGATAATCTGACCTTTGCTCGCTGTGCCATGGCGAGATGACCAGACAGGTATATCATATTACGGTGCCTGACATGCGCAATAAACTATAAACAGCTGTGCTTCCGTCGACTAGGCGGAATCAACAGCCACACAGATAAACAAAACGAGGGTAGCACTGCGCGTGTTTGTATAAAATATGACCAGTGATGATGGCGCTCCTGTCGATAGCACCAACCCCCCTGGCACACCCCCAACCCCACCGGCCCCAATATGTTCAAATATACCATATAGAATAGACTAAGCATCACACCCATATGTGGGCCTTCCCTAAACTGATGCCACAAAGTTTAAAACATAATTATATAGGGTGTCTTTGCATACCCTAGCAACCTAATCCAGCGTGATGATGCACCTGTGAACAAAGTAAGGTCCATGAACGCATGTGGTGCCAAAGCTGGATTGGAATGGATAAAGGAATGCCAATGGAAGTACTCAAATGGCCTGCATCGAGCACTGACCTCAACCCTACCGAACACCTTTTGGATGAACTGGAACGTTGACCACACCACAGGCGTGATGACATCAGTGCCTGACCTCACTCATTTAGAGCTATAAACTGAGGACATATGGGTCTGATGGTCAGGTGTTAACCCCATGTAGGGTACAGTGGATTAGATCTTTATGCCAGCATATCACAATGAGACGTCATTTCCACAGAATGGTTTATGTTTTAAAATGAAGGTTCACGAGGAGGCTGGTACCTATCACAATCAACTCTCTGCACCCTGAACAGTTCACCAGTCACACTCGGGGCATTTCGAGAATATCCACTTAGCACAAAGTGCGTATCTTTGGACTGAGGAAAAAACAGAGTACCTAAATGAAACTCACACAATCACAGACAGAACATGCAAACTCTACACAGAAATGCCATCACCGAGCCCAGGAATCGAACCCCTCAACTTTCCTTGCTGTGTGGTGGTCGTGCTAATCACTACACCACCGTGCCACCATGGTAACCCATGAGTGGGTTTCCTCAGGGGTATTCCGGTTTCCTCCTACAGTCCAAAGACATGCACATTAGGCTAACTAACCAAATTACCCTCAAAATCACACTCTGTGAGTGATGGTGGGTGGGCTGCCCTGCGATGGACTGTGGAGCTGTTCAGGGTGTACCCCACCGTCACCCAGAGTCAGCGGAGATAAGCTTCAGCCTTCCTACCACTTAAGTTAGATTAAGCGCATCAGCAGCACGGTGGAGCAGTGCTTAGCACGTCCTCTTTACGTCCTGCTGTTTTTGTGTGGATTTTGCATGTTTGTTCACCCTGTGCCTGCATGACTACGTGAGTTTCCTCAGAGTACTCCGGTTTTCTCCAACAGTCCAAAGACATGCACATCAGACTAATTGGCTGTTCCAAATTGCATGGTGTGTGTGTCTCGTCCTGCGATGGACTTGTTCAGGGTGTACCCCACCTTCACCCAGAGTCAGCCGAGATAGGCTTCAGCCTCCCCGCGAATGAATGAAAAAAACTAGATCATCATGATTTATATATTGATTTACCACTAATTGCTAACACAGTATGCTTCATGCATAGGTGTCATAAATGGCTTACTGTATATCAGTGAATGTATATACTGAATATACTCGAGGGTAAAACCATAGGAAGAACATGGCCACATGAACCCCACTGGGAGCCAACAGGGATACACTTGGAACAATGCAACAGTTTCATAGTTCTTAATGAGCATCCTCACATTCCACATGATACCACTAATTTGAGAAATCTCCAGCACAAAGACATAATTAGACAAACTAATTAGACGCAGACTTTGTTGCACAGAGAGCCTCCGCAGTTCAAGCTATCCGCCTACCTGCCGTGTGCTAAAATAAGGCAGAGCCATCAAGAACATCTACGCTAATTCCCTTCGACAAGTGCACCTTGGCATGTGCGGAGAGGCTACATCGTGTCAGCGCACTTCTTCCTGCTACAAAAACAGCTTCGATCTACGTAAGTACATAAAATACAAGGCATAAAGTGAAAAGTGTTGTTATATATCCATATGTAGAAAAGATTAAAATAGCCTCTAACTCTTACTCACTCTCACTCGTTCGCCAAACTAATGTGTGGAGTCTGCATGCTCTCCCCATGCTTGTGTGGGTTTCCTCTGGGTGCTGCGGTTTCCTCGGACTGCCCAAAGACATGCACATTGGGCTAACTGGATATTCTCACTGGGTGGCAGGGTAGTGTATTGGTTAGCACGTCTGCCTCACAGCATTAAGAATCCCAGGCTCCTTTAGGGTGTTTGTATGTGGAGTTTGAGCATGTTTTCCTAGTGTTTGCGTGGGTTTCCTCCGGGTTCTCCAGTTTAACAGCTTAGTCCTACTACTAGGGTCACAGGGAAGTTGGAGCCTATATCAGCAACTATTAGGGCAATGGCGGGGTACACCTTGAACAGCACGCAAAGCCATTATTCCATTATTCCATTAGGGCCATTATTCACAGTTACAGCTAGGAACAGCTAATTAGTCTAATGTGCATGTCTACAGACTGCGGGAGGAAACCAGAGAACCCAGAGAAAACCCAGGCGAGCACATGCAAACTCCACACATAACATTCAAACGCCCTCGCCAAGCCCGGGACTCGAAACCAGGACCTTCTTGCCGTGAGGTGAAAGTGCTAACCACTACACCACCATCTCGGATCAAGGAAATAAATTGGAATCAGTAGATAAAAACAAGTCAAGTGTGGACATTTAAGTTTCTGGAGGATTCATTATTCATTGTTATCTGCCCTGGGAAAAAAAACCTGCCTAAGAATGAAAACGGTTGAACTGGAGAGCCCCAATTCAGAGTCCAGGGAGAATGAGGGACACACAGGTGAAGAAAAAGTAATTGATTTTAAAAGTGACAGGGAAAGCTACAGTCTCTGGCGAGGCCAGCGCTCATCAGCATGGAAGAGATCGGGGAACATGACTCCGTGAAAACGATAATAAAGTCCTGAACAGTACTGAGTCGTCTCCTAACCAACACTAGCATGAAAAAAAAGGTGCAGAATGGGCCTTGATTAAATAAAAACATTTGCTCCAATATCTGATCAGGGTGTACCCCGCCTTCGGCCAGTGCTGGCTGAGAGAGGCTTATTCCTTAAAATGTGGGCGTGTCTTTAAGGCACATTAATACAAGTGAATGTCAGCAGTAGACAAAGTGCTACAGGAGGCATAACGGCTAAACTCTGGCAATTTTAGACGAGCTATTACACTCCAGAGTTTACACAGAATGGTGTGAAAATAAAAACATCCAGTGAGCTGTATTTCTGCAGCTAGAAATTGTCTTGCTGATGAGAGAGATAAGAGGAGAACGACCAGACGAATTCAAGTTAACAGGAAGGATTCCATTCCTTAATACTGCCAAACCGCTTAATACTACTAGCGGTGCAGCCTGTCTCAGCTGACACTGGGCGAGGTGTCCCTTGCCGAGCCCAGGACTGAAACCCAGGACCTTCTTGCTTAGAGGTAAAACTGTTAACCTCTACGCCACCCGACTGTGTAACCCGAATAACATAATGAGTAGAAAAGCATCAGGTTCAGCTTATCTCAAGCACTCAAAAATTTACATATGGTTATTAGGAAAGGTTATGTTTGTTATTATTCTCTCTCACTCTCTCATTGGATGAACTTATAATCTTATGAGGGTCGCTAGGAGGCTGGAGCCTATTTCAGCCGACAATGGGCTAAGGCGTCTTTAGACTGTCGGAGGAAACCATGCAAGCATGGAGAGAACATGCAAACGTCACACAGAAACCCCCATGCCCGGGACTCGAACCCAGAATCCTCTTCTTGTGATGCTAACTCCTATGCCACCTATTACTATTATTTTTAATTATTAACAAATGGAGTGTAAAAATGTAAAAAAATTAATAAAATGATGCAAAATAATTATTGCTGGTTACTAAAAGAGCGACACGGTGGTGCAGTGGTGAGCACGTCCGCCACACAAGAAAAAGGTCCTGAGTTTGATTCCTGAGCTTGAGCATTTCTGTGTCGAGATTGCATGGGTTTCCTCCAGGATCTCTGGTTTCCTCCCACAATGTAAAAGCATGCACATTCGGCTAAATGGCTGTTTGGTGTGTATGTGAGTGTGACTGGTTTTGTGTGTGTGTGTGTTGGCGCTGTGATAGTCTGGCAAGCTGTTCAGGGTGTACCCCCGCCTTCACCCAGTGTCGGTTGAGTGACCCTAATAGGATTAAGCGGTTAAATGAGTAACGATGAATGAGTGATTATTAAGAAAACTGAACACGAAAGAGTGTATACATGTATGTATATATATTTTTGACAATTTTAATTTACCAAACCATTATTTTGGTTGATTTGAAAATTAAACATTTTTGTAGTAAAACTTATTTCATTTAATTTTCACTGTTCAAAAATACAGAGGGGAGCATTGTGAACTCAATATCATGAATCAAACAGTATTGTGAATTGGGTGACTCATTACATGGCTAACTATCAATGAGCAATGTAGCGTGAGATGCCAAGCTAATTATTTCGCTAAGTGGTACATGAATCATGGGGTACAAATATGGAACTTTTTCTGTCAAAAGCTAGATATATACCACATTTCGTGTATTTGGAGCTGCAAACAATCAGGAACACTGGATTTTTGCTATCATGCATCCATTCAACTGCCCACCCAAAAGATGCGAACCGGTCTCTAAGTGAGTGTGTACCTGCCAGGTCCCTGGAGGAAACCCAGATTCCTGCCAAGCAAGGTTATCAGCGCACTGCAATAAATGGACTACATTCATTAACAAGCCCTGGAGCCGAGGGGATCTTCCAAATCCCCAGAGCTCGATGTGTCTTCCCTCACTTTTATGTGCTAAAGATTAAAGCTAAATGCCATCTCCCTGTGCTCACACACCCATTTTTACATCCTCTCCTGTCTCACATCTTTCCCTTTCTTGCTTAACTGCTATGCTGAAAACGGTCTTTCTCTTTATTTTGCTGAGGAACCATGTAACTGTGCACCTTTCAATTTCTCCTCGAAGAGATATTAAAAAGGTTAGAGCTCTGTGCATCATGCCTTAATTCTTTCTATAAGCAGCTCAAGGGAAAAAACAAGGGAAAGAACCAGGGGGGTGTTCTCTATTGGATCATACCTCCATTGAATCATTTCTTTGGGGGGTGGGAGGTTGCTGTTTTTCTGCTCAGCCTCGTCCCATATGTGGTACTCCTGAGTAAATGCCTGGAGCTGTTGAAACATGTCATGCTAAGGCTTGTTTTTCAAAGGCAAGGGCATACATCAAAGCATGCGAGGACTATAAAATCTTATTGGTACACATCTTGTGTGTATTTTCATTTCTAGGTATTGTTTTTAAATGTTCATCATCTTGGTACAATACTTCATTAGATTTGTAAATACAGTGGTATCTATCTTTTAAATAAAAATGGAAATGTCCTTCCGAAACCATTTGTTTACTCCTGTACACGAGTGTTAAAGATCCCTGAACCGGGCACCATGATGGTAATCTTTTTTATTTTTCTTGAAATCGTTTCCCTTCTTCTGTTACTTAACACTTAATCTCAGACATTTCCATTTCCTATGAATCAGTGTTGCACTGCCAAGTTATCGGGTATGTGCCAAATTGTTAATTGCTATTTGTTGCTATTGAAAACAGATGCAGAAACAAAACAAGATAGAGAACAGGTGAAAAAGAGATACTAAGCCTTTAAGCTCTGCAACATTGTGGTGTAGTGGTTCAAGTCCAAGCCTTGGGAGCCTTGTTC
>JAOUQZ010000049.1:2089479-2102708 GCA_028564935.1 Neosilurus hyrtlii | reverse complement strand
AAAAAGAGATACTAAGCCTTTAAGCTCTGCAACATTGTGGTGTAGTGGTTCAAGTCCAAGCCTTGGGAGCCTTGTTCTCCCCAGACTTGTCTGGGTTTCCTCCGCGCACTCCGGTTTCCTCCCACAGTCCAAAGACATACACATTAGGCTTATTGGCTGAATTGCTTCGAGGTGTGAGTGTGGGTGTAAATGGTTATCTTTGTGTTTGCCCTACAATGGTCTGGTGAGCCTTCACCCAGTGTTGGCTGAGACTGGCACCAGCCTCTCTGTGACCCTAGGAGGATAAAGCGGTTTAGCAAATGAGCAAAAGTGAGTGAGTAAGCCTGTGAGCAGGGGTGGTTTCAACAGGAAACTTTTGCATTCACCCAAAATGAGCTGATAATCGAAGATAAAACACATACTATGATTAATAGTGAATGGCCCCTGTAATAACAATCTGTAAAGATGCAGCCCAAGTATAAAAGGAAACCCCAATAAATAGAATACAATGTAATGTGCTATACACGTCCATTCAGTGAATATGGTATTTGGAATATCACATCCCACAGTTTGATCAACACCCTACCCTAGTAAAATAATCTGCCCTTACTAAGTATACCCTAATCAAACCATCTTATTGTAATAATTAATAAATAAGATGGGATGACATCTATGTTTTGGATTCTTTATGTTTCCCTTCCCCTGAGTTAAAGAAAGAAGGAACAGAAAAAGGGGGAAAAATAATAATAATCAGACCATACAGCCCTTGACAGTAAAACCTTGACAGGTCCCAATGTGGCAACGCATACTGATTTCATCCATGCTTTGCTTGGCGGCTCGAGGTTTCTGGAGAAGACAGTGTGTCGACAAACAGGTGAAAGCTTTCTGAGCTTAATCTCGTTAATCACACGCTCCCTGTCCCCATTTAAACACTCCAGCGAGAGAGTTTTAGGGTGATAAAAAGGCTCGGCTTTCAAGAAGCATGACTCATCCTTGTTCGCCAGATAAATAAATTCATTTAGCATGATTCCTCCCCCATGTTTGCATCTGCGACATATATTACCATCTGCGCATCTGCAGCATGTATCCGAGAAATACGGTACTCTGATTTTAAAAAGCCAACTAAATCTAATGGAACAAAATTAGCATAATGTATAATGGAAGGTCTCCTGTAGCAGCTTTAATTAGATATTTGCATTATTATTGTGATATTCTTGTAAATACAAGAAAAGTTTGGAAGAGATAGTAGTAATAGTGTAAATGTGTGCGAGTCAGAGAATCAATCCATAAAAAGATCATTAATTCTCGGGATCATCGTTTTTTTGGAAAAAATTACCTGACACATGTGACACGCAAGAGAGAAACTATGCGCTAACCACCATGAATAAATCATATATATATATATATATATATATATATATATATATACTTGATCTCACTGGCTATAATGCAGCATGCCCACAGTGTCTCTCTCTCTCTCTCTCTCTCTATTACTCAAGGCCATACTGCAAAAACATCAGAGCTGAAAACATATGATGCAACACAGCTCGTACATCTAAACCCAACAGAGTGAAATCTCAATGTAACTTTCAGTGAGATCAAGGGAGGATTTATCAACTTTATACTCAAAGGCAATACCGCGTATTGATGCTGGGAGGAACTCCCATGTGACATCTGAATCAATAACAACTGCGGGATAAATGTGTCAATTAAGGTTTATTTTAATGAAAGCTCTGGTGCATATCTACCAAAGAACAAAATAAAATCTTTATCAAGCAATAGAGCCATGACCTTCATTTAGGATCTTTTGTCTACGTAAAGCAGGAATTCAGGTGAGACACCACAGACCATAATTACAGGACCAAGACTGTACCACTGACTACCTAACTCTGGCTTTAAAAACCGCAGTAACCTTCACAAGATAAACAAAATACAGTACAGTGCAAATTATGTAGCACAAAAACTGTTATATAACCACTACTGGTATAACACATGTATGGCGAGGTGGCGAACAGGTGAAATAGAGAAAATCGAGACACAGATAGGTTACTGTTCTCTTCCTGTGTCCACATAGGTTTTCTTTCGATTTGATTCTCTCGCTCCTCTACAAAAACATGCCACAAGGTGGACTACTTAAGGTTATTTTGGCCTGTGGTAATAGAGTGTTTTAGACATTTGTATAGTGTACCCCCTGAGCGAAGCCCCATAGGCATGGAACATAACTTGGATGGTTGTCCCATGTCCGTACCACAGGAAACCCAATGAGGTCCCGCATCACTGAGTTGATGCCAGTTTGCTATAATGTATCGATGATGGCAGGAAGCAATTTTTTTATATGAATTAATTATTTTTTTTATAATAAAAAATAGGATTAATTCATAATGAAACCTCCAAAAACAAAGGCTCACACACCACCACCACTCAGAGAATTTAAAAAAACACAATCTAACTCAGGTAGGCTGACAAGCAACACAGAACATGAACTCGTTAAACGGATAATTAAACTAACAAGACAGGTGATACAAATGAAGGTGGAAATCGGCACAAGAAAGTCGGTGAAAAGAAAGTGCTAACCTTTCCTTCTTCTGCTCCAAACCGTAGTCGGGAAATTCAGGGGAGGTTTATTTTTTTATTTTAATTAGTTTTTTTATCCAGGGCTAAAGTTGAATCAGCCCTTAAAGGAGCCACAGTATATATAACCCCAGCCTTGGACTATCAATAAAGATATCTATCAGGTACTTCGCCTTTAGGCAGTGCCTAAATCTATATATTAGTCACCATATCTTCAGAGGCTCAAAAATAAATGGACAACTGACTGGCAGCAGTTTCTTCATAAGGTGATGAAAATAAATGAGATCATCTGAGATTGAATTTGCATTTGAAACTGTTAATGGGAAATCTCCAAATGTGTTCCTTTTAGTAAAGGAGGCCATGATTATGATGAAAAAATTGCAGCAATCAGAGGGAAAGTAGAAACAATTTGGTGCATTCTTAAATAAGGAATATATTGGCGAGCTCAGCAACACGAAAAGATCTGGAAGAACACTAAAAACATCAACACTGGATGATCGTGTCATTCATTCCTTGGTGAAGACAAACCAACATAAACTTGTATCAGAATGATAGGAAGAGAAGAGTAAAAAGTACGAAGGAAATCCAAAGCATATGCCATTATCTGTCAAACATGATGGACACAGGCATGTATGGCTGCCAGTAGAACTAGGCCACCAGTGTTTATTGATGTGACAACTGATAGAAGAAACAGGATGATTTCTGAAGTGTATAGATAGTGTATAGTGAAGTGTACAGATCTATACTTTCTGCTCAGATTCAGTCAAATGCTACAAAACTAAAGTGTCTACAAAAATTGACAAATTTCTAATGACACAAGACAGACACTTACTCATCATTTGCTGAACAGCTTAATTCTACCAGCTCATGGGGAGGCTGGAGCCCATCTCAGCCACCAGGCCACTGCAGGGCCAACACACACACACACACTTAGGGGCAATTTGTAACAACCAATTAGCTTAATTTGTATGTCTTTGGAGGTGGGATTAAACTGGAGTACCTAGAGGAAACCGACACAAGCAAGGAAAGAATGTGCAGATTCCACACGAAAACTCCCACACCAAGCGCTTGAACCCAGGTCCTTCCTTGCTGTGCTGGACACTTTAACAACTACGCCACCATGCAGTACCCATGGAAACAATGCAGAAACAGAAATCGGTGAGTTTGTCTTGTAGAAAAAAACAAAAAAATAATCAAAACTTTCTGACTAATCAGAGTGAAGAATTCAAAACCACAGAGCTATAAAAAGTTTGTGCGCAAGTAAACTGCTCTCTACAATTCAGAGCACAGGTTTTAATAGGGTTTAAATTCCGACTGAGTCAAGCATTGATTTTGTGTCCCGCAACTATTTCTGTGTTAAATCTGACGTTGCTGAAAAATCCATCAACATCCAAGTCTTAACCTCCAGGGAAAGGTAATCAGGTTTTGAGCTCCAATGTCCTGGTGCTTTACTCAAAATCATGGTACCATCTATTTTTCCCAAGAGCCCCTGGACCATTAGCCACAAAACAGCCCAAAGCGTTAAAGATCCACCACCATATGTGTGCGTTCCCTTGTATACACTCCAAATTTCAACTGCTGGCACATTTACAACTGTTCCTCCAAAGTCCCAATTCTGCTTAAAGCGGAGATATGATGCTTTTCCATTTCTTATGACCCATAAATATTTTTACAGTCTGGAGTAGCCATGTTAGACAACGCCAGATTGTCAGATAATGAGGTAAGCGCATGGTTAAGTTTTCCCTCTGGGCTGTTTGAGCTGGCTGTAAACACCAGGTTTTCGCTGACGTTTTGGGGAGAGGCTCAATAGTGCATCACAGTGTTCTGGGCCTTCTAATTACCTGGCCTCCCCCCACTGCCCCTCATACACACCAGTATCTCTGCCCGTCCCAGCACACTGAGTATAGAGCTCTTAGTTGACCAATCAGAGCAGAGTTTGAACAGAGAGCTCAAAACTCATAAATGGGAGGAGGAAGCCAAACAGGCCATCCAACTCACACACTCCAAATCGGCATTTCAAGGGGAGGTGGGGAAGCAACTTCCTGAAGAACTGTTAAACTGTGGGAGGAAACCTGAGTACCCAGAGGAAAATTATGCAACCACATGCAAATGCCCTCCATACAAAAATACTCTTATCAAGCCCAGGACTCGAACCCAGAACATTCTTGCTGTGAGGTGGACATGCTAAACACAGTGCCACCGTGCACCTGGGTATAATACAGTGTCTGACCTTTACCAGTTTAAATTCTATTGTCAAAATACATCTTGTTACTTCAAAGATTTTTAATTTTCTTCACTGTGATGAATGACGAAAGTATTTTGGATGTGTAAAACCTAATATATATTTTTTATTATTATAATAAAATATTTAATTGAAGACAACAATACAGGGTTTCAGATTCGGAGCATATTTTAGCCTTAAATGAGAATTTTTAATAGTAGACCTCGGCAGTATGATATGACAGCAATATACGAACATCACTGTGCATTTTTAAGCATTTTCTACTCATTATAAAACTATTTTAGAAATACTAAAGAAATCTCAGGTTTTTTATTAATATGGCTCCAAATTTTAGTTACACCCCTGCCAAATTAAATATCCTGATTTGGCTTGTGTTTTAGCACACATGTGCCTAACATTTATTATAGAATCCATCATTAATTACAAAAGTGAGCAACTGTAACTCATTCATTTGCTGAGCCACTTAATCCGACTTGAGCCTGAAGGGCTCTCAGACAACACACTGCGCGAAGGCGAGGTACACCTTGAACAGCTCGCCAGTCCATCGCAGGACCAACACACACACAGCCATTTACACTCACACCCAGGGGCGATTTGGGAACAGCCAATTACCCTAACGTGCACGTCTTTGAACTGTGGGAAGAAAACTGGACTACCCGGAGGAAACCCACTCGAGCATGGGGAGAACATGTATACTCCACACAGAAACACCATCGCCAAGCACAGGACTCAAGCACTTCTTGCTGTGAGGCAGGTGTGCCAACCACTACGCCACCGTGCCGCCCACAGCTGTAACTGTTGTAGTGGAATCATTGCCTTTACCTTTAAGATCAGTGCTGCCTATTCATGACTAGAATTAAAACTGTACTCGATAATAGTTTATTGTAAAGATGGACCCAGGCATATACCAAAGTGATAAACATCACCGTAAACAATCAGCTAATTCTACCCAAAACACTAATTTGTTATTTATTCAACATTTAAATCATTCTCTCATTCATTCATTCTCTAAGCAACTTAATCCTAATTAGGGCCGGTGGAGGTTGGTGCGCCTCTCAGCCGAATCTGTGGGAAGGCGCAATACACCCTGGACAGCTTGCCCAGCAATCACAGGGCCAACCATTCACACTCACACCAAGGGGTGATTTGAAATAGCCAATTGGCATACTGTGCATGTTTTTAGACTGTGGGAGAAAACCAGTGTACCAGGAGAAAACCAGTGTACCACGGGGGGAACATGCAAACTCCCGAGTCCGTGAATCGATCCCAGGCCCTTCTTGCTGTGAAGCGGATGTGCTAACCATTGCACTACCGTGCTGCCCGCTGAAATCATTCTGAGTTTAAATATGAAAGATATCTGAGTGCCTTGCAGGACTGAACTTATTCATTAACATGGCTAATTATATTTCATGCATTTATAGAAATAATAATAGCACATAAATTAATTAGAAACCGAAGTCACAGTGGCATCTAATTGGGGAAGATGTTAAAACTTATGAAAAATAAGTCTGTCCTTTTCACAATAATGTTATTAGTAAAAGGGGCAGCACGGAGGCGTAGTCTTTAGCACGTCCGCCTCACAACACGAAGGATCTGGATTTGAGACCCAGTCTTGGTGGTTTTTGTGTGGAGTTTGCATGTTCTTCCCATGCTTGCGTGGGTTTCCTCTGGGTACTCTGGTTTCCTCCTCTATGTGTCAGTGTGTGTGTAAATGGTTGTGTGTGTGTGTGTGTTGGCCCGGCAATGATGTGTTCAGGGTGTACCCACCCTTTGCCCAGTGTAGGCTGAGATAGGCACCAGCCTTCCCACAACCCTAATAAGATTAAGCGGTTCAGCACATGAGAGTAAGTGAGAGAAATTAGGTTAGGGCCCAAGACCAAAACAAATGGTTCGTAATATGTTACACAAGCGTAGTGGTTAGCACATCTGCCTCACAGTAAGAAGGTTCTGGGTTTGAGTCCCGAGCTCGGTGAAGGCCTGCTGTGTGAAGTTTGCTTGTTTTTCTATGGGTACTCTGGTGTCCTCCCACAGTCCAAGCACATGCATATTAGGTGAATTGGCTGTTCCAAATTGCCCCATGTGTGAGTGAGAATGGTTGTGTGTGTAAGGCCCTGCATTGGGTGTGGCATACGTGTGCGCAGTGGCGGCTGAGATAAGCTTCAGACTCCCCATGCCCATAGAATAAAGCAGTTGAGCACATGGATGGATGGATGGATGGATGGATGGATGGATGGATGGTATAACTGCCATATATTTCTCAAATATTTCTAAGGTATATGAAAATGAAGGCCCTATGAGTACTAACCCATGGGAAAATGAATTGAAAATGCCAGAGGCGATATCAATGAGGCCGCTTCCTTTTTGTTTCTATTGATAATTCCACGAAAACTCCTCCAGTAAATGTGCCATCGCAACATCTAAAGAAAGGAGATGCCCTCCTACTTCCTGTCTGCAGATTTCTGTTCTCAGTTGTAGCCATTCTGCGAGGACAAAACCACCTTTTCCATAAAAGAATGAGAAGTGCAGGAAACATCCTAACAACATCCCCTTGCCCCTTCTCCAGTCCCCTCTGTTCCAAAAAGCGGCCTCTTTGGCCCCTGTTCCAAAGCCTGAAACAAGAGCTTGTAACATGAAGGGCAGGGGCACACAAAGGAGCTCCTGTCATTCTCCAGCCCTGGGCAGATCCCAGTTTCTCTCTCACGTGGGATCTGCTCATTGATGATCCAAAAGAAATGACCCTCCAAACGCCCCACCCCCCTACCCGAGTTGTATTCCCAATTCTTACAATGCCCAGTAAGGGGGGCGTGCACTTACCACCTAGTTAAAGCCTGCTAACAAAGGCTAATGCTCTCCTTTTTTGGAGGTTGATAGGCGGGGGGACATGGGAAAAGAATTGTTAACCATCTTCGTAACTACGGATCAGAAGATACGGCAGCTGAAACCACAAACTAAATTAACATTCTGACTGGAAATAAGTCTATAAGTGTCCACACACTTATCACTCACTTTACCTCTCACAGACATAATCCATGCCTGTGCACCTGCATCCACCCCGAGCTGAGTCATTTCCCCGCTGAGAACAGTGGAGCGTCACATGATGGAGCCATAATTTAATCAAGGAGCTCTTGACCACAACTACTAAAGTAGAGTGATTTACATGCGGTGTAAAAAACGTGCTCGACTCACATGGAGATGAAAACGCTGGCATGGTACGGGAAAAAAAATGGAAAGTCACCACAGGCTCGAAAGTCATTGTGCTTAAATTTTGCTGCTTATCCAGTTATAGAATAAACTTAGTACGGTCATATTTACTCACTCAGTTCCCAAACTTAATTCTACTATCAGGGTCACGGGGTGCCTATCGCAGACCATTACAGGGCCAACACGCACATATTAACATTCACACTTAGGGGCAATTTCTCTTACACTCACTCCACTCAATCCTCCTATTAAGATTGCAGGGAGGCTGGAGTGTATCTCAGCCGACACTGGGCTAAGGCTGGGTACACCTTGAACCGCTTGCCAGACCATCACAGGGCCAACACACACATAACCATTCACACTCACACCTAGGGGAAATTTCTCCCTAACTCAGCCATTTACAGAACCACTTAATCCTACAGTTAGGGTCACGGGTCAGTCGACACTGGACGAACAGCTCACTGGACCATTGCAGGGCCAAAACACACAACATTTACACTCACACTCTCACCTAGGGGTAATTTGGAGCAGCGAGTTAGCCTAAAGTGCATGTCTTTTGACTTTTGACCCACACAAGCAAAGGGAGAACAATCAAACTGCATGGGGATACACCCTTGCAGAGCCCGGGACTCAAACCCCGGACCTTCTCACTGTGAGGCAGACTTGCCTTTATTTTCATTGGAAAATAAAATCAGCTTGCCAGAATGTAGAATTTTATGAACAGAGACGTTAGGCTATACCCAATGTGTTTAATAAGAGAACTCTTCAATGTGAAGCCTGTGTGAAGGGACAACGGTAGTATTTGCAGTATTTATACAGTAGTCTGTGCTTTGTTCACTCGGCTCGTCCGCCTGTCTGTAGGCAAAAGCTACACCTCAACTCAGACAATGGTTCCACTGCTGCAGCTGCTCCGGTATACAATAACGTGAAATGTTCTTTACATTGTCCCTATCACAAATATCCCTAGTATTTATTACAGTACAATACCCACTGCACAATAATCAAAAAACGCTGCGATAAGAATAATGGGCAAGAGGGAAAATGCTGCGTGATATTAAGCAAATATGGGAAGCAAGCAAGAGGACGTCTGGAAGAGCAAAGTGCACGTGGATATAAAATGCAATCAAGACGCTGATCAAATCTCCCCTGGATCTCACCTCTGTGTAATTACAGAACGCTGTGGCAGCCCCTGTGGGGGAAGGGGGGGGGCGTTCATGGGAGGACACAGATTTATGTAGCACGGCGGTTTAGGGTGCAGTAGGTCTCTCACTTGTAATACAGCTTGGAACAGAGAACCATCAGGAAAGCCGCTGTCAGCATTCCTACCACCGTCCATGACCCACTTTCAAGCATTTTAGTTCTTACCTACTCCTGACACAGCAAATCCAGCCTCCATAACCCACACACAAAGGATCTTATCAAAGAAATATATAACACACACATATACATATATATATATATATATATATATATATATATACACACATATATACAATTCGAATTCTTTTTCCATTCTGAATTGATTTACTTTTTTTTTCCTTACTCACTCAGGGTCACGGTGAGACTGGCGCCTACCTCAGCCAGCTCTGGGCAAAGGCGGCTAGCCAGATCATCACAGGGTTTAACAAACACACACACACACACACACACACACACACACACACACCCAACCATTCACACTCACATCCACACCTAGGGGTGATTTGGAACAGCCCCCACAAGCACGGGGAGAACATGCAAACTCCACACAGAAACACCTGAACTTGGTGAGGGTATTTCTGTGATGACCTTCCCTGTTCTCCCTGTGCTTGATTAGATTTTCTCTCACAGTCCAAGAACATGCACATTAGGCAAAGCGGCTCTATTAAATTGCCCCTTGATGTGAGTGTGAATGAATGAGAGAGTGAGAGAGTGAGTTGGATTAGATGAGGTTCACAGATAAAATTCTGCAGTGCGAGGTGTCCGTTTACTTTTGAAATGTCCCTGTACATTTCTTAACCCATTACACACATAATGGTAAACCAATTTTCAGAAAAGCTTGCCTGTATAGTCATTACAAGCAGGTATATAGAATGTGAGGGGAAGTCTCGGTGTGCAATCCAATAATGATTACTGATGTATATTAACTGAAATGGAGGTCTTTCTAGTCAGCTGCTGGTGCTCACCTCCCACCGCTTTATTCTACTTTACCCAAGTTTCTCCTGAAAAACTTCAACAGTGCTGGCTCTTAAATGCTGAAACAGAAAATCATTGGCCCTGTAGTTTGTAGACAATGCCACAAAAATCGGTGAGATTCATCACTGAGACTGAGCTGCTCTGCGTGTTCTGCTGCTCTGGGATGTAGCAGTATGTGTGGATGTGTATATGGAAGTGGGCGGATAGCACTTTCCTCTGAATGTAGCAACTCAGACAGCGCCGAACTTTCCTGACGAATGTTGGTAAAAATCAGGGTTCACCTCCGTCATTCGCCACATTCAGTGACATCTAGCAACAATTAGTAACATTAGCACGAAAGTATTTGCGAAAGATAGTTGGCAAAGATTAGTGACCGTTAGCGAGAGTTTTTGTGACGACTAACAGCTATTTGCTGTTTAAGTCCTTTTGCCAACTCGTAGATACCAGGCGAGTGTCAGGTGATTCTTAGAATTGAACCACCCTTACCCCTACTGATAGACCCAACCCTATAAGAAGTAAAACACACACAAACACACACACAACTACAAACCAAAAAAGAACTTAAGCAACACGTGTTACAGTAGTTAGCAGAAAACTACATATGCAAAGAAATTTTAAACGTTTTTTTACGTTTGTTTGCAAACTGTTTTGCAACCTTTGATGAACCCAAACTTCGCTGCGTTTACCAGCATTCGCCCCTCTGTGAGATACTAGTTTCAGTTTGTTGCACCTACATTTCATGACCTGTAGGTTAAATAGCAAGTAATAGCCATGTAATAGCTGGTGTATGATGGGGAAGCCTGTCTGGTGGATGGGAGATAGCTATGACTAAAATAGAGGGAAAGTGAGTTGAGGATAATGCTAGCTAGTGGGTGGGAAATGGAAAATGATTAAAAGTTGGAAGAAACTGTTGCGTGCAGTGATAAATAAATGCATGAGACAAAAGATGTGAATGTTAAGTTTTAATCCACAGCTTGAAAGCGTTCCTAATTAAATTAACAACCTGAATCTATTTTTATATGTTGCTAAGATACAAATATACATCTACTGAGTAAAGCGACTACACCAATGTGAATCAATGCCTTTTTGTTCGACTGGGAACAAGCGAGTCATCACGTGTGGGATGAGAACTAGTTTGCTTTGCTTTCATCTGAATAATAAGTCGTATACATTTTTTTCTTGTAATGTATTTAAACCAGTGCCTAAAGCCAAGGTCCTTTTTTAACGACTTTTTTTGAAGGAGAACGTACACCCACAGTTGTGAAGACGAGCAATATAAGCATGCGAGCTGTTCTGGTTCAGAATGGAGGGGACAAGAAAGGAAACCAAAGAAAAAAAAACAATGATAAAAGTAGAATTGAAGTAAGACATCCAGGATGACGCGCACAAGACGCGCAGCATGTCCTCGAGCACGCCTTAGCGCTACACCAGGCCTATACTCAATAGTCTAATAAAAGACACACAAACATTGCTAAAAGCCTACCCGCCAGGCAGGGTGTGTACAATGTACGGTATGTTAAATCAATATTAGCTGCAAATTTCAGGGAGAAATCAATGCTGAAGCCTGAATTAAAACCCCGAAAATTTTTTTTTATCTGTATTATTGATTTAAGTCAACAAAGAGATGTGCTGCTAAGAACACAAGCACAGGTTCTGCTAAAGCATATCAACCAAAAACTGATGGAATTGTGAGAATCGCTCACTGGTTGAAGCGCCAGCCTTACTCTCTATTTACATAAGCCTTGTTTTTTTGGGGGGGAGGGGGGGGGTGTTCCTCTTCTCTTTTACACATTGTGCGGCTCAGCTTCGTTCCTGGTTCAACCACAATTCGATTTTACCATCTGGTCAACCTCGAAATGTATTCATATTCACAGCCACTGTCCAGACGACCATTGTTGTGATGACCACAGTGAAAACAAACAAGTGCACATGACTGAATACTGAAGAAAAAAAAGGGAAAGAAGAAAAGACATCCCCATTGGCGGACTTGTGAGTCAGCCGGGTCTTATAGTAACCTGTTCGGTGTTTCTGCATCTTTTTGCATTCCGAAGCCCTTTGAACATTTTTATACACACCAGAAGGTTTAAAACTGTTTTCAGCACACAGTACTGGGTTTGGGATTTGATATTGATCACTCCTGGTAATCAGACAGACACTCGTACAATTATCTGACACAGGTAGCACGGTGGCTTAGTGATCAGCAGGAAGAGTCCTGTGTGCATTGAGAGAGTGCATCTGTGTGGAGTCTGAATGCCTCATGTTCTCCTCATGCTTGCATAGGTTTCCTCTGGGTATTCCGGTTTCCTCCTCCAGTCCGAGGACATTCACATTAGGCTAATCAGCTGTTCCGAATTGCCCTTAGGTGTGGATATGAGTGTGCACAGTTGTGTGCGCTTTGCCCTGCGATGGTCTGGCGAGCTGTTCAGGGTGTACCCCGCCTTCGTCCAGTGTCGGATGAGATATGCTCCAGCCTCCCTAATAGTGAGATTACGAAATTCGCCAAATGGGTGAGTGAAATCTGACTCTCTGACAAGGCAAAACTTTATGACTTTTAAAAGAAAGCTTCCACAGTCAATCATCTCACTCATTCCTACTAGGGTCACAGGGAGGCTGGAGCCTATCTCAACCGACTCTGGGCGAAGGTGGGGTACACCCATTACAGTGCCAATACACACACACAATCATTCATACTCTCACCTAGGGGGCAATTTGGATCAGCCTAACGTGCATGCCTTTGGACTGTAGGAGAAAACTGGAGTACCCTGGAGGAAACCCACAGGAAGAACATGCATACTCCACACAGAGTTCGGGATTAGAACCCAGGTCCTTCTTGCTGTGAGGCGGACACTCTAACCCCTATTCCACCATCATCGACTGCTGTAAGAACCTTGATAACACTGAGAGGAGTGTTTCTGTGCTGCATCAATGTAAAATCATTTAAAGGATACAGAGTGTCCTAACAGAGCCCCCCCCACAAACACACTCACACACACACTCACACACACACACACACACACACACACACACACACACACACACACACACGCACACACACACACAC
>JAOUQZ010000049.1:2064258-2075821 GCA_028564935.1 Neosilurus hyrtlii | reverse complement strand
TGTATTTTAATAAAATGTTCTGCACTTCATGTTTAGAAATATTATGTGAACTCAGTGGTTAAAAGGTAAAATTTTAATTCTAATATTATTTACAGTAAAATGTTGGAGGAGCAGTTAAGCAAGATACAGCAGCACCTGATAGATACTTATACATTAAAAAAGCCCAAAGAATGGATAACAGAAAGTGCGGTTTCAGAAGTATTTCAAACATATTTATAGAATTTCAGCAATTCAGCATATGGTTGTAGCATAAATGGCAGACAGATATCATGTAATGCACCATATGTGGAGGGAATATTAGCTGCAAGCAGAGAGTGGGTTTGCAAAGAGAAAAAAAAACACTTAGAAGAGCTTGGTTTAAAACAAAGCAGCTTTGTGCAATTTGCTGCTTGATTGACAGAAGAGAGAGAGAGAGAGAGAGAGAGAGAGAGAGAGAGAGAAAGAGACAGAGAGAGAGGGAGAGTAAAGCTGCTCAAGTACAGGTGGCAGGAACGAGAGTGACTAGGACAATTAAATAGGAATCAGTTCTCTGTCTTAATGACGGCTTTGGACTGCACGACTGTGAGAATAAAAACACTTGTTAAGATACTTAGATTGATTGATAGATCATTAAACAGGTCCTGAATATTTGAACCAGGTACGGTCTACCCGACATTATACAGTCAGACGGCATCAAGGCGAGTAAACAGTATCTAGTATTTAAAAGATATGCGCTGATCAGTTATACAGAGATATATCAGAAGTAAATAAACACACTTTCGAAATATTCACACACAGATTTACATATATATAGAGTGATTGACCCCAGTGCAGCAAACTGGGTCATCAAAGGTTCGAGTCCCAGTCTCGGTCGTTTCTGTGTGGAGTTTACATGCTCTCTCTGTGCCAGGGTGGGTTTCCTCATGGTACTCAGGTTTCCTCCCAACAGTCCTAAGACATGCACAATAAGCTAATCGACTGTTCCAAATTGCCCCTAGGTATAACTGTGTGTAAATTTTTTGGGTGTGTTTTGG
The DNA here is from genome assembly GCA_028564935.1 of Neosilurus hyrtlii. Taxonomy (NCBI): domain Eukaryota; kingdom Metazoa; phylum Chordata; class Actinopteri; order Siluriformes; family Plotosidae; genus Neosilurus; species Neosilurus hyrtlii. Next base: position 2,074,808 of record JAOUQZ010000049.1, on the reverse strand, counting down.
CTCTGCAATGGTCTGGTGAGCACCAGTGTGTCTTCGCCCACTGTTTGGCTAAGATAGGCTTCAGCCTCCCTACGGTTAGGTGGTACGATTAAGCGGTTCAGAGTTTGTAGTCGTGTCATATTTTATCCTTTGTGAAATCCAATTACAATAATTATAATACGCATCTTTGCCTCCTGAACATATGGATTCCTGAATACTGAGAGCTCAATTAGATTTGGCTATGAACATCTGGTCTAATATTATCTTGCTCCACACCTGCACAAAGCCGACCTTGAACAACATTCAGACATCAATCAATGTGAAGAGGGATAAATTTATCTTAGCAATAACAATTCGCGCAAACACACTTAGCTGAAATTTCATAATTATTTGGGTTTTTATTTCCAAGACACGAGTCCCCAGTGTACTTATGATCAGGAAAGTTATTATGGAGGGACAACTACAGAAATAACACGGCTTTACTCACTCACTCACTCGCTGAACCGCTTAATCCTACTAGGGTCACGGGGAGGCTGGTGCCTATCTCAACCCACACTGGGCAAAGACATGGTGCACTCTCGCCAGTCCATCTCAGGACAACACACACACTCACACCTAGGGGCAATCTGGAACAGCCAGTTAGCCTAATGTGCATGTCTTTGCATTTGGGGAGGAAACTGAAGTACCCGGAGGAAACCCACACAAGCAAGTGAAAATTCAAACTCCACACAGAAACGCCCTCACCGAGACCAGGACCTTCCTGCTGTAAGGCAGACATGCTAACCACTACACCTGAAAATATTTTTAAATTTCAGTATATTTATTTTTTTATATAAACATAATTGTGTATTTTAACACATCTGAGTCTCATCCATTAAGAACAAATCACGTGCATTACTATAAAGATCCGGACACAGAAAGCTGATTTGGAGTTGAATTACATATTTATTTGGAGGAAAATATTTTCTATTTATAAAGTGGACTGATAGGGGAAAAAAACAGGCGAAAATAAATAGTCATCAAGCTGAATTGCTCACCAACAAACACATGAAGGCTGGGGTTCGATTCTGCTGATGATGTGTTGTGAGGAGCATGAGAATCATTCTGGCCTCTTAAATAACCTATCACATTTTATAAAATTTCCATCAAGCTGATATTTGTGAACTTCCATTAATATTACTAGTATAAATGAATGTTGATATAGCAAGACACCCCATATTAAATTCAAAAGGACAAAGTGTTCCTCTTACTTCCAGTTGATATTTCACTTACAAAATAACCATCAGAGACCCGTGTGCATATGTACAGTGTGATTTCTCTCGCAGCATATACAGGGCGACCCAAAAAATACCTCCTACATTTCAAAGGTATATAAAAATGATTAATGATGAACTATACTGACATTCATTAAAAACTCTGAAAGAGAAATTTCTGTATATCTGTACTTGTAAATGGGTTGGGAGTTTACCGTGGCATTTTTGATGACAGAACTCTGAGCACTTGAGAAAATGATGAATTATCATATTGTCATACTTCATTGCACACGTGTAGATCACTTAGCAAAACTGGACCAAATGAATCACGTCTATCACGTGAACAATGTCTCCAGGCAGTGGGTATGGTGGAGGATGGGTTGAGCTGCAGTGAGATAGCGAGGCGTATGGGCTGTACACAACCCACCATCAGAAACCTGATTGACCGCCACAAAATGAAAGGGTCAGCTGATGACAGGTCACGTCCAGGGCGAGACAGAGTGGCGACTAACCGAACAGGATCGCTACATTCGGTTGCAGCACTTGCGGGACTGGTTTCACCGTGCTGTATCACCGCAAATCAAAAAAACTGAAATGTCACATGGCCATACATATTCAAACCCTTTGCTGTGACACTCATATTTTTAACTCAGGTGCTGTCCATTTCTTCTGATCATCCTTGAGATGGTTCTACACTTTCATTGGAGTCCAGCTGTGTTTAATTAAATTGACTGGACTCGATTAGGAAAGGCACACACCTGTCTATGTAAGACCTTACAGCTCACAGTGCAGATCAGAGCAAATGAGAATCCTGAGGGCGAAAGAACTGCCCGAAGAGCTCAGAGACAGAACTGTGAGCAACGCACAGAGCTTGCCAAGGTTACAACTTAAGGTTCCTATGAGTACAGTGGCCTCCATAACCCTTAAATGGAAAAGTTTGGGACGACCAGAACTCATCATAGAGCTGGCCGTCTGGCCAAACTGAACAATTGGGGGAGAAGAGCCTTGATAAGAGAGGTAAAGAAAAACCCAAAGATCACTGAGGCTGAGCTACAGAGATGCAGTGTGGAGATGGGAGAAAGTTCTAAAAAGTTAACCATCACTGCAGCCCTCCACCAATCGGGGCTTTATGGCAGAGTGGTCCGACAAAAGCTTCTCCTCAGTGCAAGACACATGAAAGCCCACAGAGTTTGCCAAAAAAAAAAAAGTGAGGGAGACTATGAGAAATAAGATTCTTTGGTCTGATGAAATCAACATTAAACTGATTTGCCTTAATTCTAAGCTGTATGTGTGGCGAAAACCAGGCACTTCTCATCACCTGGCCAATACAATCCCAAAAGTGAAGCATAGTGGTGGCAGCATCATGCTGTGGGGATGTTTTTCAGCTGCAGAGACAGTTCAACTGGTTGCAGTTGAAGGAAAGACGAATGTGGCCAAGTACAGAGATTTCCTGGAAGAAATCCTTTTCCAGAGTGCTCAGGACCTCAGACTGGGCCGAAGGTTCACCTTCCATCAAGACAATGACTCTAAGCACACAGTTAAAATAACAAAGAAGTGGCTTAGAACCAACTCTGTGACTGTTCGTGAATGGCCCAGCCAGAGCCCTGACCTAAACCCAACTGAGCATCTCTGGAGAGACCTGAAAACGGCTGTCCGACGTTCACCATCCAACCTGACAGAACTGGAGAGGATCTGCATGGAAGAATGGAAGGATCTCCAAATCCAGGTGTGAAAAACTTGGTGCATCATTCCCAAGAAGACTCATGGCTCAAAAAGGTGCTTCTACTCAGTACTGAGAAAAAGGGTCTGAAAACTTATGACCATGTGATATTTCAGTTTTTCTTTTTAAATAAATTTTGCAAAAATGTCTACAATTCTGTGTTTTTCTGTCAGTATGGGGTGCTGTGTGTACATCAATGAGGGGAAAAAAGAAAAAAAATATTTGTAAAAATGACTGCAGTGTAACAGAGTGAAAAATGTAAATGGGTCTGAATACTTTCTGTAACCAGTGTATTTGCACACATGAATCTTAGTGATGCAGGACAGGCGAATCTGAGGTCTGTTGGTGACCCAACCACAACTTGAACACCTCTATCTTGAAGAAGTGGAAGTGTGGTTTCGGTACGATGGAAGTACAACACACATGCACACACCCCGGTTTCGGTATATATATATATATATATATATATATATATATATAATTGATAGAAAGATAATAATTTGATTATCTTTAATGATATGAATTTCATTTAGCTTTAAAATGTGGGAAGTGTTATTGGGTCCCCCTGTGCAAACCCATCACATGTTCAGATAATATGTACACATCTGTGATAAAAAAAGGATTTTTCACATGGAAAAAGTATTTAAAAGTTCAAACAGCTCTAATATAATATGCTAAGTGAAAGGCATGTACTGTAGAGTGCACATGAGAGCAATCAGAGTACCACACTGAACCCTCGAGCCATCGGCACTGCCGGGTTCTGTGTAAACTCAGTCATGTGATCACAGCCTGTTACAGGTAGGATTGGAGGTGCACACACATTTTTACTAATCTGACACCACAAAAAAGTGTGCATGTCTCAGCAGGAGCAGTTCCCGCAGCCCTTGACGTTATTGAGGATCTCCTCTTGCAGCTTCCTGCGCTCCTCCTCCTTCTGTGAGACTCTCTCGGCTGGAGAAGGATGCGTCTTGTCTCCGCTGTTGTTTAGTGCTTTGCTGTTCTGCGTGTGCCACAGATCGGCGTAAAGGCTGCCTGGAGTGCTCAGGAGTGTGTGGTGATCGCCTCGCTCTGCCACCTTACCCTGCAGCATCATGGGAAATGAGAGAGAACAGAGTGAGGCGCACGGTGGAGGGAAAAAGAGAGGCAAGTGGAGGGAGAGGATGGATGAGGTGAGAAACAAGGAGGGGTGACAGAAGGCATGATGGATAAACAGGGTGAGCGAAGAGGGAACACAATAGGAGGTGAGAGGGGGAGATAAGGGGGAGGGGCGTAAGACCAAGACAGAAGGCGGTATAGAAGGCGGGTGGGGGGGTGTTGGGATTGAAGAGGGGGCATGGGTGCATACAAGGCATAGATAAGAGGCAGATCAAGAGAGAGGTAGAAGAGATTGGAAGGCATGAGTGGGGGTGGGTTAAGAGGGTGCATGTGAGAGAAAGAGAGAGAGAGAGAGAGAGAGAGACAGAGAGAGAGAGAGAGAGACTCACAATTAAACTTCCACAGAGCATTCGAGGTTAATGACAATTAACAGTATCTATTTTTTGCCGCGACTGTCGTGACAGTAGCCTCCTCTTGTGCGATTTCGAGCTCTCTGTTCCTCATACTGTTCTGTGCAGTAAGTAAACAAAAGCTGCGCTCTCGCTCGCTCGTTCTCCTTCTCTCTCTTTTCCTCTGACGCACACACTTGCACAAAATCTGGCAGTTCAGACAGGCTTTGCCTTGGGAGTGCTTGAAGAGCCGGCGTGAGTGTATTACAGTCTTGTTCGCCCAAGCATTATCGACTGTCTTAAATGGATGAGATTGTAAAGCAAATGAGAGCACAGAGATGAGAGGCAATGGCAGATGAGCCAAAGAAAGAGGGCGTATGAGAGAAAGAAGACACAGACCGTGAAAACATGGAGCGGCCCTGAGCAGGCACACACAGGCTGTGTGTGGGCGCGCTTGCAGCACCAGGTCCTAAAAGACTGCCAGCGAATAAAAAAATAAATAGATAAAATCAAAAATATAGATAACGAAGAGAAAAATGTACTATAAAAATATTAAATTATTTCATCCGACGACATCCGAATATCAGGAAATTGCCACGCCACAAACGTATGGTGTTTTTAAAGATCCGTCCCATCGAGAAAAGATTTACAGCACAACCGTCTCTGCAGCACCATGTGAAGATGATCTTGACCTCCAGAAGGCATCAGGCACGACCTCTGACCTTTTGCTCAATGCTTCCCCAATTCCCAAGGCTGAAAGGTCTCCACCTTTGAGAGATGCAGAGGTGTTGCGGCGAGAGCCAAGCATGAGGCACTACCACTCATTATTTTAATGAGCTCCAGCACCCCCATCTCCCTCTGCTCTCTCTCCCCTCTTCTGCTGAGCACCACTGACTCCACTGAGCACCGCGGCCATGTGTGTGAGCAATAATTGTGCCCTGAATTACAAGCGAAACCATTTCTATTTACAATAGAACATTTCCAAATCACAAAAACGGCCTCTGCTTTTTACACTATGTATAAAATCAAGAACTCGCGATTTCATCTGGTGTTGAGCAACACATTCAGCAGCCCATTCAGCGCTATAAAATCAGTGTACATGTTTTCCTGCAGTTAATTGGAATCAGAGGGAGACAGAGTTTGTTCATGTTCTCTCACAGTTCATACCATTTACCTACAAAAATTATTTTCTGATTGGTTGGCAGGCGTCAAATACTTTCCCCATCCGCCTAACAGCTTACTGTATAACCATCAAATTCTAATGTAGAGGATATGAATAGCGGTGAAGGTGAAAAGCTACTAGGGGGAAGTGCAGATCATGTGTGTGACTTGAATAACAGTCATTATCTCATTACAGTCGTATCCGTCATAGTGTGGATTTTATTACGCGGCAAGTGAGATCAGTTCTTGAAGTTGATGTATTGGAAGCAAGAAAAATGGGCATCAGAATCTTAACTTTTAAAAGGACCAAATTACTTTTATAGGGTACCTGTGGTGAATTAGTGTTACTAGTTATTTAAAATGATCACATATAACTCCAGCGGTTCCTTTTGGCAACATACGTCCATGCCTGATTTTAAAGTACGTGCAAGTACTACGCTACAGTGCATGCTCAGAAACAAGCTGTCTTTCTGATTGGCTGGTCCAGACTGATAGTGACGCGAACTCGATGGATTGGCCGGTCGCACCACTGACCCTGTGCATCCGAACACATTATAGGCCAGTGCTGAGCTGCACAAACAAGCAGCACAGAAACCGCGGAAAACATCGGTGAACCAGAAACAGATTGACGGCCTCCTATGGCTCACTGGCTGTGTGATCTGATTCCACAGGAGAGCTGCTGGATGTGACAGAAAGGCGTCAGAACACAGAGCATTGCAGAATGGTGGATATGAGGCTGCGTAGCAGACGAGTCCGAATGCACATGCTTGACCCCGGTCCTCCGCTGAAAGTGCCCACACAATGGGCATGTGAGCATAAAAACTGCACCACGAAACAAGAGGAGAAGGGGGACCAGTTTCATGTGGAATTACATTTTCTATTACATCATATGGACAGCCAGGTGCATGTGTGTCACTTCTGTGAGGAAGGGAAGGGACAGGATGGAGTAAGAGAAGAAGGCAAGTCCCCGGAGGTGGTGTGACGTTCTGGGTCATGTTCTGCTGGAAAACTTTGGATGCGGCTGTTACTTTGACACGTACTATCTACCAAAACATGGTTGTAGACCAAGTACCACCCTTTGTGATGGTGTTCCCTAACGGCAACTAATGCTCAAGTTTTACTGGATGTTACTGGTTTGCCGTGGCAAGTACCTACCACTGACTCACCCCTACCTATCCCAAGGAACGAAACTTAAATGATGGGCCTAGTGGCTAGTAAAGCAGAACTCACTTGCAATGTCTTATACATGATACGGTTCTGTGGCATTATGGCCGTAGGACTGCATGAATAAATCCCTACCATTTATGAAAAGATTAAAAAAACAAAAAAAACCTAACACCTTTGTTCCTGAGGAATGAGCTTTAGAGGACAGAGCATATGATTCATAGGTCTCCTCTTTTCACAAACAAACATTCACAGACTTCACACACAAAGTCTGGTTTCTCATGGTGCCATGGAAAACGTACACAGTGGAAATACTGTCTCCTAAATTTCATACTATTACCTTTTTTCTTATTAAATCTGTGACGAGCTCGTTAAAAAGAAAGCATGGCACTTTTAATTAGGTCTTAAATAAGAGTCAAGAGATGCTTTGATTTGTCTTTGGTAATCCCCAGAACAATAATAATAATCAGACGGAATAGCACACTAGACTTTAGATAAACCGTTACTGATAAACTTTTCAGAACTATTTCCTATGCTGGTGGAACAAAAGGAGTTAAATCACATGTTCTGCGTGTGCCCCATACCATGATTTCTTGATGGGACGAACAATTTCCAAACATGGGTGAATTTGTCAACTACTACTCAACATCTCCGTTAGTTATAGCAAAGCTAAAGTTTTTGTCCCGTGTCCATACCCCCCAGAGGAAACCCGATAAGGCTGAGGCATAACCAACCATCTATATTGATTGTCTAACAAAACTGAAACCTCAAAAGTAGAGGCTCATACATCACCACTCAGACTCGCACAGAAAAAACACAATCTAACTCAGCTAGGCAGACAAACTTCTGCTGAGCAAAACACCACTAAACAAGAACACGGAACATGAACTTAAACAGATAATTCAACTAAAAAGTCAGGTGATACAAATGAATGTGAAAATCAGTGAGGGAAAGGCAGTGAAAAGAAAACTCACTGGAAATCTTTCCTTCTTTCACTCTAGCGCATAGTCGGGAAACAAAGGGGAGATTTAGTTATTTATTTCCTTTAGGGGAAGTAGATTTAGCCCTTAAAGGAGCCGCACTGCTCTTATAAGACCATGAAATCATAGAATCCTGTTTTTAATCATTTTATTTTTAGGAATATTTTTTGTAAGTTCGAGGCATCTGAGTTCCTTTTTGGTGCTTTGAATTTAGGAAATGTCCACGGGAGGAGGAAAGTGCCATGACAGTGACTGAAACCTGCAATCACCAGGCTGCTACCTCAGGAGTTGCGAGAAGACATCTAAATTTCGGCGGTCACGCAGTAGAAAGTATATTATGGCAATCGTATTTTCAACTTTCAAAATCCTGAAGAGGAATTGTGTGTGTGTTTGACTGACTCAGCTTTCACTTGAACTATGAAGGCAGAAGACGTGAGAGCATGACTGTTTCATGTACTGCTTTCACTAGTTTTGTCAGCAAATTGCTTCTGCTTTTGAATCTACTTTGATCACAACATGAGCCCAAAAGAAAAGGCAGAGATAACAGAGAGGTTGTGTTTAACTGTCATTCGTGCTAGAAGGAAAACTGAAAGAACCACAAAAACTGGAGAACCACAATTCAGCCCGTGGGCAAAACCCTCGACTCTGAAATACTTGGATAGCAGTCTGCTTCCATGCAGTGGATCATACTGAAAAAATTCCAGATGGGTGGGAATTGGATACAACAAAAAAATTAGGGGAGAAAATGTGGGGGGCAAAATAAATAAATACGTAACAAATCAGTGTCATATACAAGGTTAACAAGACAATTATGAATTACCTGTACATGTGATCTTATCTTACCTTATCCAGCACGATAATCTCATCTGCATCCACAATGGTGGACAGACGATGGGCAATGAACACCGATGTTCTGTCAGTTACCATTTTCTTCATAGAGCTCAGAATGTTCTAGAAAGAAACAAATTCAATCAATTTTATCATGAAGATTAACTTCCACTTGCCCCCGCAGCGATGTTTCAACAAGAACCTTCCTGTTTGTCTGCAATATCGAGCAATAATATGATTGACAGGATTTATATGAGGACTTCCCTGTGTCATGATGTGTGTGTGTGTGTGTGTGTGTGTGTGTGTTGGGGGGGGGCACACACGGATTATTTCACCTAAATAAAAAGTGAAAGCCAACATTACCCGAGTCGGTAATAACTTATAAAGCCTCGTCCTTATGAGGAAAAAAACCCACTGTGCTTCCTTCTTAAATGCAAATATGAAAAATCTCCAACTGTACTGTAATTATATGTGCTCTATAAGAGTATTAATATTAATAATGATAATAATAATAATAAATAATATTAATAATAGAAATAAAAAAGGCATATTAAAGTTTACATTTTTAGAGAAAACGCCACATGATGAACTGTGAGATAAAAACAAATGTGTAACTCATTATTAGGGACACAAAGCACTAAGGACGACTCAATACAATATTATCATGATACCTGGGTGCCAATTTGATTTGTAGTGCAATTGTGTAGAGCGTATCGTGATTCTATAAAAATCCAGATTTAATAGTACACGTTTTGGGTACAATTTTAAACCAGAGTTTTTCTAAATATTGACTACTAGGAATTCGGTATTTGTTACTAGATTAGTCTTTAGACCAGTAAAGTGTCATAAAACAAACAAACTTCGTGAAAAGTGACAAAGATCAGCCAACTTGGATGCCATATTGATTTTGTGGAGGCCATCTTGAATGGTAGTTTATTTGTTTTTTTAATTTTTGCTATACTCTATAACCCCCCCCCCCCCCCCATTTAAGATTAAGTAATAACTAAAGAACTTTTATGTCAAATTTCATGCCTGCAGCACTAAGTGAACTAATCTGACATTATTTAATTTTGACTGCTACACTAAACATATAAATTAAAACTGAATAAATTGGGGCCAATATGGTGATACATCAATCATCGCATAAAAGAAACTTCATAAATAACCACATGGATTTTTCCTTCGTCTCTATCATTACTGTGATTTATCCATAGATCCTTCCAGAGACTTTAATTATTTCTGTATAATGTAATCCAGCTCAATCTACCGAACATTCTTGCTATTCCCAAAATTGGTACGGAAGAGTTGGTGCACTGGTTAAAAGCTCCTTGTAGGTGTTGAAAAGAAAAAGGAAAAAAAAAGTTAACCTCTTCAGTAATGGAGTCCAGGGAGGAAGTTGCCTCATCATAGAGCAGTATCGGAGGGTTCTTCAGGATTGCCCTGGCGATGGCCACACGCTGTTTTTCTCCACCTATCAGGAACCAGAATGGTGTGAGGTCATTACTGAAGGTATTATAGAATATACTGTTATATAATTCTATAATGATATACACTCACTTCACCCAATTGACACTATTTACATTTAATTGTACTAATTATTACTGAAAACTGTAATTACTGCTGACAAGCTGCTATTATTTCAGGCAGTTAAATGTTCTGACCCTGAATAACTGTGGAAGGTTCAGGTCACTACACCTTACCCATATCCTCACTGCACCCCTTATTAAAATTGAGTTAGCATTTGAGATTAGTATACCGTTTCCAGTATTCTGTTATATAATGAGAGCATCTGTCACAATTAGCAAATACAAGATTCACACAGGATGAAAACTCGATTAGCACAGGACTTCTTGGGGAACTTTGAGTAGTGAATCATCCTCCAAAGTCTACAATTCTCCAAATTATTTATACACACACACACACACACACACACACACACACACACACACACACACACACACACACACACACACACACACAC
>JAOUQZ010000049.1:2039499-2051860 GCA_028564935.1 Neosilurus hyrtlii | reverse complement strand
ATATATATATATATATATATATATATATATATATATACACACACACACACACACACACACACACACACACATATACACACACATATTACATGCTATTGTATTACTTATTACTTCAATAGATCAAAGATAAAAAATTTAAACATAGGCAATCTGTGAAAAATTAAATCTGCTTATATTAAAGATGGTTTATGTGTAGCATCTACCATACAATTCCCGGTGAATTAGTTATTACTGCAGAATCAATAACTTCTCAGTGTAGCACTACACTTAGCTAAAACCCGATCGGTTGTATTGGAGCGGTGCTGTTACAAAAACTGTACCATTAAATACATCTGATACTGTCTATGACACACATGTAGTGCAAGGGTTACTCTGATACTGTACCTCCACTGTGTAACCGCGATGGTGAACAGTGTGTACGCTGATAAGGTCCCCAGAGTGACGAGAGCAAACTGTCCGCCGCATTTATAATACTGCCAAAGAGACAAACAGCAGTGTTTAACTGAAGCACACACACACACACACACTCCACAGAGCATGAGGGAAAAACTACTTCAGCCTGGTTAAAAAGCAGCTGTGCTTGTTTCACGTAGCACTTAACATGCGTCCGAGTTAATGTCTCAATCATCAGCGCACAGACATCGTTAAAGGACTTGAAGGTGATGAAGCTGAGGAGGTTAATCACACAGTGCTTGTAGATATGGAGTGTGTGAGTGTGTGTTCGTTCAGAGCATTACATTAATAGAGATCAGGAAAGGTAGCTTAAATTTGCTCTATGATAAACATAACCATTTGAAACCTTTTCTGATATTTTCACCTCGTAACGAGAACCTAATAAGAATATGGAAATCTAAATAGTTAAAATCTTATACCTTATAGCCTAAAAAGTCCTGCTTTTGGACTATAAGCTAATCAATATCTTAATTCCCTTCATCTCCAAGCTAATGCTTCTCAGCTAAAACCTGATTGATATCTTAATGCCCTTTACATGACATCTGGTATCTTCCCCCTCTTTATCTCCCTTCTTAACAGGTCAGATAATACTTGCTAGCTGCCAACTTTTTTTTCGTGATACTGAATAACATATTATATAGTACACGGGAGCGGCGCAATCTGACTGGTCCACTATCTGAGGATTAAAAAAAAAAGTATCATCCTTAAGTGGATAATACTTGAAACGAAATGATGGACAGTCTCAGTTTGTCAGAGTTACTTGGAACAGGTGGCGTCATCGTTGGCATGCTTTAAAAATGGAAAAATAACCATAAAAACTCGTCTTAGTTTGCTTTTCTTGGGTTTCCATGTAGTACAGAGTACAGTAAAATATTGAAAGAGTATACAAACACACCATTACACAGCGCAGTTTGCTTGTTTATGTGTAGTATATACGAGTTCGTTAGCTACACATTGCTAATGCTCACTTAAGTGAGTGGAGCTCACCTGACCTGCCTCTGTCATAGTTAAAATATGCAGGACAAAAGCACCACATATAGGTTTTAAAGTTCCTTCTGTATGTTTGCGTGTAGTATACTAAAACAATTATTCACCTCTGATTTAGTGGACGTCGCCGAATTGAATGATCTCTAGTTGGGTAGACTACTCAGTAACATCCACCAAGCCTTCGGTGAATTTGTTTGTGAATTTGATTATTAATGAAGCTACATTTACTTACATTATATACATATATCAGTACATAATTGTGAAGTATCACTAGAGAAAATATTATACTTTAAGGTTATTTTATGGACTCACCAGGATGGCGCTGACTAGTGCCATCTCGAAGGCTGTGGGTCCGAGATTAAAGATGAGCGCGCTGAGCACAAAGCTGATGCCGCGTGTGCCTCGGTCGATGGCCTTGGAAAGGGCACCCGTTTGCCGGCTCAGGTGGAATGCCAGGTCCAAGTTGTGCAGATGCAGGAAGACATTCTTTGCGATGCGTCGGATGGAACTCTGCGCCACCTTGCCGAAGACAGCGTTGCGAAGCTCGTTGAAGAGTGCTGAACCCGCCCGGGACACACCATCTGAGAGAGACAAACAGAGTCTCCGCATGTGATTTGCAAAACTAATAGAGCAAAACAGGAAGGATGAATGTAATTTTAATTGTCCGTCACAGACGTGATTACTGAATATTATGCTGAATTTCATCACACAGGAGGAATTTTTTTGTATTTTGCACCCTAGTAGTAAGTAATTATGTCATTGGGCTTTATCATGTGGCCTCAAAGGACAGCAAAGGGTAGAACGAAAGCTTTGTGCTGCGAGAGATCACTTTTTTTGCCCTCAAAAATAAATATTAATTCTGCACGAGCCAAATAAATCTGTTCTCCATCAGCACACGAGCTGGTGAATGGTACACACAATTTCTGCGATAGCAAATTCTGTTCAGGTTAAAAATGTGTGCGGGTGCGTGTGTATGTATGTGTGTATATCTGCAGAGGCTCAGACAGACAGCTCCAATTAATGGTCTGTGTGCACAGAACCTAATGGCTCTCATTAAATTTGCAGCCACAGGGAGAAGAGACAATACATTTGGACGGCATGCTACAGTGACTCTTGCAAAGTGAGTGGCTGCTATTACTCGTTCCGTTCGTTTGATTTGCCTCGAGTGAGCCCGCAAATAAGCAAGTAGGTTAAATTTCACTCTTTGTGCATTAATACAGAAGCAAGCTGTATTTTACAGCATCTCATACTGTCCACGTCGTCAACAACAGCAACGCCATCGAGGATTATCCTATGCTGCACTGATGTTTTGACTGGTCTTATCATGCTGATCAGGTTAGCGCTGCACGTCTTTGCTATGCCCCATTCATGAAATCTGAAATACGAGCTGGGAGACCGATAGAGGTGTCAACGGCGTAAAGATCGAGGCAGGCCAGCGAATCTCCTCATCAGAGGAAATAAAACTGTAACCTAATAAAACACCAAATTAAATTAGCATCTGTGCTGGCAGATGTGGCGGGCACTCTCTAAAACAACAAAATGGTTTAAAAGCAATACGGATCCCAATTTTTCTAGGTAAAGGTCACTTGGCTCATAAGGATGCTGTTCTGCCTGGGATGAAGTCAAACACCTGCACAGTCAGGAGGAGGAGGGGGGGTAGGATTACTTACAGCCAATGAGAATGGCCGTTGCCATGGTGGCCACCGTGTTTGGCGCGTCGCTGAGGTTCAACATGTGTCCCGACATCTGGTTCAGGCTGTCTACCGCATATTTAAACATGAAGGGCACCGTCACATTGGTGAGCTGGAGGATGGGAGAGAATGGGGAGGGGAGCAAAGAGAAAGGAAAACCAGGGAAACAGAGTAAGTGAGAGGTGGTGTGAGCTTAGGAAGCATGCTGATGAGCGACACAGTGGCACTGCATTAGGGACAGAGTGTTCTGCGCACACTGCTCTAGACAGATCTGAAAATGAGTTGGTTGATGCATTCGCTAATGGAATTGAAATGGTTATTAAAGCTAATTAAAAGCTTGGGGACAGCTGCTTGGCTGTCGAGCGCTGCCTTGCATTAGACAGAGCCGGAGTATGTACGCGATGTACCATTTCTACTTCATTTTTGCTCCCCCACTTTTGTTTTAATTCTTCTTCCTATGAAAGTGAAGGATGGATTTTTAAGTGAATGGCAACATTTCAGATTTTTTTTGGGGGGGGAGTTCCCCATCACCTTGTGTTATGATTATATAGAAGCCCATTTCTATCACTAGAGAGAAAAAAAAAGTTGTCTTGTAAGCAAAAATTCTTACATACCAAGTAATAATTATGACATATTGGTTCGATTATGACTTAACACCTCATAAGTATGACTTACTAAATCAATTACGCCTTAGCATTTCAATCATCATATAATTATGACTTAGCATCACATGATTATAACTTACTAATCCAATTACCACTTAGCATATAACTTATGACTTACTAACTCAATTAAGACTTAATGTCTCATAATTACGACTTAGCATTTCATAATTATAACTTATTAATTTAATTACGAATTAGCATGTCAAAGTCTGACTTACTAACTCAAGACTTAACCTCTCATAATTTCAACTTAGCATTTCAATTATGACTTTCCAACTCAATTAAGACTCAGCAACTCATAATTATGACTTCATTAGTCATACGATTATAACTTACTAATCAAATTACAACTTAGCATCTCAATTATGACTTACTAACTCAATTAAGACTCAAACTCTCATAATTACAACTTAGCGTCTCAATTATGACTTACTAACTCAATTAAGACTTAACCTCTCATAATTACAACTTAGCATCACAATTATGACTTAACTCAATACTTAACATCTCAATTACGAATTTCAGAATTATAACTTAGTGATTCAACTATGACTTGACATCTCATACTTATGACTTACTAAATCAAGACTTAACCTCTCATAATTACAACTCAGCATCTCAATTATGACTTAGTAACTCAATTAAGACTTAACCCTTAAAAATGACCATCTCAATTATGACTTATGCAATAACAAGCGTAAGATGTTAAGTCTTACTCAGTTATGACTTAGCATCTCAAATATACCTTACCAATTCAATTATGACTTAGCATCTCATAACTCTGACTTACCATTATAACTTTCTAACTCATAGTGACTTAGCATCCCTGTTATGACTTATTAACTCAGTTACAGCTTACTAGCTCATGATTATGACTTAGGATCTCATAATTATGGCTTACAAGCACACCTTTTTCCTCTAGTAGAATGAAGAGGCTTCCACATGTTTAAGCTCGAGCAAAGCACAAAGCAAACGACCTTTAACTACAATCATAAATCCAAAACTGCTATGAACAGAAATAGAGCATCAAAATAATTTTTGTACCAGGCAAGAAAAATCACATTTACCAATTACTCAATAAAAAAAAAGAGGACCTGCTGCTCACACCCAGTTAATAACTTGAGGTTTTAGTCTCACTTTCATACGTCTATAGTGCTGCCCTTTTCAGTAAAGAACACGTCTGAAGGTGACGAGACAGAACTCAACTTTAATTACAAGAACAACCTTGTAGGAGAATAAAACCAGATGGGTTTAATGTGATTGAAAATCCACAAAAAGACTTTTTCAAGCATTCTTAGTGTGATATGTATTTTAATGAAGGACCCCTGATTGACATTCTTTCCTCACAGGAATCCGCCCAGCATGATTAGGTGGCACGGATCCAGACAGGCTGATAAAACGCTGACGTTATCAGTTTCGGACACGCTTGTCAATCTTTATCTAGGTTTCCAGATATGCCCTCTCCTAAACTCCAGCATGAACACACTATGAGATATTAATTCCCCCTTCCGATGCACTTGATTCTGCTGGAGGCACGAATCTTCAAAGACCCATAATAATACGGTATACTACGTTTTACTGGGCCTGGGCTCAGCGATGGGGAACAATAGAGCATGCATGCACCAGCAGCTCATTTCTGCTCATACTAGTGAGGAGAAGTGGAAATAAACCCCATTCGCAATTTTGTCAATCTTCTTCTGGGTGCAAATTAGTGACAAATTATAAAAAAAGGGAAAGAAATACACAGTCAAATTGTAACGCTCCTCTTCGTTGCTTGTTAAATCGCTTTAGAAAAAAGTTTCACAAAGGCACTGGTCTATTACTCTTTCAAATGATTCACAAAGCAGCACACATCAGAAGGGCTCGAGATCACTGAAGCTGGATGTGACACCACAGGCATCAAATAATGAATGTAACGTCTAACACACTGAAGGAAATGACAAATTACGAGACATCGTCATGGTTCAGTGACATCCACCTACCTTAGCTGCAGCAAGCAAACCGAGTGAGATGGCTACACGAGCTCGTAGATCAGGGCGATCCTTAGGCCAAACATATGCAAACATGGCTGACAAGATCTTAGTCGAGTCCACCTCCTTCAGCTAGAGTGAAAAAAAAAAATTAATTCTGTGCTATTTTTATTTTAATCAGATAAAAGGACATAAGTCATCTAAACAAAATACATGACATCAACTCAAGGGCTGAAATGTAAAGCATTTACAAAAAGTAATCTGACTGTTCAGGGTGTACCCCGCCTTTGCCCAGAGTCAGCCGAGACAGGCTCTGGCCTCCCAGCGACCCTAACAGGATGAAGTTGTTCTGCACATGGATGGTTGGAAGGATGCGGATTTAGAATGAGAGAATCCACGTCTCACTCTGTCACAGTGTCTCCTTACTTCACACACACTTCACTTCTTGATAAAGTTGATAATTAACTGAAGGGATGAATCTGAAAGCTCATTTAAGCTGCATGCTGAAGTCTTTCATGACCATCATGAGATTCATTTGTTTTTAAATGAATGATACAATAAAATGAGCACATTTTTACTTACAGCAAAGCTCCCGCACAGGCCGATGGCTACCGCTAGCTGAGCAACAAACTTATTAAGAACACATCTGAGTTTCAACCCGGAGATCGTAAGTTCGAATTCGGGTTGATGCCGCAGCCATCCATGACCGGGAGTCCATGGGAGCAAACTGGCTGAGCTCCCAGGAGGGAGGGATGGCACACGTTCACTTCCCTGTCACTCACAGCGATCACCAGCCAGTCATGGACATCTGGAAGCTCATTTGTGTGAGGGGGCGGATAGCACTTTCCCTCCGAGTGTTACGCTGCCCCCAGATACAAATGCGCGGCAGTTCGTAAAGAGGTGGGTGGCAGCATCACGTGTCACGGAGGGGCCATGTGCATGCTTACCCGCCTCCCTGGCTGGTGGTGGTCGTATGATCGGGAAGGAAAATGCTTGATGGGTTGGAATTGGATACGACTAAATTAGGGAAAGATAATAGGAGAAAAAAGAACTCCCCCCACACACACCCCTACACACAACCGAGTTGTTAATTTTTCATGGCTTGTTGGGCTACCTGTGGTTGTACATCCATCTGTATGTATGTCAGTATGCACCACGATGCTGATTGGCTGTTAGCTCTTTGACGTGTGCTAACTTCTGGGAATTAATACTAAAGTGTTTTTTGTTGGTTAAAACTTTTTTTTTTAGTGTCAGACACGGTGATGTAGTGGTTGGCACATCCGCCTTACAGCAAGACTGCCCTGGGTTCGAGTACCAGGTTCGGTGAGGGTATTTTTGTGGTGAGTTTACATGTCCTGTGCATGTGTGGGTTTCCTCAGTGTACTCTGATTTCCTTAGACAATCCAAAGATATGAACATTAGGGTAACTGGCTGTTCCAAACTGCCCCCTGGTGTGAATGGTGTGAATGGTGTGAGTGAGTGTTGGCCCTGTAATGGACATACCCCACCTTTGTCCAGAGTCAACTGAGAGAGACTTCAGCCTCCCTGTGACCCTAATAAAAATAAGCGTTTGAGCAAATGAATAAAACTTTACCAGAACAACATCCAAACAACAACTAATTAAAATTAATTCACATTAGGTTAAATTCTTGCTTTTTCCCAAATTAATGACAAGACCATTTTTCTATTTTTGCAAGAAAATAAATGCACCCATAATTGCACTTGCAGAGCCAAAAATTCTGACCACAGCATCCTTATATTAGTAGGAGACAGTATTTTTGGCAGTGAGTTTTCCAATGTTCTTAGTGATTTTCGGGGGAAAATAAAACATCATTACAATGATTAAGACTCAAAGAACTTATGGGGAGCTCAGATTTTCAGTAATGTGGAGAATTTGAGCCTAGTTTTCATCTTAACACATCTTTTCCTCAGAGGCTTAGATATACATCATATACAGTCACCTAAACACCTAAAAGCTGAAGTTGCGTGTGCATGTGAGTGAACATTACTGTGAATCGCCGTCTTGTGACCACTTGGATCAGAGTTCATTTTACACAAAAAAGGTGCTCCAAACCAATTCATGTAACTTTAGCTGACTTGTATTTAAGGTACAGTGTAAGACTGAGTGGCATATAGTGGTGACGTTCCAGATTGAAATTTAACTGAAATTTTATTCCCGACCCCTTCCCTTTCAAAGCCTGTATGGTTCTAGGCTACTGCACTGCACAAACAAGTACAAGGCAGTGCAAGATGGCTGCCTCCATGAGAGGGGACCTACTCCCCATGTAGTTCTAAACAGTTTATTTAAAGGTTGTAAAAACAAAGATTTTAATGATTATAGATTAATGAAAACTAATCCATTGACATATTTCATCATCGACGTATTTAACTTCTGCTAATATACCCTCCAAAATATTACACACTGTACCTTTAAACAAACTGCAATCTCCTAATTTCAGCACAGCAGTGCCCCCTGACCATGAGCAAAGTTCTGCAAGTTCCCAATTAAAAAAAATTAATTAATTAATTAATTGGATAAAAAGAGAGAGAGAGAGAGAGATGGTAATTTTTGGAAGCTTAGAAGGTAAAGACTTCTCAAAGTCCAGAAAGAGACGCAGACGGTTGGACTGCCAAGGGATGCGGTGTCATATGGCCCAAGCAGAAAGTAGCAGTGGCTGCTGCAGGTGGTGCTTGGCACCCCACACAGCTCAGCTCCCCAGAGCCACCCTGCGCCTGCGCGTGCCAACCAACCTGTTTACGCTGTCAACCCACCTGCTGCCGATAGTGCTGAAAAAAAAGGGGGAAAAAAAAAGAAAAGAAAAAAAAGAGCGAACTCCCCGTAATCCTGTCAGAATAGTAACAAAAAATGAGAGACTGGCAGAACGGAAAGGAGAGAAACTAAATCAAATTAAAAATTGCCGACACCTGTGCTTCGTTACATCCGATGAGGCAACACGCGAAGAATATTAAAAAGTGATGATCTTTTCTCAGAACAAGCCAGCATAAATACTGAACAGTAATTTTTTCACCACCTTTCCTTCACCCGATTTCCCCTTTCATTTGTATCGCCTCTTTTGTTAGTTAATTGTCCGTTTAACGAGTTCATTTTCTGTTAGACTTCTGATTTCAGTGTTTTCTCCATGAATATTTGTTTACCTCTGAGTTCATCTGCCTACCGGAGTAAGATTGTGTGTTGTTAAGTTTTTGTTACTAATAATAAATGCTTTTTACATTTTTTTTTTATTGCTACCCATCATCATGCAAGTCAGTTATAAGTAACAGTCAGTCAGCATCAACCCAGCAACACGGCAGCCGTATTGGGTTTCTTGTGTTGGGCATGTACATACAGACACGGGACATCCACCCAAACCATATTCCATGACTACAGAGTTCCGCTCAAGAGCGCCACTATAATACCAGCTCATTCATAACTAGTCCAATCAAGTGGCAGCATCACAATACGTAGGACATAGCACAGGTAGCTCAAGATCTTCAGGTAATACCTCACCGAACACTGGAATAAAAAAAGAAATCTCTGGCACTGGGAATGTACTGATCTCCTGGCGCTCACATAACAGTAAGCAAGCATCCAGTGAGCAGTGGTTCTGCAGGCGGTAACGCTGTTTGATGAACGGTCAGAGGAGACTGGTTCAAGTGAACAGGAAGGTTAAAATCTTCATAACTGTACTGTACGCCACTCTTTACAATATTATAGTGTATATAATATCATGTAATGTAATCATGTAGAAAGATTTTTGAGGAATACAAGGCACCACACTGAAAACTTGCAGCCCAGGAGCAGAATCTGAGGCAACAGTGTGCACAGGGTCATCACAAGTGAATGGTTAAAGATTAGACAGGATTCATCAGGACAAGACATTTCTCCCCGGCGTCCACGTCAGAAAATACACATTGCAGAAATCCCACAATATCAAGAGGCACAAATCAACACTGCCGAGTAGAATTAACTGAAAAGTTTGATAAAGAAATCTCAAACGGATTCCTAGTTCTGACCCAGAATTGAAATGATTACAGATGGGTGGAAGGGCATACTAATGACTAAACCCTCGTATTATGAGGGGCCAAGGGGATCTATAAAAATAAATAAAAAAATAAATAAAGTTTGATGCAATGCCTGAAGGTTTGATGCAAGATGTATTTTTATACACCATGGTTTTAGGGAGTAGCTCCAAACAATAGCACTTACCACATTCTTGGGGTCTGCATTCAGACCTCCTCCTGCGTTACCATGCCAGCACGCTCTTTCTGGGACCTTTAAATGCTGAAAGACAAATATAATAAAAATTAGTCACGATATTTTCATCATTCAAGTGCATTTATAGTCTTTTTGTCTATTTATAGTTCATACTGTATTAATCCCTTAAATTAATAAAGAAATTATTTTCTCTGCATTTAACCCATCCAAAGTGAGCACACACACACACTCAGAGCAGTGGGCTACCACACACATTGGGGGTTAGGTGCCTTGCTCAAGGGCACTTCAGCCATGAAGGTGCTCACTGCCCTCGCCGCCATGTTTTTCCTGCTGGTTCGGGAAACCAAACCAGCGACCTTTCAGTCCCAAAGTTGCTTCTCTAACCATTAGGCTACGGCTGCCCCCTTTGTGCACGAACGGTGTCGAACACTATATTAGCTCCATCAGATTTTGAAAAAGTTTGCGTAATTAATGAATTTTCGAATTCTGTGTACAAGTTTGAAAGCCCACACATCAGATAAAACACCTAACTTTGTTCCTCGTGTCGTCTGGGGGAGTTTTCCCTTGCCTCCCTTGCCACCCTCGCCACAGGCTTGCTCATTAGGGATGTGTAGGGTTTATAGAGAAATGTTTCAATTCTTTACTAACTTTGTTTTTACTATGTAAAGCTACTTTTTTTGGTCATGTCAACTGTAAAAAGTGTTTACACACAAAACTGAAATGAACTGAATCATTTCCTGCTTTAAAATCAACAAAAAAACATCTTAAGAAAAAAAAAATCTTGCTTTTTTATAATATATTTTCAAGCAATATTTGCAAAATTGAAGCAAGCGTCACCTTGCCTTTGGCACATAACACCAACAGCAAGGATTTAATTAGAACAAGGATTTGTCCTCTTTGGCAGCCACGTTTATAGCAGCTTGCCATAACCTGAGGGAACAGCCAGTGAGGGCAGATAATCACGACACCAACATTTCTGTTTATGATTATTAATAATATGGCCTTATTTAATTATAGTACTGTAATTCATTTCTGTTCAACATGATGACGTTAATTTCCCCTTTTGGGTGTGCATGTATGTGGCTTTGACAATGTTACTGTAACAGTCATACCAATAAAGTTTTCTTGGGCTTAACTGACCAATAAGAATATTTAGAACGCTTCAGACGCAGTCTGCTTTTATCCCCTCGAGCAAAGGTGTCAAAATCAGTTCCACTGAGGGAATCTGCGTTTGCAGAGTCATCGAGGGCCAAACATCTTTGAGGATCTAGTAGTTACAGCTACTGAGGCCTATTTCCCTTTCATTTCATTTCAATAAAATTCCCAGCTTTTTGTTTGATCTCTTATCATAGAAAAATTTTAATTAGTGTGGTCAACAATTTGCATTCATTATGTCAATAGGCTAAAACTTTGTTCATCATCACTCAAAACTTGTGTGGAAGTTAAAATTTGTTTTAATATGTTTATTAAGTATATTTGCATCTTTAGTTCGGTTCGCTTCAGGTCTAAGAGAACAAAAGCTAGCTTGCAATCCTCTGATATAAGGCCGCCACCTACTGGATGGATGATTTATGTCGCACGGTAACTGTTGATGCAAAGAATGTACAGTAATCATATTTTATAAAAACAGAGTTGGTGGGCTGGATTTGGCCTGAAAGCCCTGAGCTTGATGCCTATGCCCTTGGGAGTATTGTATTATATATTCAATGTAGCAAACACTATATACGGTAGTGGACTTTCTGAATGCAGCCCTTTAGACAATTAAAAAAACCCAGAAGTGTTGCTTAATTGGAAATAAATGACCCTGAGTGGCTTGCGCGCGCGCACACACACACACACACATGCGCGCACACACAAAACACATTCATCTCAAATTAAAATTCAACCCCACTCCCAAGCATGGATGATTACATTTAGATTTTAAGAACCCTTGATACAAGCAAGGTCATTAAAATTAGTACTTTTACGGCTTCCAGCATTTGTCGTTTGGCGTCTCCTTGAATGGATGTCCATGTTGATAAGTGATGGAGACACTGCAGCAGTCAAAAGAAACAAAGACAAAGTGAGTAAAAATGGAGCTAATTCAGAACAGGGAGACATTTCCACAAAGAGTTTTAGTCTGGACACCTCAAAGCATTAATACAGAACATAATAAATAATATATTAAATAAAACTGATGATAAATGATATATCATAAAATAATCATTCACTCATTTTCTGAACTGCTTAATCCTAATTAGGGTCGCAGGGAAGCTGGCGCCCATATCAGCCGACTCTGGGTGAGGACAGAGTACACCCTGGGCAACTCGCCAGGCCATCGCAGGGCAGAAACACGCTGACGGCTATGCAGCTACTCTTGACGAAAATCAGCAATGGTTC
>JAOUQZ010000049.1:2001179-2013195 GCA_028564935.1 Neosilurus hyrtlii | reverse complement strand
TCACAACTACCTTAATATTGTGTAAGAATATGAAAGAAAAAAAATTCCCTAATTTTTCCCCATTGGTGGTGCGTCGCTCAATCGTCTGTATGAATAAACTGCCTCTGTAGAAATGAGAGGATACCATACTGAGACAAACAAACATGCCAGGGACAGGTACTTGGCCAAGTTGGTCACCATAAATAATACAGATCTGTAAGATAAGAGGGCAAACAGCTGGAGCACCGACGCAGAAATGCTGCCTCCAACTTCTTCTCTGGACATCACAAACTATCTGGTTTATAGTATAAGTGCTTATACTTTTAAAGAGTGAAATAATTATAAATCCCTTGAAGTCATCAGCTGCTAGCTCTGTGAGTTTTTGACATAGCTCAATGATACTTATATCACTGAAATCTACAGAGTCTTAGCTTTCATATGATGTGTACTTTGTACAAGTAACATACAGTATAAGATTTGCTGGCAGCATTTTCGCCAGTTTCTGCTGCTCTCATTGGCAAGTGTTGTTCACTAGTTTAACGTTAGCTAAGCACCAACATCAACTTCAGTAACTTTACAAGACAGCTACGCAGCACATAGTATTGTTATTTTTATAACATCTTTCCTTTGTAGATATGCTGGGAGCAAACACGCACATACAGAGATATTTTGTCGAAAGTGATGTTCTTTCGTCTCACTGCAGCAACCCATGCAGCCCGACATCTCTTTGTTATATCCTCTACCTGCTAACCATAGCTTCTTTTCAAGGTGGGAAACCTCAAAAACCTAACACCACGATCAAACGTCCCATTTCTCACACAAAAAGCAATCCTCAACTTTGTTCCGCACTGTATTGTTTACCTACCAAAACAGTGCTAATGACCCAAAATGCACTGCGGCTTTGCGAGAATGACGTCATGTGTCGGAGACCGATTACAGTTTAGTAGGTTAAATACTACATGAGTAGTATGATACATGAGTAATCCGGCTCGGCAAAGGTGTATTCACACACTAATCAAATCTTTGAGTATAAAATACAAAGATACATAAGGAAAACAGAACAAAACAAGATGGTTATAGTTTATATTTATATATCTGAACTATGACAGACTGTTCAATTCAGCTGTGCGCTTTGATACAAGTTAACGGAGCAGAGCTTACTGTGGAGCTAATTGGAGTGTAAACAAACATAGAAGAAAGTCAGCTCTGTAAAGTAGTGTTTGCACACTAATCCAAAATTTTAGTATATATAAAACAATACGAGTAAATTTTTTTCTTTTTTTTTTTTTTGCTATACTGTATTTATCCCGCAAGGGAAATTATTGCCTCTGCATTTAAAAAACAGACTGAAATGAGATTTTTATGGTTTATTTTTACATTTTGAAGTGTAATGATGATGACACTACCTGCTCAAGTGCCAGTAACAAATTGTGAGGGTCTGTTATTTTGGTTCATGCATATCCACTCAGAATGATTGTATAGATATAGAATAATGATTTATAATCACAAAATAGCCAGCCAATCAGGTTGCATCATTACCATGTGGTATATCATAATTATTATTATTATTATTATTATTATTATTATTTTCATTATTATTATTATTGTTGTTGTTATTGTTATTGTCCTAGTCCTTATTTAAGAGACCCAGTAGCTTTGGAAAGCTTGGTGGAGACACAGTTTCTATAGTTTTAGCTATGATTTCTCTCATCTTGCTCTCTCTGTTCCAGTGCACTACATGTTCTGTGTAATGTTGGCCTAATTCTATATGAATTTCAGGCGTATTAAAGGCAAGGCCTTATCTTGAGTTTTACAACAAGCCCCAACTGTTTCATGATAGCACAGCTTTCTATAAATCCATATTTTAAAGAGAGGGCATGAGAGAGAGATTTGACTTGTTTTACTTTGTTTCCCACAGACCACAGAAAGTGCTAGACTACACTCATCAAGAGTCAAGACTCCAGCTTACGAATCAAAGCCACTAACACACCTGTTTTTCGTGCTTTCAAGAAATAATATTAAGATATTTTTTGCCCTGAAATCTCTTTAAGGTTGGAACAGCACCGTTTCCACTTATAATTTTAGGGAGAAAAATGTGACATAGTGTTGTTATAGTTGCGGTTTTGTCTTCACCACAAGTCCAGCCACCAGCTAATCCCTTTTGAAACTCACTTGCAATAAAGTGCGACCACACTTTTAACACTTGCCCACTAACCAACCAACAGTTCTCCATTTGTAGAGTTATTGCAGTGGATTTCATTATAAATCTAAACTACAGGGTTCACTGGCTGTAGTATTCAATGTACATGATTATAAGTCATGATTAACTGCACACATCATCTCCATCTCTGTTTTAAAGCTCATTATAAAATTAACGGAGCAACTATTAACAACAAAAAATAGTTTTGTAAAACCTGTGGATGTTTTATCAGAGAGGTCAACACAGTAACCCACTAAAAATGTTATTTCTTCTAAAATTAATATTCATCCTTCATTCATTTTATGAATCATTTCATCCTACTAGGGTTTACTGAAAGCTGGAGCCTATCTTAGCTGACCCTGGACGAATGTGTGATACACCCTGAACAGTTTGCCAGTCTATTGCAGAGCCAACACAAACGCAGTTATTCACACTCATACCACGAGGCAATCAAGAATATACAACTAGTCTATCTTGCATGTTTTTGGTTGTACCCAGAGTAAACCCGTACATGTACATTTTGGCAGCAGCTATCTAAAGTCCACGAGTGCTTATTGGCCGAGCTCTTACAGGAGGAAGGGATGGATGATATATGCTTACCTCCCTGTCACTCACACTGACCACCAGCCAATCACGGGCTTCTGTGAGCTTATTCATACAAGGGGCAGATATTGCTCTCCCTCTGGGTATGCTGGGCCACTGCTTCATGTGCATGCACAGGGATTCATAAAGATGCAGGTGGCAGTATTAAGTGTCACGAAGGGGGTATGTGCATGCTTACATCTTTCCCTGGTTGGTGGTGTTCAAACTTTAGGCAGATGTAACCTCACCCAGCCCGGGACTCAAACCGTGGACCTTCTTGCCATGAGGCAGATGCGCTAACCACTCCACCACCATGCTGCCCTACATCTAAAACTTGAAAAATCTTCTGTGGGATCAGATCACTCATACTATCCTTCACTCCACGTGCACATCAGTAAGCCTCGGGCATTGATGACACCCTTGCCAGGTCACTGGTTGGCCTTCCTTGGAGCACCTTTGGTGGGTACCTACCACTGCATACCAGGAACATTCCACAACAATTGCTGTTTCCGGAGATGAACCCACTCCTTTAGCCAAAATCTGGCCCAGGTCAAAATCAGTCAGATCTTTGTTCATTTTTCCTTCTACTAAGATATCAACTTCAAGAATCGACTCGTTTTCTGCTAATACATCCTACTTTTTTCACAGACGCCACTGTAACAAGATAATCAATATTATTCACTTCACCTTTCAGTGATCATTATGTTTTTAATGCTATGGCTGATTGGTGTATATGTTAACTAGCCTTCTCTTATATCAAGACAACTTGTATTTGAAACCTTTCATATGGACAGTTAAAAGCATTGGCATCCCAAGAAATGACATTTTAGCAAATGGAGGTGTCGCATTAACAGCTGCACAGAAGCTACAACTTAATGGAAACATAAGTGGTTGCAGTGCACAGAATTAAATCTGATAACAATATGGTGGAAAGAAAATTAAACCTGGCTCTATAGTGCCCCCCTGTATGAGCCACAAAGACATCAAGCATCATAAGTGCTGATTTGAGTGTATGGTGACCTTCATTCCATTTCTCCACCGTTCCTCTACCACCAGCCTGTCAGTCCTGGCACAGATTCGACATGTGTGATCACTGTGTTGGCGTCCCAAAAGTCGAGCATCAGATATAAAGAGCCCCCGAGACCAATTTACTTTCGCAGGCAACGTCCACTCCACCAGTGCGTCACATGCTCCATGCCGACACATTCTTTTCTTTTCCTACTTAAGTTTTTTTATTTTATTTTCCCCTCTTACAATTACTGTAACCTTTGGAGATTTTTCACAATCGTTCTTTTCCCCCTTCTTTTTCTTCTTTTCTTTTTTCCATCCACTTTTTCCCGCCCTCCCGCTGCAGTTATTATTATGCTGATCTTGTTTTGTTTTTGTTGTTTCTCTTTGGCGATTTCTATGGCAACAGTGCACTTCCAAGGAACAATGAAAGCCTTGGGGATTAAGAAGCGTGAACAGTCATGACTTTTTCATGAATAGGTAGGAGACAGAGAACTGAATGGGAACCGCAGATATGATGGGAATGGCAGAATTTCGATCATTTGGAGCAACAACGATAAAAAACACATTTCAATGGAAGGACAAAAGATCAAGACAATTTTGTCTCGTCTGCACCAGGCATGAGATCATCTCATGCAGTATTGCTTCACTCTGTTGCTCTTTATAATTTACACAAAACTAAAAAAAATGCTGTTATGCAATAAGAACCAATTATATTCAACATAATCAAAGCATTCCAACCATTACCGACATCTGTGCATTTGGAGCTCTCATTTCCCACACCTATTCTGTCTTTAAATCCAAGAGTTCATTTCACCTAATTTCAGCTCTTACTCTTAATTCAGAGCAAATATCCTGCTTCACAATGTTTTGGCAGTGACACTTTTACCATTAGTAGACCAATAAAGAATCCAGTAAATATAGGTTGTTTTCTTTATCACAGTAAAAAGTTTGGGTGGCAGAGTGGCGTAGTCATTAGGACATCCATCTCTCAGCAAGAAGGTCCTGGGTTTAAGTCATGGGCTTAGCGAGGGCATTTCTGTGTTGAGTTTGCATGTTCTTGCCCTGTGCTTATGTGGGTCTCCTCAGGGTACTCCTGTTTCCTTCCATGGGAAACAGGCTAATTGGCTGTTTCAAATTGCCCCTATGTAAAAGTGTTAATTGTTGTGTGCATTCTCCCAGTGTTGGATGAGATAGGCTTTAGCCTCGCTATAACCCTTAAAGGATTAAGCAGTTCCGCAAATGAGTGAGTGTTGGTGTTTTTGTGCTGCCCCCATGATGGATCGGTGAGCTGTTCAAGGTGTACCCCACCTTCGCTTGGAGGTGGTGGAAAAAAGGCACCAGCCTTCACATGACCCTAGTAGAGTAAAGGGGGCTTGGAAAATTAATTAATTCATTAATTGATTGATAGTAAGGAATTTGGGGATGGCATGATGGTGTAGGGTTAGCAAGTCAACCACATGGCAAGAAGGTCCTTGGTTCAAGTCCCAGGCTCATGCATTTGATGTAAAGTTTGCATGTTCTCCCTGTGCTTGCGTGGGTTTCCTCTGGGTACACTGGTTTCATCCCAGTGTTAAGTGAAATGGGCTGATTTAAATTGCCCCTAGTTATGGATCTGAGTATGAATTGTTTTGTTTGTGTGCTGCCCAGCAATGGTCTGGCGAGCTGTTCAGGGTGCACCCCATCTTCACTCAGAGTCAGCATAGATAGGCTCCAGCCTCTGTGTGACCCTAGAAGGGTAAGGCAGTTTGATGAATGAATGAATGAATAAAGAGTGTGAGTAAAGAATAAAGAAGTTATGATAAAGATCTTTATCAGAGCTGATTTCCAAAGAGAGTGCCACTCACCTCACTAATGTGCTGTATGGCTAGTTAAACACAGTCAAATACACATACAAATACTCACTCACTCACTCACTCACTCACACACACACACACACACACACACACACACACACGCACCAAGAGCACTTGTCCAGGGTGCATACTTGATAACATATAGTGTGTTCAATGAGACCAAGGCATCTGTACAATAAAGACAAAAACACAGGGTTAAGCTGTTATGCTTATTACACAGTCCTAGGAGAACGCAGCTGATGTGTACAGTCCTAAATTGAAGTAGTTTGAGGGTTCACGACAGCCATCTCTTCTTAGGCTGTCCATTGTGAGATAGAAGGCTATTCCCATATTGGAACATTTCCAAACTAAAGACTTTAGCTTTTATTCCCTGGTGCTGTCAACAAAGTAGGATATTATCACCCACATTTTTTTTTATAATATTTGTGATGTCATCAGTGTATAGTTGGAAGTTGCTAACAAACAAATAAACTTATGCTGATGAACAAGTAAATTTATGGCTGAAACTCAAGATACAGTATATATTTAACCAGGCTACATTTCCTATTACTTTATTTTTACATTCTACCATGAATGGGTGGGTTTCCTCCAGGTGCTCCGGTTTCCTCCTTCAGTCTTTATCTCTGCTAGGAAGGTCTTTATTAAGGCTGAAGTGAATGCATTTACTTGTTGGTATGCTTGAACTATTAAAGGTATTTGTTGTCGTGTTCATTATTTAGCTCATTAAATTTACTTATATTTTTAGGAGAATAATTCTTGTCCTTATCCAAATCGGGGCAGCCGTAGTCTAATGGTTAGAGAAACAGTTTGGGACCTAAAGGTTGCTGGTTCGATTCCCGAATGTGTGGCTGTGTGTGTGTGTTCTCACTTTAGATTACTTGAATGCAGAGGCAATAATTTACCTTGAGGTATTAATACAGTACTTCAAAAAAAATAAAAAATCCTGGGCAGCATAGTGCTTAGCATATCCAGCACATAGTAGAAACTTCCTGCATTCGAGTCCCAGGCTGAGCGAAAGCATTTCTGTGTAGACTTTGCAGGTTCTGCCTGTGCTGGCATGGGGTTTCAATTGGCACTCCGGTTTCCTCCATAGGTGTGAATGGTTGTGTGTGTTGGCCCTGTGATGGTCTGGTGAGCTGTTCAGGGTGTACCCTTCCATTGCCCAGTGTCAGCTGAGATAGGCTCCAGCCTCCTAGTTAGCCTAAGAGGATTAAGCAATCAGGCAAATGAGTGAGTGAGTAATCCTTATCTTTGGTTTGAAAGGTCAAACACAAACAGGATTAGTACTAATCTTGATTGAACTTTAGCTTTAGCTGGATGTGTGCACAGGAGTCCTTGAATCATGAATCATATTGCCCAATCCTATCCTGCTCCTGATTTATTTTAGTTTCTATTTGCCTTTTTTTTTTTTTATTTTATTAAGAACCATTAGGGGTATCAGGAGGCTGGAGCCTACTGCAGCCAACTCTGGGCAAAGGTGGGGTACACCCTGAACAGCTCGCCACTCCATTGCAGAGCCAACAGACACACACTGCCATTCACATTCACACCTATGGACTATTTAGAATAGCCTATTAGGCTGATTGCCTGTTCCAAATTGCCCCTTAGTGTGACTGTATATCTGTTGCCTGATGATGGATTAGTGAACTGTTCCACGACCCTAGTAGAATTAAGCAGTTCAGCAAATGGATGGATGGATGGACCCAAATCTTCAAACTATGGTAATCCTGGACAAGATAAATCAGTATGCTATTGAAGATGAATGAATGAATGTGATTAATGTGGCATGAGGACATGTAATCTAACCCCTTTTATTAATCAGCATGGCCACTTCGGTGAAAAGAAGAATTTATTCACCAAAAGGCTCATTTCAGCCTAATCTGGGCGAAGGCATGGTACACCCAGAATAGCTCGCCAGTCCATCTCATGGCTAACACACACAAACCATTCGCACTTACACCTGGGGCAATTTAGAACAGCCAATTATCCTGTTGAGCATGTCTTTTGACTTTGGGAAGAAACCAGAGTACCCAGAAGAAACACACAGAAGAACAGGGAGAACATAAACTTTACACAGAAACGTCCTTACTAAGCCTGGGACTCGAACCCAGGATCTTTTTGCTGTGAACTGGACATACTAACTACTGTGCCACAATGACACCGAAGAAAACCACAGAATTTAAAACTAAATTTATTTTATTTATGTTTATTAAACAGCTCTTCGAGGTAGGAATACACATGTCCATCTCAATGCACAGAATCACACACTTATTTACTACATAAACTACAAAGATTTTTAGGGTATTCAATCCATCCCTGATCATGTATTATAATATAAAACCTGACCATCATATCGTAAAAGTGCCATTAGAGGCAGCAATGAAGTAAGATATGAAAACAGATACACATTTCACCAGAAGGTTTTGCAAGGCTGTCTTTTTGGAGGCCATTTCTTAGTTACCCTGATGGAGTCTTATATAGTCAGTGCACAAGTTTTATGTGTATCAGCCAAATCAAATATGCCTTATAATTATATTTTTTGGCCCTTCTAGACAACTGCTGTCCACCCGTACTATATCTGTCTGATCTTTCCCCATCCATCTGAATTGTTTGCTTGGCCATGTATCAACAGTCAGATCTGATCTGGGAGTTTCCAGAAGGAACAGCAGTTGTGAATGGAGAGCTGATGGACAGATTGCTCTCATTTGTCCAAACCCAAACTGTTGCATAGCTTTCCATATCTCTTTACTGATCACTAACCATACAACTTGTCTGTAGCATGAAGTTACACATTAGGAGTGGGCATTCCTCGTTAACTTACTAGGATGTAATGAGGCAGGGAATGACAAGAGCTCAGAGAGTACAAGGACAAGCCTTAGACATCCGACAGTATGACACAGGCACAGTTTACAGCCTACCATGTGGACCTGGTGGCTTACTGGTTAAGGTTCTCGGTTGCTAATCCAGATGTCATTGATTCAAGTCCCAGTGCCACCAGGCTTCCACTGTTCTGCCCTTGAGCAAGGCCCTTAACCCTTAATTGCCCTGTTGTAGAAAACTGTAAGATACTCTGGATAATGGTGTCTGTCAAGTGCCATGAATTATGTTTCCAACTTTTTGCACATGTGATTATATCAGAGCTATGTCATTATCTCTAGAAAATCAAATCA
The DNA here is from genome assembly GCA_028564935.1 of Neosilurus hyrtlii. Classification (NCBI taxonomy): domain Eukaryota; kingdom Metazoa; phylum Chordata; class Actinopteri; order Siluriformes; family Plotosidae; genus Neosilurus; species Neosilurus hyrtlii. The sequence goes on along the minus strand of JAOUQZ010000049.1, from coordinate 2,004,400 downwards.
TAAAAAGAACACCACTAAAATAAACTTTTTACCAAATCCCATCAAAATCCATCTTTTCTTTAAAGGTACCAATTCACTAGTGAATATCCGGTGTGTTTTATTTTCCATTGTTAGTTCATTTTTGATTATTACCAAGGTTTTCTGGAAAAAACACCCCAGCTCACAGGCTTTGTATCTCTTATTCACCTGTTCGTACATCTTGATTTGTTTCTGTGCAGGTTTACAGTAACAATAATAAGACTGCGTAAAATGATTTTGTACATCCACAATAACTTGGTAGTGCAACATTGATTCATAGTAATGTAGTGTAGTGTTAAAGTGTTAAAGTGAAATGAAAGACAAGCCTTCCAAACTCTTCTGTTACACATGAACATATATTTTCATTATTAGGTGTTTTTCACTTTGATTTTCTTCTTTTCAAATCTGCTAAAAATCCTTTTTGATAGTTTGCATTAGCTAGTTTCAAAACTAATGCTTTACATTTAATTTAATGTAAATCCTCCAGGTCATATAAGGTAAGTTAATGGCAAAAATAACAGTGTACAGATATTAAACTAACAAATCAGATATAAATTAGTGACCTGCTGAATAGAATGAAAGTAGGCACATCTTTTGGCTCACTAATGTGAATGAATAATATATTGTGGCGTATGTTATAGAAGTATCTTTCACTCATCAGGCTTAGCGATGTAGGGGCGGGGTAGTTAGTGAGTTAGCCGTTGCTGTCTTTCTGTGTTTTCAGTTCTTTTTTGTTGGTGTAAAGAAATAAAGTTACTTACCTGCAGCTGGCGTGTGTCCACTTCATTCACACCACAATATCACACTTTAACTGCCGTAAATATTATTTATGCCATTATTGATGTATTTTGTTTACATATATTTTATATTATGTATTTTCATGAACACTGATTTGTTCTGTAAGTTACACCACACGGGAACCATTGTTCAGTGTTATGTTGCACACGGGACGTTTTTAGTTGCGGCAACCCACCTCCAAGAATTCACGTGCGGCAGGAGAAGTGTTATGCTCCGCCTAAAGGTTTAAGAGAGGTTCTATCGCCCGTTTACTTTTGAAGATTTACTTTTGTTCCAGCGGACTCATTCCCTCTTTGGTTGTGTGCAGCCAGCGAGGTATATTTATTTCTGTCATGTTTCATTGTGCATATTTGTAGTACGTTTGTGTTCAATATGAATATGTATATTTGTACACCATCATATATTTTGAACAGTTTGACGGTGGATTTGATGAACATGATGTTAAGTGAAGTGTTGTTTAGATGAATAAATCCATCAGTAACAGAAAAACTACGATGTTGTCTATTTCCTGGATGGAGTGATACCCACCATTATGTGAATCGTGTGTTTATTTTACTCTAAGAAAAGGAAAAAGGTATGAATTTACAAAAAGTCAAACTAGCATAGCACATTTCTCTCTCTCTCTCTTTCTCTCTCTCACTCACTCACTCACTCACACACACACACAGATAAACAGATTACATCTGACATGTTTAAAGGTACTTAAAATGTTTAATTTTTTTTTTTTGTTTTGTTTTTTGATTTTGCTATACTCTATTAAGCCCACAAGGGAAATTATTGCCTCTGCATTTAAACAATCCAAAGTGAGCACACACAAACAGTAAACACACACACACACACACTTGGAGCATTGGGCTGCCACACACATTGGGGCGCCCAGAGAGCAGTTTGGGGTTCGGTGCCTTGCTCAAGATCACTTCAGCCATGAAGGTGGAGGAAGGGACGGTGCAGCTCACTCTGCCACCACACACAGTTTGTGTAGTCTGTGTCTGTGCTGATGTGCACAGTCATAGTGTGACTGCCATAGTGTTTTAATGACAGTTCCGTGCACTCGCCTCAAAACGGCGATGTTTACTTTCTGACACTGGTGTACAGGAGTAAGCAAATGGTTTAAGGAAGACATTGTTACTGAACATTATTGAAAATGTGTGATCTCCAGTTGTCCTGGTAGGGTACCGCCCATCTTACAATAAACCTTTTTGTCATCTCCTGTCATTTAACCACTTGGATTCATGGGTAATGATTCAGATTGTAAATTGGAAATCTAATTAAATGCTTATAGCAAAGAAGTGATCTTTATTCAACAATACAACCTTTAGATGAGATTTTTCATGCTTAGTTTGCAGCAATTGCAAAGTAAAAACAAGCGCACACATTTGATTGTGTTTAACAGCCTAGTGAAAGCTAAAACCCTCACCACTAAAATAAAAAAAAGAAAAGATTGTAATGACTTTCTCGTGGCTGTGCTACTAATACTCACGTGAGCATTGCAGCACGTTCGTGTTTAATTTGTTCTGTCTACTCTGTTTTCTTTGAATGATTTAGGGCCTTTGGGTATGGGCTGAAATTTCAAACACAAGTTCCTTTTTTATTTGACAAGTTCAAAGTTAACTTTCAAGTCAGATATACTTTATATAAATACCATCATATTTCCATGGGAACCTAACAGCAACACTGCATATTTTCCCAATTATCAGTCTATGTATTTTTATTATATCGAGTCCAAAAGAAAAATATTTCTAACAAGCCTGGCAGTTACATCATAAAGTCCTTTTACATCAACAGTTTAAAAAATTAGCTTTCTCTCATCTTATACTTCGTTCTAATTCCAGTGTGCTGTATGTTCATTTTTACCATCAAAATCCACTAAAATCAATCCCTGATGGAAATATTGGATGGTAGATCAGAAAACTATCATTACCTGAAACCACTGCCAGGAAAACTCCAGCTTATCATTCATCATGATGTCATTTTACAGTGGTGTTAAAGCAGTAATATTCAATTTCCATTTTTTATACATGCAAATTCTATACAAAAACACCTCCTCACCGAGCCCAGGACTCGAATTCAGGACTTTGCTGCTGTGAGAAGGGAGTGAGTTATGTTAAGTTATTGAGGAAATGCAGTAGGGGTGTGTATCTAACTGAACCAGGAAGTTTTAAATTAAAATAACACATTCCTTTGGCTTCCTGTGTATAAATGTAGACATTCGGAATTAAAGAAAACATGAAAAAATGAGAGGAAAAAGGAATCAGCTAATAGTACAAACTAAGCTAATTTATTCATTTATAAACAATAATGATCCTGAAATTCAATATGGCGGCCTTTTATTCAAATTCAAATTTATTCGTCACATACAAATTATACACAGTACAATATGTAGTGAAATGCTTAGTACGACTGTC
>JAOUQZ010000049.1:1988020-2001079 GCA_028564935.1 Neosilurus hyrtlii | reverse complement strand
AACAATGAGATCAGGTAACAAGGAGAAAAACAAAAGAGCAAGGATCAGATAAATATGAAATCTATATAAAGGCAAAAAGATAGAAATAGGAAAATGTATAGAATAAAATAAAATAAAAAATATATATAATAAAAATATAATAAAATATAAAATATACATCTGAGGAAAAATAATGGATACAATATACAAATATTTACATGTACATGTGTGTATATATATATATATATATATATATATATATATATAAGTATATGGAATGCAAATGTTATATAGAATGTGATTATTTTATTGCAGTGTGACTTTACTAGTAAAGTTAGAGTCAGTAAAGTGACTATGTGCAAAAAATGGTAAAAGTGGCAACAAGTGTCTGTTACTCAGTCAGAAAAGTGTCTGTGTGCAACAATCAGTCGAGGTGGAAGTTTATTTATTTATTTATTTATTTTTCCCTTTTGTTTGTTTGTGTGTGTGGGAAGAGTCTACAGTGTCCAGGGTTTTAGGAAAACCCTCAGTGATAAATACCGGAAATATCAGAGAAGTCCAGCATGCCCCTGCCCCAAATATAATACACCATCTGAGACATTAGCTTGACAGAAATCGCAGGGGTTTCCTGAGTGTTTTGTGATGTTCTGCACCTCCACAACACAGCTGCGAGTGGCAAGTCAATACACATTCAAAGCTGTGGCTCAGACAACACACTACACATTAAGTAGCTAAAACACAAACTCTGGTTAGAAGGAAGAGGTTTGTTCTGTTCTGATCTCTCAGCACACTTTATGTATCTACATTTTCCTTTAAAGAATTTTAGGTTTATTATCCAAATAATATACCTGGTGATGGTGTCTCTGTGTGGAGTTTGAATGTTCTCCCAGTGCTTGTGTGGGTTTCCTCCAGGCATTTCGGTTTCCTCACTCAGTCCAAAGACATGCACATTAGGCTAATTGGCTGTTCCTAATTGCAGCTAGGTGTGAGAGTGAGTGTGAATGGTTGCGTGTGTCGCCCTGCAGTGTTCTGGCAAGCTTTTCAGGGGGTACCCCTGCACAGTGTTGCGCAGTGTTGGCTCACCATGCCCCTAAAAAAAAGGATAAAGTAAACTGTGTGTAATTACTGTTTGTTTGAAACAGACAACAAAAAACACTAAGGGGGATCCCGAGTCTATCCTAGGAACACTGGGCATGAGGCATGAGTATGAGGTTTGGTAAGTATGAGGTTTTTCGCCATAATTTCTATCGTGTTGGTGTGTTGGGTCTCTAGCTTGATGTTTTGAAATTAACACTGCATGCACTGTCACACATTTGACCTATAGAGCATTAACTCTACAGTATATTTAATTAATTGTATACACCATTAACTGTGTTTCTGTATATTATTAATGGCCTGGTTAGAGTCAGTGCACGGCATAGCAGCTTTGATTAGCATGGCCACCTTAAAGCAAGAAGGTCCTGCGTTCGAGTGCTGTGCTCAGCAAGGGTGTTTCTGTGTGGAGTTTGTGTGGGTTTCCCACGGTACTCTGGTTTGCTCCCACACTCCAAAGACATGCACATTAGGCTAATATGCTGTTCAAAATTGCCGCTAGGTGTGAGTTTCAGTGTGGATGGTTGTGTGTGTGTTGCCCTGCGATGGTCTGGTGAGCTGTTCAGGGTGTACCCCTCCTTCACCCAGTGTTGGCTAAGATAGGCTCCATCCTCTCCACAACTGTAATAGGATTAAGTGGTTTGGCAAATGTGAGAGTGAGTTAGAGTTAGTGTGAAGTATCTGAGATGTTTTTTTTATTCTTCCTCTGTTATTGCGCATTAAGAAAGTGTTGGAGTTGTGCAGAAGTAAATTCAGTAGACAAATGTTTCGGTTTCAAGCCATTTGCTCTGTTAAAATGATTGCTTTGTCTTGGGAAGCCTATTCAAAGAAGGGGACAGTCCAAAGAAAATTAGACGGCTGAGAATAAGATAAGAAGTATGACACGCCTCAGTATTTATAATGTGCACAGAGAAATATAATGTCACCCCATGAATTTTTATGGTACACTGCTGCATGATTTGTTTTAACAGCATTCCTTTTGATCAAATCTGTTCACAGATTTTACATCACTGTTGTAGCGATAGGTGTAAATTTGGCTAACAAAGGTAGCAACATTCATTCACCGAACCGCCTATTGATACTAGGGTCTACTACACCCAACTCTGTGTGAAGGTGGTGTACATCCTGGACAGCTCATCAATCCATCCGGTCCAACACACACAATCATTCACACTCACACAAATAGCATCAATTTGGAACAGCCACTTAGCCTAATGTGCATGTCTTTGGACTGTAGGAGGAAACTGGTGCACCCGAAGGAAACCCATGCACGTATGTCCTCATGAATCACGGGGCTCAAACCCAGGACTTTCTTGCTGTGAGGCGGAAGTACTTAACACTATGGCACCGTAATGCCCCATGTCCCAACAAATTTAGTGTTCTGAATGTAAACACGTGACTCAGGAATTGTTTATTTCTATTTTAAGCTTTGCTCTTGACAAAAACTGCTATAATGACATTTCATTCATTCATTTTCTGAACCGCTTATTCCTAATTAGGGTCACGGGGAGGCTGGCGCCCATCTCAGCCAACTCTGGGCGAGGGCGGGGTACACCCTGGACAGCTCACCAGGCCATTGCAGGGCCTTCGCACAACCATTCACACGTTGGGGTGATTTGGAACAGCCAATTAGCCTACATTTATTTATTTAAAAAGGTTTGAATTTTCAAAAAATAAATAAATAAATAAATGAATAAATAAATAACTTTTCTATCTCACTGATCGACATTATTTTAGCTTGTTATTAGTTTGCATAATGTATAACTATTATTACTGTGCCTATGGGCCAATCTAATGAGATTTGTCATTAAGTGTAACTATATCCATGGCCTCTGAGTGACACATCAGAAAACCATTACACTGTTTCCAAGAGTTTGTGAGTTTTAACCACAACAGTGTCATGACCATTCATGGCTGAGGGCCAAGGGAGCATTTTTATTTGGCATATTCTCTGTATTGGACATATGCTATACTCTGTACATTTGTGGACATCTGAGCCTCACCCATTCAGTACTCTTTGCTCTTTGAAGGCCACGATTAGTATGTATGTAGAACAAGGTGAATTGCACTGGGTGGTGAGTGGGAACTGGAAGTAGACCAAACTGGAGAATATATGAAGGGGAATAAATGAAACATATGTCAATTTCCCTTAAAGTAAATTTACCTACGTTGCTAGGTTTTACCTTTTGATTTTGTGTACTCTGCATATTAAGAGAAAAAGACACAACTGCATTGCAATTCAAACAAATAAATTCCCACATGGTCAGTTTTAGATACCACAACCCCTGCTCAGATATTGCCTTACCTCATGAGGTGAACACAGTACAGTGTACGGTCCACAATGTGCTCTCTTTATTTTATGATTCTTCTGACTTTTATACACATTCACTGGGGTAAGGCAACACAGGATTGGTCAGTTCAAAGGAAGTGCTACCTGTAGTTCATACAGGATATACTAATTAGAGTGTTGTCATCAGAAGAGGTGTGAATAATTACATTGTATTCACTCTTTGCAGGTTCTCTGATTTCTACATGTGCTTCTTGGTTTAAAGGAATAAAAGGATACAAAGAGTATGTGCCAACTTTTACCTAACAATTATATCTATATATTAATTTGAAAATATGGCTTAAATTAAGTTTAAAAATTGCTATGGGCTACATTTTTCTCAATGTTCAAGTACATAAGTAAACAACGTGAATGTTTGGTGTGAGGACCCTTTATTTTCTAAATATATTATCTCTGGTAGAGTTTGACAAACCAGACACAGTTCTCCTAGAGATTTTGTCCATCACACTTGCTTTATTATTAGCATGTAAAAAAATAAAATAAAATAAAAAATACAAATTTTCATCATGCATTTTGTTTAAAAAAGTGCCACTTATATAATATAACTTATTGTATACAAACATTTTTTTTCTGTAACAATTTTGTGCTGGAAAACTAATGCTTGGAAATCTAAAATATTTTGTACAGACTCACTAATGTACAACTCACTCACTCACTAGCTGAACTGCTGGGTACTGACAGGGTAAAGACAGGGTACAAGTTTCCAGACCAAATAGGGCAATTTGGCACAACCAGCTAGCCTAATGTGCATGTGTTTTGGACTGTGGGAGGAAACCGGAGTACCCACAGAAAACCCCATTCAAGCACAGGAAGACCATGCAACTCCACAGAGAAACACCCGAGCATCGAACCTAGGACCTTCTTACTGTGAGGTAGACATACTAACCACTACACCATCGTGCTATCCCTAAAGCAAAGTAAACATTAATGAATAAAAGAAAGTGAATATTTGGTGTAATGACATTTTGATTTATGAATATAATATCTCAGGGTATCTTACATAACCAGACACAGTTCTCCTTGCACGTCTGCCTCACAGCTAGAAGGCTTGGGTTCGATTCCCGGGCTCTGTCTCTGTGTGGAGTTTGTATGTTCTCTCCGTGCTTGCGTGGGTTTCCTCCGGGTAATGTTGTGTGTGTTGTTCAGTGGTCTGGTGAGCTCTTCAGGGTGTACACCGCTTTTGCCCAGAGTCGGCTGAGATAGGCACCAGATAGGCACCATATAAATCTATAAAATAAAATTCTGTAATGATATTAAAGACAGAAAAGGAGAAGGAAACTAAATAAAAGAGTAAACAAATTTTAACTTGAAGGTGTTATTTTTTTAAATGATCAGTATAGGTTCAGGGGCAGGATGATGGTGGTTAGCACGTCTGTTTCGCAGCAAGAAAGTCATGGGTTCAAGTCCAGGCCAGACGAGGCTATTTCGTGTGGCGTTTGCAAGTTCTCCCCGTGCTTGCGAGGGTTTATTCTGGGTATTCTGATTTCCTTCCACAGTCCAAAGACATGCACAGTAGGGTAATTGGCTGTTCTACATTGCCCCTAGGTGTGAGTATGAATGGTTGTCTGTGATGGTCTGGTGAGCTGTTCAGGGAGTACCCTGCCTTCGCCCTGTGTCAGATGAGAGAAGCTCCAGCTTCCATGCAACCCTAATGAGATTAAGAGGTTCAGAGAGATAAGCAATATATTTTTTTAAAGGTTCTCAAGTTAATCTGCACTTTCATTCCAGATGCAGCAGGTGTTTTGTTAAGAGAGGCACTCAGTAAGTCCAATAAAGGATATGTTCACAGGTAAACAATGTTTGAATCAGAAATGCTGAAAGGATCCCTTCGACATCTGTTTCCAGTGACTGGGGCAGACAAAAGTCAGAAATCAGCAGGAGAAATAGTCCCTCGGTCTGCTGGATCGAATTAGCCAGCTATAGATAATCTTCGATTCGGGCTCGAGCTCAAAAACAAACATTAAGTTCACACCCTTGGCTAATAGTGTTGTAGAAATGAAAGTCGATACCCCAATCTATCCTGGACATCATCAGCTACAGTCCACTTTTAGCATATTTGCACATTTTGGCAAAAGCAACCACAAACATTGGGGGACCACAGAGGGAATGATCATGCGAGGCCCAAACCGTCTGTGCAGACTGTGCCTTGAACTGATGGGCTACCATGAGAACAATTCAGCAGTTGCCGAGAACAGCATACAACAGCTGTTCGGCCTCTGTGGACTCTTCTACTTCATAAAACAGAAGAAAAGTCATTTATCTTCTTTTATCTCCCAACATGATCATGTGTGCTTGGTTGTAGATTTACATGCAGAATAGTTCTTCCTATAAGAACAATGAGAATTATATTTTAATGTAAAACATTTTCTGAATCCCTTCATGACACCTGAAGGGGTCTGGGCAAAAAGAAGTTTTTTTTCCAGTTAAAATGCTTAATTCGCAAGTGACTGTAGTATGAAAGACCATCTCCACTTTTGGCAAAAATAGGGTCCAGCCTGAACTTTCAACATTCATTCATTCATTTGCCAAACCACTTAATCCTATTAGGGTCACGGGAGGCTCGAGCCTAACTCAGCCGGCACTGGTCGAAGGTAGGGTACACCCTTAACTTCTCACCAGACCACCTCAGGGCAGCACACACACAACCATTCACACTCACACCAATTGCCCTAATGTGCAAATCTTTACACTGTGCGAGGAAACCAGAGTTCCCAGAGAGAACCCAGACAAGTACGGGGAGAACGTGCAAGCTCCACACAGAGACACACTTAATTGTTTTTGTTAGTGTCCTCCATTTCATATGTAAGTGACTTTGCATGCTGGCATGGTGGCGTAGTGGTTATGATATCTGCCTCACAGCTAGAAGGTCCCAGCTTCAAGTCTTGGGCTTGGTAAGGGCATTTCTGTGTGGAGTTTGCATGTTCTCCCTATGCTTGCATGAGTTTTCTTCTGGGTAGTTAGGTTTCCTCCCACAGGCCAAAGACCTGCACATTAAGTTAACTGGCTGTTTTAAATTGCCCCGAGGTGTGAAGGTGTGGGTTGTGTGTACTACCCTGCGATGGTCTGGCGAGCTGTTTGGGGTGTACCCTGCTTTCACACAGTGTGGGCCGAGATAGGCTCCAGCCTCCCCGCAACCCTAGTAGGATTAAGTAGTTTGGCAGATGAACAATGAGTGACTCATCTTTTGCTTTGTTCTCACCCTTTCAATTTTATTGAAAGGTTTCTCGAATACACAATTTAAAAATATAAGACAGATGTTATGAGTGCACCTACTGTATAACTGATCATCTGGTAAATTCATCTGTGTTCTCATGCTAAGTTTGTATGAGCACATGACTGTAAAAGAGGTGCTATGAGATGGTGCTTAATATCTGAATCTCTCTGATTGACAGTTCCACATAAACACATTCCTTTTAGTCTGAACCATCATTTTCCACAGGAGGAATGGAGGTCATGTTCAAAGCACAGACTTTTCTGGGTTCTTCTAGAGGAATCAGCAGATAGTGAAACTTTATATCTTTGACCTTATGTCAGTCTGTATGTTTTTTATTTGGCTTATGCATTTAAAAAGCTCCTACAAGATGGCATGCTGCTCGAAAATTGATCGATTTGGTGACGACACATCTTCATAGTTTCTGGGATTGTTGTACTATTGAAAACAGACAATCAAACCGCTTTCATTTAGTAATTTTTTACTCTACTCTGATTGATTCAGCATGTTCACAACTAATATCATCATTTACTCATAACTCATTCGCAGAATCTCTTAATCCTACTCAGGTCGCAGGCAGGCTGGAGCATATCTCAGCTGACACTGGGTGAAGGCAGGGTACACCCTGAACCATCTCAGGACAACACACATGCACACAACCACTAATACTCACACCAAGAGACAAATTCATTCATTTGTTTGCCAAAACCTTCAATCTGACTAGAGTCATGGGGAGGCGGGATTTTATCCCAAGGCGGGAAACACACTGAATAGCTCACTAATCCATCACACAGCCAACAAACACACAACCATTCACATTTGGAACAGCCAATTAGCCTGATGTCTTGTGCATGTCTTTGGACAGTGGGAGGAAACTGGAGTACCCATGCAAACACAGGAAGACAATGCAAACTTCACACAGAAACACCCTTGACCTTCTTGCTGTGAGGCAGAGGTGCTAACACCATATAACTAATATCACTCTCACTCATTTGCCGAGCCACTTAGTTCTACTGGGGTCATGCGAGGCTATGCCTATCTCAGCCAGCACTTTCGAACACAGGACACACCATGAACAGCTCACCAGATCATCACAGGGCAACACACACAACTGTTCACACTCATATCCACAACTATGGGCAATTCAGAACAGCAAATCAGCCTAATGTGCATGTTTTTGGACTGAAGCAAGAAACCAGAGTACCCAGATGAAACCCATGCAAGCACGGGAAGAACATGCAAACTCCACACAGAAATGCCAGGAATCGAGCCCAGGACCTTCTTGCTGTGAGGCGGACATGCTAACCACTACGCCACCATGCCACCCTACAACTAATATATTGACTTAATTGAATGTTAAACATTCTTTTCTTCTTCTATCTAAGTCAATATAATTGGCAATGAGCTACCATGTTAAATTCCTTCAGGCAACAGGTTCAGTCCAATCTGATAATTAATATGTTTTAGACCAAAAAAAAAAGAGAGAAAGAAAGTCAAAATGATCCATTCCCGGGATTAGAAGAGTGGACAAGCCTTACTGTGAAAAGGTTCAAATTCCAAAACCCAGTCCAAATTCCAAAGCCTGAGAAAAGAGGAAGCAAAGTAACAACTGAAATCAGGTCCAAAAAACAACCCACGGCCGAGGGAGAAGAGAAACGAGCTTAAGGCACGGAAAGGTAACTAATGTTGGCCATTAACCTCAAACTGTTGTTTTCGTTCAGCCTATTTTTATGAAAGTGACATCATGCTGTTGAAGTGTTCCAGATTCTTTTAAGTGAGCCCTTCAAAGTAACCGCTGACCCTGGAATAACCTCACCTATACAGCTGCTGGCTCTGTGGCCTGGACATACCTGACTATTTTGATCAGCTCTCGTTCTGTGCAGAAAACAGGAAGACAATGAGATGACAGAGTACAAACATTCCTTATCTCAAACAAAGTTATGTTAATGACACTTTCTTTTATAGCCTTTGCGTGTTTCATGAAAGAAGGTACTTCAAGTAAGCAGATGGCCTAGAAATGGCTTCTTTTCATGCTTGCATGAATCCATTGACATGCTTAGTCTGCATAGTTATGGTTGCTTGTAATATTAGATTAGAGGGATAAGAATGAATGGTAATAACCAGCCAGCAATCACTGTGAGGGTCATGTTTTTTTACTTTTCCAGTTATTCAATACCATCAGGCCGACCCTCCTGGGTGAGAAGCTGACAGCAGTGCAGGTGAATGCCTCTCTTGTGTCCTGGATTGTGGACTACCTGATCAGAAGACCACAGTATGTGCGCCTGCAGCGCTATGTGTCAGACACGGTGTTCAGCAACACCAGAGCACCACAAGGGACTGTCCTCTCCCCTTTTCTCTTCACCTTCTACACAACTTACTTCAGCTACTGCACAGATACCTGCCATCTTCAGAAGTTTTCTGATGACTCTGTTGTGGTTGAATGTATCAGTGGAGGTGATGAGACAGAATATCAGGCTGCTGTGGACTCCTTCGTCACATGGTGTGAGCAGAATCATCTGCAGCTTAATGTGAAAAAAACCAAAGAACTGATTGTGGATTTCAGGAGATTCAGAACACCAGCGACCCCTGTTTCCATCTAGGGCGTAAATGTGGAAATGGTGAAGGATTACAAATACGTTGGAGTTCGTATTGATAATAAACTGGACTGGGTTAAGAAAACTACTGCACTTTACAAAAAGGTCCAGGGCCGTCTCTATTTTTGAGGTGGCTAAGGTCATTTAATATCTGCTGAACACTGACTAGGATGTTTTATGAGTCTGTTGAGGCCAGTGCTATCCTCTATGCTGTTGCACGCTGGGGCAGCAGGCTGAGGGTTGCAGACACAAACAGACTGAACAAGGCCAGTAATGTTGTGGGGTTGGAGCTGGACTCTCTGATGGTAGTGTCGCAAAGAAGACTGTTGTCCAAAATAAAGACAATACTGAACAATACCTCCCACCTGCTTCACAACCTGCTGATCAGTCACAGGAGCATGTTCAGTGAGAGACTGATACCACCGAAATGTACCACTGAACCACACAGGAAATCATTCCTACCTGTGACCATTAAACTGTACAACTTCTCCATATAGCAACAACATACATATACTGTATATGTAGATTTCCATATGTATATTGTATATATAGATATTTGTAATTTTTCTTATTGAGACTTTTATCTTTATCTTTTTTCTTTACTTGGTATGGAGCATATAAGAATGCAAATTTATTACACACACACACACACACACACACACACACACACACACACACACACACACACACTGTACATTCATTCATTCATTCATTTTCCAAACCACTTAATCCTACTAGGGTCATGGGGAGGCTAAAGCCTATTCCAGCTGACCTTGTGCGAAGGCGAGCTACACGGTGAACAGCCCTCCAGACCATTGCAGACACTCACATTCACTCCCAGGGGCAGTTTGAAATACTTAGTAGGCTTAATGTGCATGTCTTTGGACTGTAGGAGGAAACCAGAGTACCCGGAGCTATCCTGTGCAATCGAAGGAAGAACATGCAACCTCCACAAAAAAAGCCTCACCAGGCACAGGGTTTAAACCCAGGACATTCCTGCGTGAGGTGGAAGTCATTTGTTTTTTTGTTTAACTTTTATTTTAATTGGAGCACACTTTAACTATCTACTTCAAATTTTCCCTTCCAAAGTCATTTTGGCAATGAAAAAAGAAAGATATTACATTCTCAGTTATTGCTGATGACAGAAAGAAGATTTCACTTGAATCTGTTTGGTATATGAATCTACAGTCTAGATTAGAAAGAAATCAACCCCACCCTTGTTTAGTTTTACAAATCTCTTTTCTTTTGAACATTGCTGGTGCCACAAAAGTCCAGAAAGTCCAAAACTGTTCACAAAATTCCAGAATGTTCCACCTTGTGATGTGAATGTTGTGCTATATTATTTTTCACGTAGTATTAAATTGATTATGTATTAAAGTGCTTTGTATGTATGTATGTATGTATGTATGTATGTATATCATGTATTTTCCTCTTCTATGAATAGTTACAGTACACTTTCTATCAGTGAGGGCATCAGCTGTGATGAAGAAAAGAGTTGGCTCTTGGTAACATTTTAATCTGTCCATCCACTAGTCTCAGCAGTGTTTGGTAATAAATCTTGAACTCTTTGATAGAAGGGTATTATTAATAATTTTTTTACATTTTTGTGCTACACACGAACTGACAAGAACATGTGACTTGTCCAAACAGTCTGTTTGCCATTGTAAACATTCCTCTTTTTCATTTATCATAGTTGTGCAAGAGCTGATGAATTTACTGTGTCTTTCTGAAACAGCTGTGAAGCCACAGCTTTGAGCAGGGGAGCAGATGATTTAGCGGGACACTGACAAATCTGGAGAATTCATGAAACAGAAGAGAACCTGGAGCATCCCTCTGTTTGGATTGCTCATTTGTGCCCCTGCTACCCATATGGCATTATGGGTTGGGCCACGTGTACCAACATAAATGCTTTTGTGAGTAGACATGACCCAGACAGTCATCTATATGACAAACCTTGAACTGTTGCCCTTTAGACTCCGGCAGACAACCCAGAGAGAATTAAACAGTTAATCAAAAGGTTGCATGCTGTGTAGAAAGAGTCTTATTTCACATTGATTTTGAGAACATGTCTTTCAGAAAATAAAGAGAAATTAAATATACAGACTAACTGGAAGCTCAGTCTCATTAAGCACCGACTTGAACTCATGGCCCACTGAGAGAAATTCAAATACTGACTAGTTTACTTTCTGTCAGAGTTCTTTGAAATTAATTTCTCAGTAAGACATATGCAAAGTCAATCCTGAACAAATACTAGTGTCCTAACTGGCCTGTGTTGTGAATTTTCCAAACAGTGCAGCAGCCCAGATGTTTGCCACATTACTGGTAACAGGTGGAAAATGAAAAAAAAAAAAAAAGAAGGAAAAAAGGGGGAAATATCAAACCACATTATATGAAGCTGCTGGCAATGCATGAAAGACTATTTCTATGAGATTACAATACACAAAAACTGGTGTGTTCGCTTTTTTTTCACATGGCAAAATGCATTAATATGTTCTACTAATATTCTATACTTGTGTATAATTACAAAAGATCTTCAATAAAAAAAGTTTTTTGGGGTGACACGGTGGCGTAGTGATTTGCACAACCGCCTCATGGCAAGAGGGTTCTAGGTTCTTGTCCCAGACTTGGCGAGAGCATTTGTGGAGTTTCCATGTTCACTCCGTGCTTGCCTGGGTTTCCTCTGGGTAATCTGGTGTCCTCCTACAGTCCAAAGACATGCACATTAGGCTAAATGGCTTTTTCAAATTGCCCCTAGCGCAGATGTAGTGTGAATGGTTCTGCATGTGTTGTCCCTGTGATGGGTGGTTGCTGAGATGTTCAGGGTGTACCCCACATTTTCCCAGAGTTGGTTGAGATATGCACCAGCCCTCCCAATGACTCTAGTAGTATTAAGCAGTTTGGTAAATGAATCAATGATATTACATTTTGTAGAATGAATTTGCAATGTTATATACTTGATTCGCACAAGCTGCGATATAAATAAAATAAGTTTAGTTTTGTTACAGCGGCACAGTGCTAAAGTGATTAGCATGGCCACTTCTCAGCAAGAAGGTCCTGGGTTCAATTCATCGGCTCGGGCGTTTTCGTGAGAAGTTTGCATGTTCTCCCCATACCTGCCTGGGTTTCCTCTGAGTACTCCGGTTCCCTCCCACAGTCCAAAGACATGCACAGTAGGCTATTTGGCTGTTTTAAATTGCCCCCAGGTGTGGATGTGAGTGTGAATGGTTGTGTGTGTGATGGACCTGCGATGGACTGATGAGCTGTTCAGGGGGTACTCAGTGTTAGCTGAGATAGGCACCAGCCTCCTCGCGACCTTTATAGGATTAAGCAGTTCAGCAAATGAGTGAGTGAGTTTAGTTACCATTATGGCACAAAACAAAAGCCGACTGAAGAGGACAGGTTACTGTCTGGAAATCTATGAATACCTTATTTTAGGCTGCATATCATTAAATGGACAAGTGTAATGATGGATAAAATATGAAATGAAAAAAAAAGCCTTTGGACCCAATTATGGCTGGAACCAAATCATGACAAACTAAAATATGAGTACAGGGACATCTGCAAAAATGAGGCAAACATATCATTCTTCAAATTTTGAGAAACAAAATATCAAAGCAATATTCTCCAGGTTGCATGAACATACTTGTGTTTCTGCTCTGGTCCTAACCTAAATCATTTACGTATCAGCTGTAACAAAGAAATTAAAAATTTCTCTTCTTAACAAAGACCATTATCTGTTGACTCTGAACCAACCACCCATCAAATTCAAATTAAAATTTTATTTGTCACATACAAATTATACACAGTACAATATGTAGTGAAATGCTTAGTACAAC
>JAOUQZ010000049.1:1955302-1975353 GCA_028564935.1 Neosilurus hyrtlii | reverse complement strand
ATATACACACACATACACACACACACACACACACACACACACATATATATATATATATGTGTGTGTGTGTGTGTGTGTTTCAGGGGAAAACACTCCACAGTTTCCAAAAAGGCTTTTAAATATTACTTTTATTTCAAACAAAACTGCAAAAAAAAAAATTTAAGTTAATGATTTAGCATGTGGCGAATGTAGTATCCTGGTTTGAGCCTGTTTTGCGCCATCTGGGCAGGGACACATTGTGATCATCGATGAAACAATTAGGAATTCAATTAATTAAATTAGGAATTGTACCAGCTAATTGAATGTAAAATATGAAAATGAAAAATATCAGAAAATCTGTCTGTCAACTGAATCTAAAAGGAAATTAGGTCATGTAGCAAGACAATGACCCTAAAGACATAAGTCACTCTACCAAAGATTGATCAAAGAAGAATAAATGTAATGTTTCCCCCTAAGTCGATGTGCAGTTCCCAAAAACATTTACATCAGTTACCATAAACATTTAGTTACAGTTATTACTACACAAGGAGGTCTAAAGGCAAAGGTTCACATACTTTTGCAATTCACAGATTGTCATCAGCCTCTTTCCATCTTGGGAGACAATGGCTGCATCTGGTTCAGTCAGTTCCGGTTTCTGCACTTCCACATGTGGCTGTGTAGGCTGATGTGGGAGTGGCAATCTTTGCAGCAAATGTGGGCTGTCGCTGCTTAGTTTGTTGAGCTTGACTTGCAGGTGACTCTCTTCTTCTTTAGGTGGTCAGCACGAACTTGTTCTGCCTGCTTTGTAACGTGTTGAATAGCAGCTCTCCAGGAATCCCACGTTTTTCCAAGGCTTTTCAAGGCTTTTCCAAGTCTGGATGTCAATTGCTGCACATTTCATATTTCTCATGCAGGTGTCTTTGAAGCGCAGTATGGGGCAGCCACGAGACCTGGAACTTCCTGAGAGTTCTCCGTAGAGCAAGTCCTTTGGCCGTCATTCATACGGTGGACGTGGCCTAGCCAGTGGAGACAATGTTGACTCAGAAGGGGGAAGATGGAGGGCAGCCCAGTGTGCTCAAGCACGTCAGTATTTGGAACCTTTCCCTGCCATCATATGCAGAGGATGTGTCTGAGGCAGCCGAGGTGGTAACTGTTCAGTCTTTTCTCCTGAGCAGCGTATGCTGCCCAAGTTTCACTTCAGTAGAGAAGTGTGCTCAAGACACAAGCTCTGTACACCTGATTTTTAGTGCTTTCTGTCAAGTTGTTGTTTGACCACACTCTCTTGTTGAGTTTGGACATGACTGCTGAAGCCTTTGCTATCCTTGAGTTGATTTCTGGCTTGAGGGAGAGACTTGAGCTTATCGTGTACCCCAGGTACTGGAACTCGTCAACCATGTTCAGTTTCTGGCTCCCTATATGGATGCTTGGGGCGAGTCGTTGCTTTGTCCCATCACTTCAGTCTTTTTAGACTGTTGGTGAGGCCAAACTCATCGCAGGCATGAGCAAAGCAGTCAGTCTCTGTAGAGCTTCCTCTGTGTGTGTTGCCAGAGCAGCATCGTCAGCAAAGAGGGCCTGGCTGATAGCGTCCAGAGCTGTGAATACAGCTCTAGGTAGTGCTCTACCCACCACTCCATCTGGTTTTTCTGGTCGGTGATGTTCTCTCCTGACTTGGTCTTCAGTGAGATGCTCTTGGTAGCGGTCGGGCCTGTGGCTTGCTTAATGCCTGCAATACATGCAGCCTGTGTTGCCTAAATCTGCCTCTGCTTGTATCCTCTGGCTCGACTTCATCCAGTAGTCATTTGGCAGTGTCGAGCTGTCTGCTGGCACTTGCTGCAGGCGGCCCCAAGTTCCTCTCTTGTGGCTTGACATGGGTTGTTTTCATATGCAAAGCAAGCATCGCACTTGACCATTACAACCGGTTCTATCTCTTCTCTTCTCTTCGCCTCAAACCAGTCTTCATTACGATGCTCCTTTCTCCCGAAAGTCTTCAGCCCTGATTGGTATAGAGCTGCGTGCACCTGTTTCCATTTTGAGTCTGCAGTGGCAGCATCTGTGCAGCCTTTATCCAGTGCTCTTCAGAGGGTTTCGAGGAATTTCTGCACTCTGATTTGACACGAGGCTCGGCTGGCGTTGATGCGTGGGAGACTCTTGGTCTTGGAGTGGTGCATCTTGAGTGGGCCGAGGTAGATCTTAGAGCGGACTAGGATGTGATCCGTGTCACAGTCAGCACTGTGCATGCTTCTGGTATCTCGCACGTTGTTCAGGTTTTTCTTCCTCTTCAGAATCATGTTTAGCTGATGCCAATGCTTTTATCTTGGGTGGCGATATGATACTTTGTGCCTGTCCTTGTGTTGGAAGGTGTTTGTCACTGCCAAATTGAGGAAGGAGCACATCTCAAGAAGTCTCTGACTGTTCTCATTCATCTTTCCAATTTCATGATGTCCAATGACAGAATGCCAGGCTTCACAGTCCGTACCCACCCTTGCATTGAAGTCTCCCATGATGAACAGCACTTTCTTTTTGGATATGCTTCAGACGATCGAGTCAAGGGCATCATGAATTGGTCCTTTTCATCTGTGGTGGAGCATAGTGTCAAGGCGTAAGCACAAACAAAGTTGACAACGCCAGTTTTTGCTGTCATCCTCAAGGTCAGCAGTCTCTTGGAACCCCAAGTTGGGGGTTTGAGGGTGGACAATAAGAAGTTCTTCACTGCGAAGCCCACACCATGGATCTGTGCCTTGTCTACTCTTTTCCCCTGCCAGAAGAACGCGTAGTGCTGCTCTCGCAGGGATCCATCATTTGGCATTCTTGTCTCTTGCAGGGTGACTACCCAGTGGAATCCGAGAATTCCTTCCACCGTCTGGAGCAACCCTTAGTGCCCGGTTCTATGCCAAACGAGCCTGGGCTTATAACTGGTAGACAGCTGCTCCCCGTGTTGTGCTGGGACAGCAAAGCTGGAGTGTCCTCTTCAGGTGCCTGGGCTGATGATATGGAGATCCTGGAGCACCCAGTTGCCAGGATCCCCCTCTCTGCGTTGTTGGCAAGGTCCGACGAAAAGGCAAGCCAATACAGTCGCTGCCAGCACAGCTGCAGGAGTTGCCGGAAAGTGTCGTAGTTTGTCCAGCCACCTTATCGGCTCCACTCTGGATTTTCTGTCTGGGTTTACTCCCGTAGCCTTGGCTTCTCCCAAAGGCAGGGGTGGGGGCTATGTTTGGTCTGACCCCTATCCTTCAACCTGTCTGGCTTGGGTGGCCCTACTGGGAGCAAAAGCTCCTGCCAGCATAGCTCTCCAGGTCATGGGGGTACACAATATCTCCACCATGAAAAGGTAGTAAACATCACAGATACTGTACGTAATATTGGATCATCATCCTCAATAAATAAATAAATTATCAAGTGTAATATTTTTGTTGAATTAAATCTAATTTTAGGATGATGTTTTAAATCATACTTCTGCAAAATTTTGAAAAAAACATCTTGCTTTTATGACGTCTCATCCAGAGTGAATTCTTGCATACAGTGGTCCTGCATCCATGGTCTTTCTCCCACAGCCTGAAGACATGCACAGTGGACTAATTGGTTGTTCCAAATTGCCCCTAGGTATGGATGTGAATGGTGATGTGTGTGTATGTGTTGCACTGTGATGGATTGGCGAGCTGTTCAGGGTGTACCCTGCCTCAATTCAGAGTCAGTTGAGACAAGCTTCAACCCTAGTAGGATTAAACACTTCAGAAAATGGACAAATGAATGCATATAGAACACACAAAACCCCATACTGAGAGTGAGACTGAGAGTAACCAAAGATCAGCAACAAACCGGGAACCATGGAGTGGTAAGAGAGCAGTTTGTTTTTTAGTTTTATTTTACTAAATGGCCTTAGACTGTAAAATGGAACATGATTAAAGATGTTGAGCGTAAATTCTTCTGAGCAAGGGGGAAATGGTGTGAATGGACTGTGTTTCAGAGTCACCACAGCTCTCCTGCGGTGTGAAAAATAGGAAAAAGATTATATCATCCTCATCACCCTTTACTTCATAATTCACCATGCTTCTATTTGATATATCCTGACAGATCACCATTTTCAAACGATTAGGGAAGTTAGAATTATTTATTTTTTAAAAAGAGAGCCACTCTGTGCCCTCTAGTGGTCAGGATGCTGTTCCAAAGACTTGACTGAAGTTGGAAGCGAGGTAGAGGTCCTTTATCTTTATACCAAAAAAATTTGATTCATATCTCATTTCGTAAATCTGACTTAACAATTCCATTGACTTCCAATGAAGTCCAGTGAAGCTGCTGTCATTCAGAAGCATATTCAGAAGTGTGTGTAACATACCATTATTTTAAATGACATAACACTGAGCCTAGGTAAGTATATGTCAGAAATGCTGTATGTGCACCCAATAAGGAGAAATGTTTATCTTGTACAACCCTAATTCTCTAAATGTTGGGAAGCTGCTTAAAATGTAAATAAAAACATAATACAGTGATTTGCAAATCTCATAAACTCACATTTTATTCACAATAGAACATAGGAAATATATCAGATTTTGATAGTGAGACATTTCACAATTTCTTGAAAAATATTAGCTCATTTTGAAGTTATTGGCACTAACAGGTCTCGAAAAACTTGGGACAGGGCAACAAAAGACTGGAAAGAAAAGTGGTACGAAAAAGAAACAGCTGGAGGAATATTTTGTGACTAAATGGGGTTAATTGTCCAAAGACAATGACTTCTTGAGGTGTTCCTGAACCCATGCTGTGATTTTCATGACAGACTCGTGCCTGGTTTTAATATAGTGCTGCCTGAGGATACAAAGATCACCGGGATCCAATATTGAATTTCGGGCTTATCCCTAGCACACAGATATTTCTCCAGATTCTCTAAATCATTTGATGTTATTATGTTCAGTAACTGAGCAGACTGGTAAACCTTAACCCAGATGAACTCCTAATACCCAATAATGGTAATAATGACTTGTTGCAAATTAACCAAATCAGTTGTGAAATAGCCCTCCAGCTGTATCTTTTTAGTACCACTTACTTTCCCAGCCTTTTGTCACAACTTTTTTGAGACATGTTGCCACCATGAAATTAAAAATGAGCTAATATTTTTTCATGAAATAGTAAAATGTCTCACTTTCAACATTTGATATGTTTTCTATGTTGTATTGTTAATAAAATTTGGGTTTAGGAGATTTGCAAATCATTGCACTCTGTTTTTATTTACATTTAACAGAGTGCCCCAACTTTTTTGGAATTGAGGATGTAGATCAAGTTTATAATATATCTATTTCCAGTTTTGGGAACAGAATGACATGTAACTTTCTAAATATACAATTTTTAATACTATGATTATCAGGACAAATTATGTGGTTGTGAGAGAGAGAGAGACAGAGAGAGAGAGAGAGAGAGAGAGAGAGAGAGAGATAGGGTGACCAGCTGGATTGCCGTGTAAATAGTTGTGAAGATAGGTAGAGTCTGGCTCAGTGCCAAGGGCCCTACAAAGGGCTTCTAACATCTGTTTGAGGCTAAATCTCTGGTCTGTGTTGGAAAAAGAATAACAGTCTTGTTCAGATGGAGTATTTCACATGATCATACAAAGACATTTTACATCATTTAGAGTATTTACATTTACAGCATTTGGCAGACGCTCTTATCCTGAGTGACTTACAATGTTAAAATTATAATTTTTATACAACTGGGCAACTGAGGGTTAAGGGCCTTGCTCAAGGGCCCAACAGTGGGAATTAAACCGCTGACCTTCGGATCAGTAACCCATCGCCATAACCACTAAGCCACAACTGCCCTCCATCTGCTACATTACCAGTGTGCACAACTGCCCTCGATCCCTACATCGCTGCATCGCCAATGTCCAAACCCAGAACGGCACAGTTTCATATGTTACCCTCCAAACTTATTTACACGACTGGGTTCTTTAGGAGCCACCGAGAAGGAATCTATTTATGAACTGATATTCTGAATTTGTAATGTTGTCTCCTCTGTTACAATAAAATGAAACACAGTCAGTGTTAATATTAAAGATTGTAAAGAATTAATGATCAGTGTCACATTTACACAGGAAATTAAGCAAACCACAAGTTGAAAGTTAAATATATATAAGAATAACAATAACTTACAAACCAAATTCCCGAGTGAGTGAAAGCAGAATGCTCAAGTGTGCTGAATAAATAAAGCCACAGCATTACTGGGGAAGAAATCTGGGGGGTCGCATGACACAATCCATCCTTGCTCTCTCTCTCGATGAAACTAGCATATGAAACTAATTTGTATAACAAATGTTGGTATTAGACAATATTCCTCACCAACTGGTGGCTTGGTGAGAGATGGAACAGTATTTTTTAAGAGCTTAAGGCAAAGCAAACATATTAATTAACATTATCTTTATGCAACACAGCCAAGCCAAGCAGGCCCTTGAAATGCTACACTGTTATCTAAATTCACATGCATCTGTCTGTGTCTTCACTCAGCCATGAGTGTGCATGCTGCCTAGCTTTGACTGAGGCAGGGAGGACCACCTGCGTGAAAGGGGAGACCCAGCATGTTATGTCTCCGCAATGAAATAAAATAACAGAATCCAGCTCTGCAAATATCTCTGTGCTGCGGACCATTTTTCTGGGCGCAGCCCCGATACAAAGGTAAAATAAGAACAGATGATATCATACACCAGGACGGGGATGAGTAAGGGGGCTGTGGTCATTTGCTTAAAATGCGCTATTGCCCATGTTCTTTATAAGAAGGGCCCTAAAAGATGGCACTCACATCCAAGGCCACCCTCAATGCAGACTATCCATACACCAAACTGCTTAATCCTACTTCGCCTAGTTCGGCTGTACACCATGAACAGATTACCAGTCCACTGCAGGGGCAATGCAGAGTTTGCATCTTCCCCTCATGTTTGTGTGGGTTTCCTCCAGGTACACCAATTTCCTTCCACAGTCTAAAGACATGCATATTAGGCTAATTGGCTAGGATGGGTTTCACCTTCCCTGTGACCCTAATGAGCAGTTGGGAAATTGACAGAACATTCATCCACACAAAGTGATTACAGAAATCATGGACATTTCTGGTCTCGGTCAATCACTCAGGTCCTTCTCTCACGTTCCTGCTCTTCAAACTGATGAACTTCTGATTTTTCTATGGACATCAGTGGGGTACGTAAATGAAATTTTTTGGAGGAAAAAATGGTTGTTGCAATTTGTCTCCAGGTTTGGAATGGATATTGTGATATCATGTCACATTTCCTCACTGGTCCTACTGAAATTATTATTTTTCCAGCTATTATTATTATTATTATTAATATTATTATTACTAATATTATCATGTATCGGGTAGACAAATTAGCAGCACTCCAGGTCAGACTCTGTGTCCCTGTGTCTCTTTGCTCCTCACAGTGTCCTGCCAGAATGTAACATGACCTACACACGCTGTGACATCATCACCTACTGATTGACCTACACCCTCCGTAATGATGTCACTGAAAGGAGCATTACCACCTCGGGACATCCCAGACACAACACTTCAGTATTATTGAGTCAGCACAAAAACAACACTGCAGATTTTCAAAAATTAGTTTTCCAGCAAAAAATTTTATCTTATAGAAAAATGCTTGTCAGTCAGTAAAGAAGCTGTTTTTGGGGGTTTTGATTTCAGGATTTTTTTTTTTTCTTCCAATATGATTCCATGCAGGAGTGTCCTCAAGCATTTAATGGGTCCACCAAATTTGGTGAAAATTGGTTCAATAATTTTGATAATAATGTAATCCTGCTAACAGGCAAACAAATAGATGAACACTGTAACTTCCCCACCAAGTGGCAGTGGATATAACCAATAATAATTTAATCATTTTTAAGGAATCTTTGCTGTACAATATGACTTTGCACATGACCAAAACTGATGCACAGTTCTCTACATAATTATTACTAATGAACTAAAAGAGCCTGAAGATGCCCCAAAGTAATTCTATCATCATGCATTAGGTATGTGATGTAGATGTGCTAACCAGTACGCCACCATGCCACCATAACAAACCAGAATATGTTAAACCTGTGAAAATATATTGTAATGAATTAATCAAATCACAGTTTACTTCATTTTTTTTTTTTCAGATATATCTATATATCAGAATAGATTTTAATTTGAAATTGATAATCGTGTCAATAGAGAATAAAATCATAACTGAGCACTTATGTCTCTCTCTTCCCTTGCCTTTAAAGGCTTGAGTGATCATTGCTTGTTATCTTGCTTGCGAAATAGTTGTATGGTTACCAAAATGACCAGGTGTGGAATATAAGCAGAGTGTTCTTACTTAGCATTGATGAGCCTGTAAAAACAACAACTGCTCTGTCTTAAGGATGTGCTTCATGCCATGGGGATTTCCTAAAATAATAAACCTGAACCAGTAACTTTTAAATCATGCTCCTGGTTGAGCCTTTATTTTTAGGTTTTGGACTCCACAGTCCAACATGGATCCGTTTCTGCTGCCAATGGTTAATTAAATGTGTATTTATTTATATTACATCTCCAAAAATACATGTAAGCATGCATGGCCTTCAACATCGGGCTCTCATCCTGCACGTGCCTGTTGAACATGGTATATATCAAATTCACATCTTCAGATCAAACCTGAAATCATTTCCAGTGTTCCAAATGTTGTTATTATTTCCTTTTATAAGTCCTGCCAATATTTCCATATCTTCTTTGCTCCTTCATATCCTTGATCCTTCTAAGAAAGACTGCAAATAGCATGCATTCCATACTGAATCTGCAACATCCTTATGAATGATGCTCTTACACGGCACTAAGCACTATACACAGTTCTAATTTTAAATGCATGTGCTATGTATGGTGGTGTAGAGGTAAGGACATCCGCCTCACAGGAAGACGGTCCTGGGTTCATCCTGCAAAGGTGTTTCTGTATGGAAGTTGCATGTTTCCTCTGGGTACTCCAGCTTCCTCCCACAGCTCAAAGACATGCATATTAGGCTAACTGCCTGTTCCAAATTGGTGGGGCTGGTGGTGTAGTGGTTAGGGTGCTGGTCTCATTATTGAGAGAGTGCGTGTGCGTGTTGGCCCTGTGATGATCTGGCGAGCCGTTTAGGGTGTACCCTGCCTTCAGTCGGTGGAGGCGGAGATAGGCTCAAGCCTCCTTGCAATCCTAGTAGGATTAAAAGGTTCAGCAGATGACTGAGTGAGTGTTATGTATGATATGAAATTCCATCTGCTTCTTGGTGTACACATTCTCAACACTTTAATAAAACACGTCATTATCCACCCTCCCCCCCAAAAAAGCTTCAACCCACCCTTTCTTTTAAGTCTGCAGTATGTGGAGACTGGAAGAGACAGACAGGGAGAAGATCAGGAAACACCTGCTCTCATGGAGGTGGAGAAAAACTCTCATTAAAAGGGGGTGGAATCCCAGATCTCGCTCTCTAAAGTCAGACCAAGTCGTTTGTTTCTTGTGAAAGAAAAGATAACAGAAAAAGCTCCAGGCTTCAGCCCGTGAAGAACACGGCACTGGTGTGTGTGTGTGTGTGTGTGTGTGTGTGTGGAGAAGCCCATCGGAAGGGGTTCAGACAGTATGTTCATGTTCGTACTGGACTGGACGGTGTCGGACACTCGGTCCAGGAGCTTTTGCGCACGAGCGCAGTCGTAGTTGCGCATGAACCCATTTCCCTTTTGTTGTTGCTGAAGTAAGCTGCAAAATATCCGGCTCGCGCACACAGCTACCGACAGCTGGGGCAAAAACAAACAAGCAAAAGAAACAAACAAACAAAAATCACACCACTTGTGGTCGCGCGCGTTAATGCGCGCAAAAGAATGGATTCCGGTCAGGCGTGGCTTGGGGTTTGTGAATATCCAGTTTGATAAAGCACGGGGAGGATGTGTATAAAAGGCTGATTGGAGACGATAAGCGGCATCAGCCAGTTTTAAATAGCGAGGGAGCGTGGATGAAGCTGCTGAGCTCGTGCGTGGGCGTGTGCCGTCTGAGTTTCTGAACCGTGTCACACTCGCACGCGCGCCATGGCAGAGGTCGGCGGATTCGTGGGCATCGTGGATCTGGATTTACCGAGTTTCACCGCGCTCGGGAACGCGCCTCTGTCAGACTCACCGGCCGGGCTGAATGAGCGCCTGGGGCTGATCGAGGGCAGACTGCGGCGCGGCTCTCTCACCGACTTCGATCATCTTAAAGGGATCCTGCGCAGGAGGCAGCTGTACTGCAGGACCGGCTTCCAGCTGGAGATCTTCCCCAACGGGACAGTGCACGGCACCAGACAGGATCACAGCAGATTCGGTGAGAAACCAACACACACACACACACACACACTTTAATTTAATCCACCTGTCAGTGTCACATCTTTGCATTATGCTTTATTCATTGCATCAGCACAGACTCTTGGATTCATTTAAACTTTTATATGTGCAGAGTCTCGTGGCTAATGTTTAAAACTTTAAATTAAAACTAACTAATTAAAGAAAACAAAACTCAGGCCTGATCACCACGTCTGCCTCGCAGCAAGAAGATCCTGGGTTCAAGTCCCGGGCTCAGCCTGGGAGATTCTGTGCGGAGTTTGCATGTTTTTCCCGTCCTTGCGTGGGTTTTCTCTGGGTACTCCGGTTTCCTCCGACAGTTCAGAGCGTGAGCGTGAACGGTAGTGTGTTGGCCCTGTGATGGTCTGGCGAGCTGTTTACGGCGTACCCTGCCTTCACCCAGTGTCAGCTGAGATTGGCTCCAGCTTCCCCGCGACCTTAATAGGATTAATCGGATCAGCAAATGAGTGATTAGTGAAAAATCCTCGTTCATCTGATGGGCATCCGCCTATTTTACACAGTTTAAAATGAATAAATATGTGGATAGATAAATAAAAAGACATGCATGCTGTTTAATGTATATGTACAAAATATTTTTATGTACACAACATGGCGTAGGTTTGTTTTTTTAATAGTTTTAAACATTTCGATGTTTTATTATTATAAAATGTAAAATATGATTTAATATTATATAAAATGTATCTGTGTCGATCAAAGTTGTATATAAACATATAGAAATATATAATGTTATAATGTTAATTCATCGCGTGTATATGATGAATTGCCCTCATGTAGGATATTTAATATTTATTAATGTTTCATGAGGGTGAATTAAAGGAGTTGTGTCATGATTTTTACCTAAATTTAGTTGCCAAAATTTGGTCTAAATATACCATAAATAAATGTCCTTTCAGCTTCAAAAGGACTCGAGGGTTTTTGAGCCCAGTATGGACTGAGTGGGGATGGAATGTAACATGGACTTTTTAAAATCTTTTTTTGTGCTGAACAGTTTTCAAAGATTAAGGTCGCATTGCATTGATGTGTCGTATATTTCATAAACCAGACTTCCATCTACATCATAACATTTTCTTCAAATAACCATGACACTGCTCCTTTAGCCCTAAATATTCCACTTTAGGCTAAATCACTGTTTTTTTTTTATATATATATATATAGGATTATATTAGGAGATATATATAGATATATAAATTCATTCATTTTCTGAACCCATCTCAGCCGACTCTGGGCGAGGGCAGAGTACACCCTCACCAGGCCATTGTAGTATACACATAAACACACACGCACACACACACACACATTTACATCTTTTGTAGTATATAATCTCTTTTTATCTAGAATTTTCTCTCTCTCTTTATATATATATATATATATATATATATATATATATATAATAATTTGCATACATACATAATGATGGCATGATGGTGTAGTGATTAGCACGTCCACCTCACTGCAAGAAGGTCCTGGGTTCGAGTCCAGGGCTCGGTACAGGAGTCACTGTGTGGAGTTTGCATGTTCGCCACAGGCTTGTGTGAATTTCCTCCAGGTTCTCTGGGTTCCTCCCACAGTCCAAAGACTTAATTGGCTGTTCCATACTGTGCTTTGTTGGTTGTTCCTTACTTGGTTGTTCTGGCTAGATGTTCATGGTATACTCCTCTTTCGCCCAGTGTCGGCTGAGATGACCCTAATAGTAGGAATAATCAGTTCGGCAATTGAATGATGAAGTGAGTGAGTATATGCATGCACACACATACTGTATATAGCATTCTTATAGGTTTGTTTTAAATACCAAACCCTTGTATTATATACTGTATATAAATGCATATATCACATCATTAAGGCTTGAGTGCTGTATCAGTTCTGTAAGAGTGCCAGTACATAAGGTGTGAAAGTGAACGGTTAATCGCTCTCCACCACCCACCAACTTGAAGTCAGGACCGCCACATCTTTATCCCTCACACTGTTCTAATTCCCGGTGCTGAGTCGCAGGTGTCTGTCCTTAATTGAAGACAAGCGAGCAAGCACAGGGCTGTTTTTCTACGCCAACTCGTACAATGGGATTTTGGTTGACTTGAATACACATACACACACACCGCTAATTATACCACTAATATAAATCATTCAAGGAGTGGTTAGCATAAGAGTGGTAAACAAATGAGGTCAGGGTAAAGACATGTGTGTTCAACAGCTATTGTGCAGGTGCAGCTTTGCTCAGGAGGCTGGAATAACTCGAAATTAAAGCATGACCACTGTGGAATCCAAAGAAGTTAAATGCTTGTTTTTCTCAGCCAAAACAAGCGGTTTTATTGGATTGGGTGTTTGGTGTGCATGTTTCTGGCATTCCCTGATCTGCAAATTCAAGGCAGACATGGTACAAACGGGCCATGGTTTTGATTAAATGCAAATATGAAACATGAATGTTCTTGATTAGCATCCAGAGGTTGTGTGTCATCTTTAAACTTGAGAGCTACTTTAGCAACTCATCCATCAGGATCCGCAAACTCACAGAGACATTCAGCACATGTTTTTTTTAACATTACACACAATCATAATGCATATTAATTATGTATATTAACTGGTGAATTCATTAGCAAAGAATATTTCCAATCAGTGAGATTTCTATATACCTGGTAGATGTTTCTGTCTTGGGACCACACAGCTTAAGGGTCTTGGGTTCATTTGAGAGTTCAAGTTAATGTACCAGTGCGACACGCTGGCATAGTGGTTAGCACATCCGCCTCACAGCAAGAAGGTCTTGGATTCCCGGGCTCGAATGTTTCTGTGTGGAGTTTGCATGTTCTCTCCATGCTTGCTCAGGTTTCCTCCGGGTACTCCGGTTTCCTCCAACAGTTTAAAGAGATGCACAGTAGACTAATTGGCCATTCCAAATTGTCCCTATATGTGTCCCTATATGTGTGAAAGGTTTCATGTGTTCACCCTGTAATGGTCTGGCAAGCTGTTCAGGGTGTATCCTGCCTTTGCCCCATGTCGGCTGAGATAGGCTCCAGCCTGCCTGCGACCTGAGCAGGATTAAGCAGTTTAGCAAATGAGTGAGTGAGAAGTTAAAGTACCAATACTGTATGCCTTAGGGGTTTTCTCTGTGTTCACATGGGTTTCCTGCTTGTCCTTTGGGTGACTTCACCGTCACTCAAAGTGATCACCCCCTTGTAAGTGAGCACTGGTGATCTCTTTGAGTGACAGGGAGGTGAAAATATGCCATTCCTCCCACCTCACAAAACATACTGGCAGGTGGACTGGTAATGCCAGTTGTAAAACTGTCTGTATGGTGCCCTGAAACATCCAGGTTGTACTTCCACATCGTGCACAGGCAGAATGTAGATCCTCTGCAGAGAGATGAATTAACCTTCTCCTATACTAGTTATTAGAGATTGTAGCTTCCCGAGTGACACCTCAACAAGGTTTATAATTCTCAAGCTCAGGTGATCGCAAGTGAGAATCCAGGTTGATGCCACAGCCATCCACAGCCGGAAGTCCATGAGAGCTAATTGGCTGAGCTATGATGTGGAAGTTGCAGGGAAACATAAAGATAGTTTTTAAATGGCATTAACAGTCCACCTACCAGTATGTTTTGGAAGGTGGGAGGAATGGCATATTTTCACCTCCCTGTCACTCAAATTGTTCATAAGTGCACACTTACAAGGGGGATAGTGTTTTCCCTCAGAGTGTATTAGGCCACCCCTAAAATCTGTAAAGATGAACAGTGCCTTGCAAAAGTATTCACCCCCTTGGCCCACTATCTTGTTTTATTAAAACCTGTAAGTTAAATGTTTTTTAACCTGAATTTTATGTGATGGATCTCCACAAAGTTGGTGAAGTTAATTGAAAAATGCATAAAAAAAAATAATAATAAAAATCTGAAAATTGGCATGTGCATATGTATTCACCCCCTTCACTATGAAACCCCTCAAAAGTTCTTGTGCAACCAATTACCTACAGAAGTCACATAATTAGTGAAATGAAGTCCACCTGTGGGCATTCTAAGCACCACATGGTTTGTCAGTGTAAAGACACCTTTCCAGAAAGGCCCCAGAGGCTGCAACACCACTAAGAAAGAGGCATCACACCATGAAGACCAAGGAATCCAAATCTTTGATGATCCTCGGAGCACCATGGAAAGAACATGGTACCACAACAAATCTGCCAAGAAAGGGTCCCCCACCAAATCTCACAGACCGGGCAAGGAGGGCATTAATCAGAGAGGCAACACACAGACCAAAGGTAACCCTGAAGGAGTTCCACAGCAGAGACTGGTGTATCTGTGCATGGGACCACAATAAGCCGTACACTCCATAGAGCTGGACTTTATGGAAAAGTGGCCAGAAAAAAGCCATTACTTAGTATTAAAAATAAGGAGGCACGTTTTAAGTTTGCCAAAAGGCATGTGGGCGACTCACCAAATGTATGGAGGAAGGTGCTCTGGGTAGATGAGACTAAAATTGAACCTTTTGGCAAACAAGGAAAACGCTGTCTGGCACAAACCCAACAGATTTCATCCACCCCAAGAACATCATCCTTACAGTGAAACATGGTGGTGGCAGCATCATGCTGTGGGGATGTTTTTCCGCAGAAGGGGCCGATCCAGGTTAAGGGAAAGATGGATGGTGCTATATACAGGGATATTCTTGAGCAAAACCTATTTCAGTCTGCCTGTGATTTGAGACCGAGATGGAGGTTCACCGTCCAGCAGGACAATGACCCAAAGCATAATGCTTAAGCAACACTCGAGTGGTTTAAGGGGAGACATTTAAATGTGTTGGAATGGCCTAATAAAAGTAAAATGTATTATTCTTGCTGTTTAAAAAATAGAGAAAATTAAAGTTGAAAAAAATTTACATGTTTAAATTCGAGGAGGTGAAATATCATTCCTCTATAGTCCTACAGGTGGCGCGCCCTAAACTATTCACACATTGGCAGGCATCATAGCATTCCATGTGGTAGGAGCGAATTATTTGCTAACTTTTTGTAGATATTAACAAACTATCATCTTTGTTTTAGATGGTTCAAGGTTTTAAAGGTGTAACAAAAAAAATGTAATATCAACTTTATAGAATTGCAATACAAATCAAATCAGCACACAGGTTTCATATCGTATCGAGTGGTCCATGGTGATTCCCATCCCTGTTACTTATTCACTTGTTTTTACTTTCCACATGTTCCATTCACTGGATGTCAGCTCTTTAACTCCTACACAGCGTAATGTGCACAACAGTGCTGCAACATTAAAGTTTGACGTGTAAAGTGCATTACCCATCCTATATATATTCCCATGACAGAGCCTGACAACTCCTGGGTAGTGTTACTGTAATAATTCATACATCTGGCTCTTTACAGCCATTAACAAGTTCATTATGTTTCCACAATGCAAGGCCAACATCTAAAAAAAACTTTTCTACATAAAGAACAGTTCTCTTCATGTTGTCCATTCTGTTCATATGGCGTAGATCATAACTACATCTTTGCAAGTAATGCTTAGATGTGCTGGTGCGGATCGTGGTATCTGGTAATTGTCTCACCAGAGTTTCTCTATGGCAGGTATTCTGGAGTTCATTAGCCTGGCTGTGGGACTGGTCAGCATAAGAGGTGTGGATGCCGGACTTTATCTGGGAATGAACGAGAAAGGAGAACTCTACGGTTCGGTAAGTCAAACCCACATGGATCTGAAAAGCATTCTGGCAGACACCTGCATGAGCACACACCTGCACCCATGAGCTTTGTGTTTTAAAATTTGTGCAATGGGACTGCAGCCAACAGAATAATTAGAGTTCCATTTAAGAGGATAGCAATCAATTCACCAGCCCTTAATCTGAAGTCTGTTTCCCATATGATGCGGACATGAAAAACACCAAGCCAGACAAAACAGGCAGCATTTCCACCACAGCATATCACGCCATGTCTCTGACATCAGACAGAGCTGGAACAGCACCAGGGGCCCCTGAGAGCAAAACCAGTCGGCCTGTTTGAGTTACCTTGTTTCTGTCTTCTGAAGTTGAGAAAGGCATGAGCAAGACCTGGCAGAACGCACCATGAATCCCAAATTAGAAGGACAGCCTCTTCATTTTGCTTCATAGTCCCTAAAATATTTACATATTTCTTGGATATACACAAAGCATCGAGTACACACACATATTAGCAATATATGGTCTGTGAGTGCTCTTGTGTTTCTTGTGTATTCCTGCAGTTGCACATCGAAAGTGCTTTATTTTGGTCGAGTGCTCAAGTGGTAACAGACCAGGATGGGCTATGAACCAAGACACGTCGTGTGTGCTAGTGGTGTGCATAAAACACCATTTATAGGAAAGTCTTGTGTCTTCCCACTATTCGATGCCTCCTGCATGGCTGTGGGAGAAACATGCTATCAGATTTCCACAGATAATAAACCAGGGCCATCAAAAAGTGTTGGGGGGGGGGGGGGGGGGGGGGGGGGGGGGGTGTACTACACATGTAACATGATAATGTATTATTAAAATCACTGTCACCACAGGTTAACTCACGCACTGCACTGCCAATTGTGCAGACATGAGCATCATTCCTCAGGCAGTCTGGAGGTGTATGGAGATTGGCGCTTGGGTTTATAAGTCAGGAATGTAAGGCTTACTTTTCTTTCAAAACTTTAACACCATGAAAGTTTGATAAATCGGTTGATGATGATTGGTTTCCTCTGACAGTCCAAGACATGCACTTCAGGCTAATTGGCTGTTCCAAAGGCCATTTGGGCCTGCGATGGTCTGGCAAGCTGAACAGTATGTACCCCCATGACCTTAGTAGGACTTAGTAAACTGTTCGGCAAATTAAGGAATTAATAAAATAATGTCGGATTTTATTTAATCCTACTAGGGTCGGTGGTAGGTTGAAGCCTATCTCAGCCGACAGTGGGTGAAGGTTGGGTACACCCTGAACAGCTCTCCAGACCACACACACAGGGCAGCACACACACAACCACACCAAGGGGAAAATTCGAACAGCCAGTTAGCCTAATCTGGATGTCTTTGGACTGTGGGAGGAAACCAGAGTACTCTGAGGAAACCCACATGAGCATGGGGAGAACATGCATACTCCATACAAAAACACCCTTACCAAGCCTGGAATCAAACCCAGGACCTTCTTGCTGTGAGGCGGACCACTACGCCACTGTACCAAGTGTATTCTATGCCAAGGTTATTGAACTTCTGAAGTTTTATTTAACTCCAGATATCCCACCAAGATAATTAACTGTCTGAAGAAATGTTAAGCTGGTAGAACACTGGCCAGGACAAGCCTAATTTTAGAGGAATAGACTCAGCAGGCAGTTAAAGTTGTATATGTATACATTGTTTTTATATTTCACCATGTTTATCTGGGCAAATCTATAACAAACTCACTATTCTACAATGTCCAGCCATCTTATATGGTCCAAGTGAGCCTCCTTAACACTGAAACTTGAGCTAGAGCCATTGCATGACTGCTTTTTTGGCAGGAAACATGATATAGTCCCAGTGTGCTCTATTGTTCTCTGCAACATAGTCAGCCAGCAGAGGTTCACCTGCTGAACCCGAAGCCATCGCTCATTTAGTCCTGTCAGTGGTGTGGTAGTAGCAGGCCACACAGGAGTTTTGTTTGGCTGCTGTGTGTGTGTGTGTGTGTGTGTGTGTGTGTGTGTGTGTGTGTGTGTGTGTGTGTGTGTGTGTACATGCAAATGTAAGCTGCGTTGGTTACATTAGGAGGAAACAGACCGAAAGGTCTGAAGAGTGATTTTGGGTGTAAACTGGAAAACCAGCTGTGAGGACTTTCTACTGTAAGCACCTGTTGCTCAACATCAAGCAGTTGCCCCTAATAAGCAAATCATGACAAATGAGAAATCATGTACAGTGAGAAACCTGGAGGAAGAGTCACATGAGCAGGAACACCTTCTTGTCTCCATCACTTGACTTTAACCTGAGAACATAACTTCTGTTTAAGTTATTTCAGATTATACATTCATTCATTTGCCAAACCACTTAATCCTAGGAGGGTCACAAGGAGGCTGGAGCCTATCCCAGCCCACTCTGCACAGCTCATCAGTCCATCGCAGGACCAACATACACAAACCAGTTACACTCACACTTACAACTTGGGGCAATTTAGACTGTAGGAGGAAACCATAGTACCTGGAGGAACTCAAACCCAGGAGCTTCTTGCTGTGAGGCGGACGTGTCAACCACTACAGCAATTTATCACCTGGATCAAGTGGTCTTCAGAGTTGCAAATTTGAGAAAACATGAAACACATGATGGCCTGGCAAGCTGTTCAGGGTGTACTCTGCCCTCGCCCAGAGTCGGCTGAGATGGGCACCAGCCTCTCCGCGACCCTAATTAGGATTAAGCGGTTCAGAAAATGACATGACATAATAATAACAATAATATTAATAATGATGATGATGATGATAATAATAATGATGATAAAAAAAATAATAATAACAATAATGATAGTAACAATAGTAATAGTAATAATGCTAATAATGATAATAATAATAATAATAATGATAATAATAATAATGATTATAATAATAATGATGATGATAATAATAATAATAATAATAATAATAATGATGATAATTATAATAATAATAATAATAATGATAATAATGATGATGATAATAATAATAATAATAATAATAATATTAATAATAATAATAATGATAATAATAATACTAATAACAATAACAATAATAATAATGATAATAATAATAATTGTATTATTATTTATTATGTATTATTATCATTAGATATAGATATATCTGGCTGCATATTATTGTAGAAAAATACACACTTTGCTGACAAACCTTTCAGTCCAGTATTTATCAGATACACTATATTATTTATATTCATTTATTTATTCATTCATTTTCTAAGCTGCTGCCTTATTAGGGTCGCAAGGAGGCTGGTGACTGACTCTGGGCGATGGCGGGATACACCCTGAACAGCTCGCCAAGCTGTCACAGGGCCAACACACATACAACCATTCACACTCACTCTTACACCTAGGAGTGATTTGGAACAGCCAATTAGCCTACTGTGCATGTTTTTGGACTGTGGGAGGAAACCGGAGTACCCGGAGGAAATTGAAGGATGGGCAAGAACATACAAACTCCACACAGAAACACCCCAAGCCCGGGAATCGAGTCTCTGACCTTCTTGCTGTGAGGTGGACATGCTAACCACTACACCACATACTTAAATCTAGCCTAAAAACAAACAGAACAGAGAGGATTATAAGTGCACATGATTAATAAGTCAACTTTAATTATTTCCTTTTCTGTGTTTTGAGCTACACTTTCAGACCTTGCTGTAGTTTGTAGAGAAAGAGGAAGAGTAGGAGCAGAAAAAAAGACTGGAATGAGCATATAAGAAATACAACTGAGCTCTTAAGGTCTGGCATGCTGATAAAATCAACACTAACAATGCTAAAAAATTATACATACATGTATATATATATATATATATATATATATATATATATATATACTGGAGCCTCAGTTTACTGTGGATCAGAGAGCTTAAAGCTATCAACTAATTAATAAAACAAAAAGTGCAGAGTCTAATCAATTATTCAGCTGAACATTAGTCTCCTAATATACATGAAGTCAAGGGAGCAAGGGCTCCCTAAACTACAAGCACACACACACACACACACACACACACACACACACACACACACACACACACACACACACACACACACATACA
>JAOUQZ010000049.1:1927214-1951031 GCA_028564935.1 Neosilurus hyrtlii | reverse complement strand
AGAGCCGGTTTTTATAATGTAATCGGCGCTGTCACTGCACACACATTGCTATAAAAGCGCCATTACAGGATGAGTTTGTCAACAGGAAGCATTTTCATTCCATCACTGTACAGATCACATGTGATGAACAAATGCAATGAACTAACATTGTGGTGAGGTTTCCTGGTTCAACCATGATTCCTACACCCTGAGTAACAGCATTGTTGGGAACCACAAGCTGCACTGAACGCGATGGTGATTTCCACCATTCACCAGTGCATTTATTGAGTCACTGATATTTGTGTGGACGCCTGTGAGCAGAAGGTCATTTATGCCACCGATTGCACAGCACAGCGAGGGTGAGGACACGGCCAGTTGGGCGGGCAGCAGGAATCCCCCGTTTCTGTGACACAAGAGCCACCACGGATGGTGGGGAAATCCCCGAGTCTGTGGCTGCGTGTCCTCCGTCTTACTGTCCGTTTTAAAAACTAAATAAATCGCACATGAGTCAAAGTCTTGTATATCCTCTTCCTTGTACTGGCATGTTTAAATTTGCCAAATGAAAGAGCATGCACACATTTCCGCATGAACCTCTATCTTACAGGGCTGTGAGCTTGGAGGTGATCAGAGACCCCACCCCTGAAAGAGGAGCGTCACCTATGACTTTCTGCTCAAATGGGGTGAGGTCCTCCTCTCCTCTTCCCCCGCCTGATTGTGCCAGACTTCGGTGGTGGGCAGCCATCCTCCGCTTGATGGCCACCTTTAAGTCTGACCACTTCTTTTATAACTCCGCGTGTTCACCTTTCCGACCCCACAGCACGGCCTCACACACTCTCTCCCACTCAGACCTCCTGCGTTTGTTGTTAATGCCGGAGGACAACGTGCCAAACACTACATTCTTGAGCGCCTCCCCGTCTTCCTCATATTGTAAGGATTTTCTGATCCTACGAAAAGGGGAATCTCCAGTGCAGGGTTAATTTAAATATGATTTGCATATTTAAATGGGGGCATGGACAGGGAGGGGTTGGGTACTCCAACATATGCGCGCAATTCCATGTTGATTCGGATGTTCAGAGGAAATGTGCTTGGATTCATACATCTGGATTTTTTTGTGCGTACAACGTTTTTCTGGTATAGTGGTTAGGGTGCCGAGCTCGTGATCGAGAGGTTGTGGGTTCGAATCCCCATTGGTCCCCCCACACACACACGCACACAAGAGAAAGCAGGATAACCTCTGATAAGCCAGTAAGCTCAGGTGTAAAAGCCCAACAGACTTTATATCACACACATCATTATCAAAGAAAACCCCAGACCCTAAATATCAGGTTTAAATAAGATCTTAATTAAGCTCCACTTGCAGTAGGTTCTAATC
Organism: Neosilurus hyrtlii; assembly: GCA_028564935.1. Taxonomy (NCBI): domain Eukaryota; kingdom Metazoa; phylum Chordata; class Actinopteri; order Siluriformes; family Plotosidae; genus Neosilurus; species Neosilurus hyrtlii. The sequence goes on along the minus strand of JAOUQZ010000049.1, from coordinate 1,949,680 downwards.
AATGGCACCTAATCTGGAAAACAGGACATTTTACTAAGGTGAATGTGTGAAAGTATTTTCAGTTGATTGATTTGTTCTTTTTTGTTGTTTTTATGAAAATGACAAAATACATCACTCGTATGTATCTGTATGGTTGACTATTGTGGTCAATAAACTCCAACCTAGCACTTTGTGTACCCTCATGTGGGATTTCAGTCCTTCTACACTGTATCAAAGAGCGAGGAATGTTTACTTGTTGGACTAGCAAAAAAAGAAACTAACTAAATAAATAAATAAAAACAAAATTTCACAGGACACCCCCACCCCAACCTGATTAAGTGAATAAAAGTGGTCATGATATTTACTCAAATTTATTGGCCAAAATGTCTGTATGTGTTAAACATCCTTGCAAATCAAAAGGTGTCAAGAGTTTTTAGCCCAATATAGAGTGAAAAGGAAATGACTGCAACATAACCTTTATGTATGAACCCAATTCATGTATAGTATCCTTCATAAAGCAAGTTTCCATCTACATGAACAATTACATCTTTATTTCATCTTTTTTGAACAACCATGACATCGCCCCATTAACAGTAATATGTAAGCAACATCATACTGCCATAATAACTGATGAATATAAAAAACATTTATTGGAAATAATTATTTTTGTTAAAATGGTATCAAAGATGATCCAGCCTGTAACCAGTAAAGTTTATACGACAAAGTCGATTGCCTTCAAAGTATTTTTTAGCTGAACTGAAGGATCATGGTTCAGTGCATCCGGACCACCCAAAAGGTAATCCTTGTAATCTGAAGCAGTGGTGGCTCACTAGTTAAGGCTCTGTGCTATTGATCAAATTGGTGGGGGTTCACGTCCCCCAGTACAACCAAGCTGCTGACGTTGGGCCTGTAAACCAAGACCTTTAACTCTCAACTGCTCAGGTGTGTGAATGAATGCATAAATAAATGACAACCTTAATGACACCACTAAATGCAAATCACCCTTTTGGTCACTTTATTTAAATGTCATATTAAATACTTATTCTAGTAAATAGTAGATCAGATAAATGGCAAAACAATTGGGTATATTTGCTATCATGAGAGCATTGTGAGGAAAATGAAAAGTTGGTCTAGATTTCTGAAATGCACCCTGTGCAAACTAGAATCCAATTAGAAATATGTACAGCATTTGTTTAATGTGCTGAAAGTAGAACATGGCAGCCTGAGGGCCAGCCTAGTACGGTTAGTTAGCATAAGATCGATGCAGCCTAACCATTAAAATGTAGCCTTTAAATTACAGGAGCACAATCATTCATCTCAGAGAGACGAGAACCACGCCAAGATGAGAGGAACAAAACAAATGAACAGTACAACACTATGCTAGGCATCACTTTACAACAAGGAATTAGAAGATACAAAAAAGTCCAGCGAACCTGGCAAGCAGTTTTTAACATCACGGGCATTCCATTACAAGTTATGCAACGACAAAGTGTAAAAGCCTAAAAGCATAATAGAAAAGAAGAGTCTGTTCAGTGTGTTTGAAATAAACTGTTGATGTAAGGCCATCACTGCATCTCTTTTTTCCCTCCCTCCTTTGTTTAAGGTGTTTAAAACAATGCGTACTGGGCACTGGGCTTTCACAGCACCACTGATCATCCACTAGAAGACAGATATTATGCAGTACCTAATACAATTATTCTAGATCACTTAGAACATTAAAACATACGTAATGAGCAACACTATGGTCCATAAAGGATGTAAGTTTTTTCTTGACCTGTATTTTTTATATATATATATAATATATATAAAAAATTATAATAATGCACAGCCCTTATTTAAGGGGAAAAGAACAATGCAATGCTTAAAAGCATTTTGGGAGAATATTTTAAATATGTTGACAAAAAAAAGAGAAAAAAAAAAAAAAAAAGAATAAAACTAAAACACTAAGGCTGTATATACAGAGAATTACAAACCATACTCAAAGTCTTCTACATAGCCACCCCACATTTCTACACGCAAGATCAAACAGGGTGAAAAGTGTCCGAGCTGGTTATTTTTGGCCACACAGGCCCACACAGGATCTGGCCGAGAAGGGGCATGGTTTTAGACAGGGTAACTACAGACCCTTTGAGGGCCCTGGGTTCTTGCCTATCTGGGAGGCTGGAAGACCCTGGAGGGCACCCAGCTGTTGGTACAGGCCCAGCAAGTCCATCTGACTCATTCCTCCGCCAATGCCGTTCTGCAGTGCCAACTGGTTCATCAGCAGGCCCTGCCTGGCAAGCGCCATCTGCTGCTCGTGAACCTTACGATTGCTAATCACCTTCTGCACGTACATCATCAACTGTGGAGGAGATGGAGATAGAATTAGACTTCCAAAATGAGATAATGTGATAAGAACCCACTTCAGATCTAATGAAACCAACAATGGTTTATAGTCAGTTATGAATTAATTAGTTTACTTTATTGCTTCTTTTCTAGTTCATGTTACACTATATTGTTATTTATTTTAGATTTTTTGCTCTTGTAAATAATTTTGCAGAATTGGACGTTTTGGGATATGATGGGTGCACAAAGGGGAGATATCAATCGGGAAGCATGTACTTTATTAACATTCGATAATTTACTTTCAATAAGATTTCTCTTCACACTCCTTTTCCAAAATGCTACAGTTAACGTCATTTGCTTCATGAATTTCAGTGTTTATTATTTTCCTTTTGGTTATTTGTTTATTGCTGACTTATTTTGTCATTGTTTCTTTTTTGAAGTACTGTTTCTTGTCTACTGCTTTCTTATATATTAAAAAAAGTATTTATTCATTCATACAATGAAATGATGAATGACAAGGTATTTGCTGGATAATGCACAGCTATTACTCCATCCCAAACATGGAAAAAAAAAGAAAAAAAAAAAGTGTTTGACATGGACTGGCAACCCACTGAACACAACACAAACACTTCCTTATTCTCTTATTTTTCATTCAATGGAGTGTAAAGGAATCTAATAAACCATAAAACTGTGCTTCCACATCAAGTCACCTCATGATTAGGAATGTGTAAAGAAGGGTTAACTAATCTTCAGGAAGTATTTGAAGAGACAGGAATTACCCATTAGCTTTGTTTAAACACTTAAAATGAACTTTAACCACAACCGTTAAATGTTAAACCCCAAACAATAGTCAAACGGTTATAAAATGCTCTTATCAATATCCAGAGTAAACATGTGTTGTGCTAACCTGAGAACAACCAGCATAAGATCGGAGGGTCTGGGTAAAAATAAGTTAAGGGTAACTGGGACAGAAGTAGACCGTATATATAAAAAAAAAAGATTACCATCTGCTGCTTATTGAGAATGTCTCGGTACACGGCCTCTCTGTGCTTCAGCTCCATGTCGATGGCTGCCTGTCTGGCCAGAGCCATGCCCTGCACCTGGGCTTCGGTCAGATTGGGATTCTCCTTCCACTGCCAAGCACAAACCCACCTGTTAATCTGGGCTCTCTGAAGACACCCTCACAGCCTTTCGTACATAAACCTTATTTGTGGCGTTGGGGGAAACATCTTATGTCTTTGATATATTTATTACACATCTAAGCAAAGCTAAAGTGTGCACCGCTCGGTCCAAAACAGAGCTCGAAGAACTGACAATGGAGCAGAGAACATTTCTCTCAGGATTATTTATTTATTTATTTTTAAATAATCTGCAATATTACTGACTTGCACGTTACACCACATGATTCATTAACCTTCTATTTAATCTGATATACATTTAGATGTAAACCACATTTAAGACTAGTCTCATCTTAATCCTAACAAAAGGATTCAAAAAATATGAAACAAACGTTTGTATTTTTATTATAAATGCAATACATGTTCTATTATAGTATTATAGCAAGGTGGATCACAGCTTTCTATTAATACACTTACTCTAATGCTGCGTTTCTGTGGACAGACTTTTATTTAGCAGTTTTTAAAGGAGTCTCTAAAGTCAGCACACTTTGTAAGTTAATCCTGGATTCCACCAGGCGTGGTGACATTGCGTCCCGTCTCTGATGAGGTTGCCGCAGCTGATCGCAGCCACTTTAGACAATGTACGCTCCCCCCAGAAGCAGCCCTTCATACCACTCTGCTAAAAATATGTGTCTGGTAAACTTTTGCTGTGCTAAAGCTGCATGAGGAGCAGTACAGCATGAACATGACAAAATTAAAGAAACAAGTCACACAGCTGCTAAAACGTTCCCGGTGTAGTACTACAGTGAGGATGGTAACCATAGAAACAAAACTCCCTAGAACGATCATCTTCACTACCTATTCCAAACATTTATGCGATGTCATGGGACCACAGTAAGTGGAACCCAGGGGTTAGAGGTCAAACACAACGTTTCCACTGCAACATGACAAGGGGCAATTAAAGCTGGAATAATTTCAAGAATAAACCACTACAAACATGGTGTAACCGCATTTCCTGGGTCACGTGTACCGCACATACTCCATAATTTGAAAAGTGTAAAGAAACAATCTTTTTCCCATTAAGAAATGAATGGAGCTGAATGGAAATCCTTTCCCACCGCTGCTTAGAAAATATAATTTCATACTGAAATCAAAGAGTCCTGTTTTTAGAAGACAAATCTTTTAATGTGAGATTCTAAAGATTTCAAAAGTTAGGGGCCTTTGAGGGCCTTTGTGGAGCTTTGAATTGAGGATACGTCTGCAACAGAAGCAAAGCACCATGGAAGTGGCCACAAGCTGTTATCGCCAGGCTGAAGATGCAAGAGCATTTTTGTTTTATTTCTTACATTAACTTTGAGTCACTAAATTGCTTCTGCTTTTAAATAATTTCAGTTTGACAGGAAACATGGGTAAAAGCAAACTAGAGGCACCTGAGGGGGGGGAATTGTGTCAGCCGCTACCTAGCCATTATTAACAATTGGTGGCCATTTTTCAGACCTTGAACTTGACCTACAATGAGCTTTTATTAAAACCATTTCAGCCAAGTTGCTACCCTAAACTTTTACGGTACTATGTTGAGCAGTTCTTGAGATATAGCTGTGCGGTGACAAAATAAAATATTACAAACCAATAGAAGCGAAAACAATATCAACTATGCTGTTGCATCTAATGAACATGCTAAGAAAAGTCCAAAGGTACATACTGCTCATTTCTGCTGGTTTTCGCATTAATATTTACTTAATAATTCTTAAATCAGGGTAAAAGTGCAAAGTACTCAAAGTGAACCATGTGAAGTAACCATGGCACAGCTCCTTTAAACTGGCTGAGGAATGCTAATTAAAACATACACTGTTAAAAAAAAAAAAAAAAACAACAAAAAAACCCCTACTCATTACTTACCACCTGACCGATGATGTCCTCAAGTGGCTCCCTGGGGACAGACTTCAGAGCGTTGGTAGCCTCCAGCACCTTCTGTCGACCCTGGTTGATCAGTTCCTTTAGAGTAGAATTATAAAGGAAGAAGTACATGATTGTCATTATAAGTTTCACCAGTCAATGAGTTTTGTTTGAACTGTAGAACCATCGCAGGACTTTACTACCAAAGTTTTTCACTATAACATCTGGGACATTTAATAAAGAATAAACATCCATCAAGCTTCAAGTCCATCTCTTACACAAGTTTACATAAACTTATGGACTCATAGGATTAACAGATTTTTCAGATCACACTTCTGTAATTTATGAATGAATTTACTCATATCCAGTTAGATAATGAGCTCCACCGACACAGTCTTCTGTTTATAATCTGACTGAACATACCATGCTTTCAAGAACACAATAGCTGTGAAGGCATCTATAAATAGCAGTTGGCACAGACCGGCGCCAACTGTCAAGTGCCTGGGGACATGCGTAAAATTAGCTGAGGAACTGTGGCATGCAAAGTGTGAACGCAGCACTCATTACCAACCTCCAGCTGCTGGTTGGACATGGAGGCCAGAGCTGCCACATTGAAAGGGAAGTAGTTTGACGTTCCTCCGATGCCTACAGAAGAATAAGCCGGCTGGTTGAAGCGCATGGAGAGTCCCTGGAACAAAGAAAGAACCCATTCAGTTAATATGGAGGATGGACAGCAAAGAACATGCACTAAACTTGAACATTCTGGAGAGACAGTATTAATGAAATGTGCTACTGATGGAATATTCTTTAGTATTTAAATCTCTGCTGGTGATGTACGATTTACTGAGTTCCAAATTATTATGCAAATATGATTTTGCTTTATATGTTTTTGCTGATTGTTACTCAATTTAAATTTTATTCGCAATATTATTTGGCAGTTTTTGAATTTTTCCAAAAAGAATCTTATTTATTAGAATTTGAGTGTTCCAGATAATTATGCAAGACAAACCAAACGAAGAAAGTAAACTTTCAAAACATAAAACAAATTTATTTTCATAAAAGTATTTCCTTAACAATGTCTTTGATAATTACTATAACAAAATATTATACAAAGATATTTAAATTAATAGTTCACTTCACATGTTTATATATCCATCTGTATTCTGTAAGACTTGAACCAGCCTGGAATCAACAGAGGATGAAAGGTTCTATATATTACTAGTCAATTTTCTTGCTTGTGCTTTATATTGCTCTACAGAAGCGTCCTTACAGGAATACTGTTGGCCATTGGCGTACAACTCCTGTTTTAGAATTGCCTTAAAGTTCTCTATTGGGTTTGTATCTGGCGAAACAGGATGCCAAGTCATCAACCGGTTGTCCTTGGCAGTTTTTCTTGGCCAGCCACTCTTTTGTGTTTTAGCAGGTTGACTTGTACCATGGAATGAAGTTTTGCTCCAGGAACTTACTGGAGAAAACTTGTAGTTTTCAGAGTTCATTTTTACACCTCCTTCCACTTTAAAAGGCCCAATTATTTCATCTGCAATGATGGCAGCCCAGATTATCACTCCTCCACCTCCTTGCGGCCTTCTTAGACGTGTTGGAGTTGCACGTCCATGGAGCAACCCAACCTCTGTCCCACCCATCAGGTCCATCCATGGTCGCTCACATCTCATCAATGAAAAGAACCTTGTCAAAGTTTATCTTCATATTTTTAGAAACCCACTGAAGCCTTTTCTTGAAGCCTTATAATTTGGCCTCAAAACTCTTCAGATTGGATCCCCATAGGAACCTTTCTCGGGGAATCTTGTAGGATGTGTGTGTCAACAGTGAACATGTTTGTTTAAATACAGTCTGTGGAAAGCAATATGACTCCAAATTTATACTTACTTACTAACTAACTAAATAAGCAAATAAATAAATAAATAAATGAACGAATGAATGAATAAATAAATTCTTCTGTTGACTCCAGTTTAAGTTTGGTTTAAAGGCGGTTTCATTTTGGTTTTTTTCCATTTAAATATCATTAAAACAACTGTACTAATTATCATGAACATTGATAATGTGAAACTTGTTATTTTAATAAAATTCCATCATTGTTTGCTTGATTTTTATCACTTTCTTTATTTTTGGTATGACTTGCATAATAATCTGTAAAACTCAAATTGTAATAACTAAGATTTGTTTTGAAAAATGTTACAAAAATAAAATCCCCAAACTGCCAAATAATATTGCGAATATGTATTTGCAATAGAAAAAAAATTAAAACATTTTTCAGATAAAGCAAACTCATATTTGCATAATAATTTGGAACAAACTAAGTGCCATTATAAATAATATATAGATTTAGGCACTAGCTGAATGCGGAGCTCCCTGTCCACAGCTCAAGTAACACTTCTTGGTTAAGGGCTGAATCAACTTCAGCCTTGAAGGAAATAAATGATCTGCTTTTTGGAGCAGAAGGAGGGAAAGTTTAACATGAAGTTTTTTCATACTTGCTGATTTCCACGTTAATTTGCATCACCCATCTTGTAAGTTCATCTGCCTACCTGAATGAGACCGTGTTTTTTTTTGGGTTTTTTTATGCCTGAGTGGTGGTATATTTTTTCTTTTTTTTTTTTTAGAAGTTGTGTTAGGCGTCATGTGTTCGGTTTCATTATTGTGGAAGCTATACATGACCGCTTATCAGCATCAAGTCACTGACGGGATACGGACATAGGACAGCTATTGAAGCCATGTTCCATGTCAATGGGGAGAGCACTGCTATTATGGTCACACGACTGTCACTGAAGTCTGTGGTTCTGAGACACTGAATAAAAGATTTCCAAAGAGATTAATGGACAGTTGTTCCAGTTTGAAATGGATCGACCAACTGTCTTCGCTGTCCGTGCATTCCAAGGTTTCGATTATCCCATATATAAATGCCAGGGAATTTATTAACAGGGCCCAACTGATGACACCCTTCAGATCAGTGGTGAAACTCCACATTAAGCCACTACTAGAGAACAGGACTGAACATTAGACAAAAAAGTTAAAATATTTCTTACACGTGTATTTCACATGTCAAAATGACTCATTCCTTCTCTTGATATGAAACTTGTGCATTAATCAAAGCACCTTTTTATGCTGACTTCACTTTCCGCCTGTATGATGTGGCCGCCAGCTGCGGCTTACAATAACGGTCACGCCTTTCTGCTGCAGCCGGCAGACGCCGATCACCGGTTCAGAATGTGCGTTTCAAAATGCCAAGGTGAACATTCAGCCTGTGTCTATGCTAAACAATTCTCTTGCTCAGGTCAGGGCCCGCATGCGAGTGCACCCCTGTAGCAGATGCGTTGCTGCTCATATTCCCTGTAACTATTTGGTGTGTGTACTTTTCATAAACACACCCTGATGTTGAATGTCCACTCTCCCAGACGTGAGCCAGAGCAGGTGTGCTGCAGCAGTGGAGGGGTCAGCACAGAGCACAGCTGGCCCGCGATTCAAAATGTAACGTAAACGATATAATTTACATTACAACATATACAGATAAACTGTACATTTTTAACCATTAGCACGACTGAAAGGGTGAGTTTAATATATACATCATAAAAAAATACTAAACAATTAGGACAAGTTTGTTCATCACTGTAGCGTAATTACAAATGTGATTAGCTTAAACAGCCCAGAGCACCTCAACCTAAAACTAACAAGTGTCACATGACCTACACATCACCTACCTGATTATCCTACACTGTTTGCAGTGATGTCTCAGAGGGGCGATACCACCCCAAGACCTGCCCACAAAGCTTTACACACTACTAAATAAATAACACAGCTTTCAGTAAGGAGGGGCTTATTGATCAATTTTGGATATCTCCAATCTGCATTTTGTCTCCTATAACCATCAAGAGAGGAAAAACAAGCGAGGGACTGGTGATGGAATGATTTCTTATTGCTGCTATAACAAACGATAACCTGAGACAACATGCTTCATGTACAGTTAAAGCTGAAGGATAGGAGCCTGTAACATTAATCAATAAAGAAGGATTAGAAATGACATCAGTTTTTAATTAATTAAAAATATGTAAATATCACGAACAAACTGCTGTGAACTGAAGAATTTAATGTCTTCCAGACGCTTCTTCTTGGCTTCAAAAAGCAGCTGGTTAAGGAGGGACTTATGAAGAAACGTTCAGCCAAATATTTAAGTGTGCTGTATGTATATGGTGTGGCACAGTGGCGTAGCAGTTAGCATGTCCGCTTCACAGGAGCAAGGTCCTGGGCTCGTATGCCGGGCTCCGGTGCTTCTGTGCAGAGTTTGCATGTTCTCAACGTACATGTGTGAGTTTCCTCTGGGTACTCCGGTTTCCTCCCACAGTCCACAAAACATGCACATTAGAGTAATTGGCTGTTCCAAGGGTGTACCCCGTCTTTGCTAAGTGTCGGTTGAGGAAGGCATAGCTACCCTGCTACCACAGTAGCAGGATCACGCGGTTTAGCAAATGAGTGAGTGAGTGTATGTGTATGTATAACCCAGAATCATCTTTTCTTCAGGCTGCTCCCTTTAGGACTCGCCACAGCGGATCATCTCGCTCAGTCCCCTGCATCCATCTTCGTCACACCAATCACCTTCATTTCCTCCCTCATGACATCAATCTCCCTCCTCTCTGTCCTTCCCACTCTTCCTACCAGCCAGTTCCATCGCCAGCATTCAACTTCTATCTCTAAATGAGTCTTACTCCCCTACTCCCTTGCCCAACAGTAGCCTAATTTCAGCTGGTTCCCGGCTGGCCAACAGAACCAGTAGCGGTTTTTGCAAACCTAGGCCTTGACCTATACTTTATGAACATTGCTTTGAATCAGCTTGCCTGATTTGGGACAGATTTTACACCGGATGCCGTTCCTGGTGCAACCCTCCTTATGCCTGAGACTGGCACAAACAGAACGCTGGCTTGCGTAACTCCAGTGGCTGATTTTTGACCCTGTATCTATATACAGATACATAAATACAGTACACACAGATCTTATGTTGGGGACAATAAAAAGAAGCCCCAGACTATCCAAATTTGTTACACATCACAATGCCACAGATGGCAACTTGAGAAAGTGGAGCAACTGCTATATTGCATATCAAGTTGCCAAACTACTAAATGTCCAGTTTTTAACAAGCTGCTTCAGAATTCGGTTCCAGCAGCTTGGCACCATACCCAATCATCAGGATTCCTACTCGTGGTCCAGTCCCAAGGAATATTTGGGAATCTTGGACAGCTCTTAAAAAGGAAAGATCCTCCTCTGTGAAGAAGATACACAGCTAAATGCATGAGCTACTAAAACTCCAAGTTTGAACTCTGACCTCTCTGCACATCACTGACTTCTGGAAACCTCTGCAAATGTCTACTGGAATACCACAAAGTGTTTCCATTTTGTCTATACTTGATGCATTATGATGACAAATAATTTATGATAATGTAAGCTAGTATAAGGCTTGTCTTGTCTCGACTCGAACCTAGGACCTTCTCATTGTATGGCGAATAAGCGGTAATATGAATTAGGAACTGGATGGACAAGCATAATTATTCTTACTCAGTAAATTATTTTAAAACCTGCGCATTAAAGGAGGTATATCTTCAGATTTATATATATATATAAAATAATTTCTAGACCAGACAAGTCATTCTGGGTAAAGGAGAGACATACCTTTTTCTCAGCCTCGTACTCAGCCCAGGCGGCCTTGCGTTCCTCCTCACTCAAAGCCTCCTCCTCTTTGTGGTCCAGCAGGGAATCATGCTCATGGTAGCACACAATCTGATCTTTAAAATTTTGAAGTAGCTCGGCCAGAATAGGGTCCTGCGGGGGGAGCAAAAACGAGGACAGGTGAGCACTCCACCCACACACCCTTGCATTAGGGTAAAAGTGACTTCTGGCAAAATGAAATCCCCCTAATTGCTGCTGTTTCTTCTTTGATCTAGTTTGTGCACATTAATCTACTACAAACAAACCCTCATGGCCCCATTAGCAACCAGCAAAAACAGACTTTCTTGTACGTCCATTTGCTCGAAGTAATCAAAAACTTTTAATCAGGGACAGGAAAACATCTTAATCCAATCACAAATTACAAATCGGAATTTAACAGCTGGGTTGCAGCTCCGATCTTTTGAAAGCTGAGCTGCCAGCAGCCGGCCAACGCTCATACGTGGAAATGTTTGAAACAAATTGAGGCTTTTTAACAATGCTGGTTTCCATGACAACACTGTTATTAAAAACAATACCTGAGTAAAAGCAAAATTGTCCGCCAGCTGTTTCACACAGAGATGGTTTAAATTACTCCTCACCACAAATGTTTGCTTTCCTTTGCTTGTATTAAGTGGACTCTTCCTCTTTGGCCACGATGCCATCATTGCTGTCTTATGGATTAAAAATTTGCACTTGCACAAACAAAATGTTTCACACAAATTATTAAAGATGAAAAACAGTCACAAAGCACAAACTAATTGTAAACTGATGACACAGAAAGCTCAAATAAACAAAACCTAACAAGGCAAAAAGGATTTTTTTTTAACTGTGAAGGGAATTGAGAAGGGGGAAAAAAAGAAAGAAAAAAAAAACCCAGAACAGATGGTCTATTTATGGAAAAACAAAACCTAAAGATATCTGGGCTCAGACAGGTAAAAATAACACTGCCATGTTTTCCACATTACGCCACAGCAAAGTAATGGAGTGCAGAACTACAGATCCCTCCACGTCAAGTCGTTTGGCTAAGTGGACTTGATGGCTGAAAAATAAAAACATGTGGCAAAAAGTAAGTACAATCAGTGAAGGCCCAGTCCATCTCCTCCACAGCCAGAAATCGTGGCCGCACTTTCAGTCAAGCCTGAGTTGCTAATTAAAACATGGCAGAAGACTGAACCCCCTCCCTCCACTGCACTATCAAAGCTCCAAGACCGCTTCGAGTAACATCTCCCAGTTTTCATAAAAACACCGAAAACAAATATCGAAGGTGTGTTTACATTACTCAACCTTCACAGTAAAGGAAGAGTTTTTCACCCCCCCTCGTGAAAAAGGGGAGGTGTTCTCAGCAAGACGGCAATTTGATGATTAAGCTGTTGCTTACATCTCTGCTGAACATATTTCAAACACTGCCTGCTTGACACTGTAGCCCAGAGGCAGAGCAGGAGCCTGGGCCTGAGCTTAACTCAACACTCTTCATTGCTGAGCCAGTAAATGGGTCACAGAGCCGAGGGGGTCAAATGACACTGGTGCTGTCTGGGGAGAGCTTCCAATGCCGGGATTCCTGATTAATCTCCGAGCTGGAGCTTCCTGGGTGGTCCAGGTTGTCTCGTCAACCTGCCCAACATGTGCATCTCGAGCCGAGCCACTAATGACCGTAAATGCTGCCTGTACCACAGGCTATTCCTTTGTATAAAAATGGCTTAAGCGATTGCTATCGTTTTACCTCCAAGTTAAAAAGTGCGGGAGGTTGGGTGGGCAAATTCTTTAAAACTAAATAAAAAGACAGCAAGCTTAATTTTTTGGAGACGGGGTGAAAGAGGTCCCACATGAACTCCAAAAGGAGGGGAAGGGAAACTTCTGGACTTTTGATCATGGTACTTAACTCGGCGAAATTCAGAGTCAAAGATGGACCAAGATGAACGGCCACTGTCTGAAACAAAACGTTCTTTGAATTCTTGAAGTGGTTCAAAGGACATCTGTGGGAACCTGCTCAAGTTTTAACTGGCTCATTTTGCAAAATGTGGAGAAAATACTAAAATTAAGAAAGTAAGACTATCTTCACTACATAAGTATAAAGCATTAAATTACCCCCCTTGGTACCTGCCTAGTCAGCGCTGTCGTGGTTCAAACCACCATTCAGTTTCTACATACCCAAGAATGATTCCTCGAACCACCTCACATAGTATTTGTGACAAGAAATTTTATCTCCTACCAGCAATTAGTTCCAATTTTCTGATCAACAAGAAAAAAAAAAAACCTTTGTCAAAAGCTGCATCCTTCACACCCCTTTTAAGGTTCTGCCATGTAAAAAAAAAAAAAAAAAAAAAAAAAAAAAAAATCCTCGTTCTCCATCATACCTCCTTGTACGTGCTTTCTCAAACCTTTCTGGTTTTAAAGGGGTCATTCAAGAAAAACGACACCCTTCAAACCAAAGACTGGCTCTAATTTAGGATCCCTGAGGCCATATTTCTTAGTTGTCTTGATTCGAGGCATTGTCTGGTGGTGAAAGTTACTCATTCTTTCTTGCTTTAGTGCGAATGATAAAAAGAATGGCAAGATTGCCTCTGATTGTAAAGCTCTTTCTCATCATTGGTAGATGTGTAACTTTCCTGTGTCCCTCATAAAATTTAACTTCCATGGCCAAACTTCTAGTGACCCAAGTCCTTCCTTAAACTCCGGTTCACTCTCTCCCTGGCCTCTCATTAACCTCGCAGTGAGACATTATGAGGTAAACTAAAGTTTGTGGAAAGTTGTAGAGATTGCTAAAGCCTCGTGAGTGGATGTTGCTAGAAGTAAAATTTTGCTGCTTATCTACTAATGAAGTCAATGTGAAGTATCTATCAAATTAAACAACCAATTTTCACATTGATTAGGACATTTCCGTAGTAAATTACATTTTACAAAAAAAACAGAACAAAAATATGAAACTACAGACAAATACACGCAACCAGGCGGCTCTCAGAATGCACAATACCTCCGCCAGGCAAAATTGATTTCAGTGACAAGTGCACTGATTAAGCTGAAAAATCTGGTCAAGACTTATATTTTTATAACCTGACATAGGTATAATGAAATGTCTCCCCCCTGGTGGCTGTCTGCTGAACATATTGTGCCATATTAAAAAGGGTTTTTTTGGGATCTTTTTTTTTTTTTTTTTAAATAAACATGTTCCCATAAACAGATCAGCTCCAAAATATAATTGTGTTACTTGTACCACACCCTACTGTAGAAAAAAACACTTCCAAGTCCATGCATAGCCTTTTAGGTTATACTGCACACAAACAGACAAATTAACACCACAACACAGGAGAGGTCAAGGAACTGAGAACGCTAAATTAAAAAAATAAATTAAATAAAAAGAGCACACACACACACACAACAGATAGAGATATGAATATTTACAGCACACAAACAGAACCAGTGGCATTGTGTTACACTCCTGGTCCTTAGGCACCCTTTATTTAACTTGTACATTTTAGACAGACTCACAGAACAAAAAGCCTGAATGCCCCTAGTAAAAGGTGTGTGACGAGCAACATTGTAGGATCATCTGAATCAGTGCTTTAAAAAACTGGCTAGTTTAGCTTAAGCTTTTGTGTTCATTTAGGGAATTTGTTTAAAGGTTCTGCCAAACATGACCACGAAAACTTGTAATGAAATCCCAAATAAATCCTGGCGTTGTTTTAAAAGTAACTCAAAGCTTTAAAGTTCAAAGTACCAGGACTATTTTTTCATTGTGTTTATATCTCAAGTATACCACAATATATTTGTCAAATACGTATTTTTCAGCTATTTCAGCCCAATTTCTGGACCCTTGAGGTTTTTAAACCAAATTATTTGCATGTGTTTCTGATCTCTCATGATAGACAGTCATTTACTCTTTAGAAAGTTAGAGTACTGAGAGGACTAACCGAGGAGGTCTGATAGAAACCCATTTTTCGCTCATGCATTTACTATCTGCTGTATGAACCTTTTTATATAGATCAAGTCAGAAGTGCCGTAATGGAGAAACTAATTTAGACAACACTTACTACCGACTCCTCCAGAAACAGATCACATGTTGCATAACTGATCTGAATTTACAAACTGTGCACAAAATATTTCATTTTCTGCATTAAATACATATTTTTATGCATATTTGCCACTCCACTATCTGTCCTGACAAGTACAAGTATTGCTATATAACCCAGTACTTTAGCGCAGATTTTCTACTACTGGTAATAACTACTGGTAATGATGTAATTAACTACCCAGGGAACAATCTGTTCACGAAGAATTTAAACATTACAAAATGGCAGCTTAAAAATATTCACATAAAATAAACCCGTTCAGTATAATTCATATCGCATACAAGTCAAGTTGCCATTTTAGGATGTAAAATAAGCAATTTATATATTTTTATTACTCATGTTCCGTCCCTTAAAAGGTATTAAAATCAAATACATTAAAAGAATTTCTAGGTATGCACTTGAATAATTTTTTTGGGGTGGGGTTCAAATTCACTCATTAAAAAAAATCAAAAACTTTTTTTGTCATTTTAGTACATATTATAGAAATTCTGGCATTTGCTTGAGCTTTTTAAAAATTCGGTTATTCTAGGAGGGGCTCTGACTATGTGCTCACCACATTTCAGATCTGTGGGATTGATTTTTAAGAAGTTATCACAGTCTGAAAATGGCTTCTCATCAAAAATGCACTTTGCTGAGGTAGAACCGAAGGTAAAAAATATAAATCTAAAAATTAAAAAAAAATAATACACATTATTTCAACAAATTCGGAACAAAGTCTGAAATGGTGTAGAAACACACTGTCTGGATTGGCAAGGAATTACCATACCACTGGCCATAACACCAAAATGACCAAGAGCACAGACTTGTTAATATGATCTGCCATCTTCATCATAAAGAAAAATACGGCAGTTAATGCGGTAAAAATATTTACAATTAGCATGTGATCGTCACCCTGTTCAAAACTTTCTAACTTTTTATGTTTCAAATTCAGCACTGTTTCCACTTGGGTTAAAAAAGTTCCTATATGCATTTATTACCCACAAGAAAGTGCAAATACCTTCTTGTGGTGGTGCATAAAGATTCGCCATCTTATCTTATTCAGAGTCCAACCACTGTTGTATTAGATTTCATGTTGGATTTGCTCTTTTGTTAAAAATGTACCATCAATAAAACACCAATATAACCGAGTATGCCTCTTCAGATATAAAAGATATCTCTGTAAAGACTGCTTCTGACCTGCAGGTGCATGAACCACAACAAGCAAGGGCTCCAGGGCAAGACTTTTTTTGTGGAATGTAAGGGCTTGAGATATTTGTAATACCTGACCTTAGCCAGTCAAAACAGCTGCACACAAATTATACACATAACCTTATTGCCCTACTATAAACAACAAGGCTCCCACAAGCTGCGCACTTCACACTTGGCATGACGCCTGATGTCCAGCTTCCATCACGGCAGCCTCCACCATCTTCCAAATTCTACTCAATGGCTGATGTCCAGCAGTCTGAGGCACATGTTTCTATGCACACATCAAGACTGGAAGAGAAGTGAGAATTGCTAACAAGCACCATGCATCACACTTTTTTATGCCTTTTATCCCTGGTAAGACTAAAACGTAAAAACGTCAGTATGGGGGGGGGTCAAGAAACATCTGGGGAGGCTTATTAAGAGGGTCTGGGGAGGTTCCTGCAGCTAATTATCCTCACTTGAAATCTGGTCCTTTGCATGGTGAGGCGCAGTCAGCGGGGAGCTTAGAACAGTAGCAAATTACAAAGTTCCCATCCATGAACCGCCAGGAAGGCAGGCCATGCTCCACCCTTTACTGTCAGTTGGTTCAACCCCAGATCCCAGGTACATAAGAGATGCATGAGAGCCTGAGGCTGCTAAAGACCCCAAGCTGGGTGGCACTCGTGCCTGGGCCATGCTGCTCTTCTTTGTCATTATGGTGGAAGTCTGCAAGCTTTCTTTGTCTCCAATTAGTTTCTCTGAAGAGTGCAAGGGCATCCTCAAAGGGTGTTTTGAATAATGACCATACATCAGGAAAAAAAGAAGAAGGGGGAAGCAAAGTTTACGGTGCTCCTTTGAAAACTTCAGAGACAAAGCGGTGAATCAGCTTTAAACAGATGGCCTTCATGATGGTAGACTTGTTTGGGTGAGGGGAAGGGAGGTCAGAGCTGCTGCAGGCCACATTCAGAGGCAGGAGGGCTGACTGAGCAGGATGTGTGCGCGCCGCAAGGAGGAGCGGGGGGTGAAATTTCCCAGAAATACCTAGAACAGCGAGGTGGGGTGGTGGCACAAACAAACTTTGTATTTTGGAAGGTAGGAATATCACACTGCCAAGCATTCCTACATGCCTGTCGACCTCTGACGCATTACCAGATATTTACATAAAACAAAATATAGAAAGTGTTGAATGAAGAACAGAAAGACTGACAGAAGGGTCACAGGGTCATGGAAAAACTAAATAAAATAAAAAAAAACCCAACAAAACAGGTCCAAGTCTGCCAAGTTTCAAAATATTTCCTCTGTTCCATAAACTTGGCTGTGGCACAGTGAGAAACAGAGATAGGACTAAAGGCTTTGAGGGATGACTGACTCATCTTCATACTATTGCAGCCAGCAGATTCCATCCATAACAGCTGCCTTGTTGCATTCTGGTGCACATATGGTCAAATGTAGAGATCACCAGGGAACTTAAGAGGGCTTCTGACCTTAACAGTATGAAAAACAGACAAAGAAATTTTACGCCAACAAGAAATTTAATCTGAGATGCTATTTTATGTAATGGAAATCCATATGTTTTACTAAATTCTAGTATTTTAGTATCTACTAAAATCTAATCATGTGAACTAAAATCATATTTCAGATTAAATTTTGTTTTTTTAAATTTTCTTTTTTTTTTTTTTAATGTGCTTTCTTTGGTTAATTTTTTACTTTGGTGAATAAATTGTCAGCAAAGTATTTCTATTGTTAACAGAGAATTTTATATTTGGTTCATTTATCAAGTCTCACTGCAAAATAAATCATGCTAGCAAGTAAGGTTGTCCGATATGACCTACAGATATCGTAATTGTTTAGACTATTCTGTGACACACAATATATTTATACATTTTAAAATCTCCTCTAAAGAGCTTCATAGATGCTTCATCTATACTCCCACATGGCGCACTGCAGAGGTGCAAGACCATCAACCTGGAAATCGCAGGTTCGAAATTGAGGTTGATGCCGCAGCCATCCGCAACACGGAGTCCATTGGAGCTAATTGGCCGAGCTCTCACGGGGGAGGGATGTCATACACTCACTTCCCTGTCACTCTGTGATCACAAGCCAATCACGAGTGAGTAGAGCTTTCCCTGCCTGTGTTAGGCTGCCCCAAATACGCAAGCACTGCAGCTCCTAAAGAGGCGAGTGGCAGCATCGAATGACACGAAGGACAAGGAGGTGTTTCTTGGTGAGGGTTGTCTTTTTAAAATTATACAAGGAACTCCTTTAAGTAGGCACTTGGATACTTTGAATGTCTCTTGTTTATTGTTGTATAGAAGAAGAGTAGTTCCAGCTACACTAGTGAAATCGTCAATTCCGATAACTAGTGTTATCAGAGAAAAATATTGCTCAAATTTTAACCAATTACAGAATTCAAATCTCTCCACTGTAATAAAAATAGTAGCTTTTACCTGATAAAATTCTGAATCGCCTCCTAACTATTAACTTTTGCTTTTGCAGGGTACTTTCATAATCTAGAAAGATATTCTGCTGCTTGTAAGCTCTATTTATAATCTAGGTAGCTTTGTTGGGATAATTTGACCATCAAAAATGTTTTTCCTGGAAAGTAGACATTACATGTGGAAGACAGAACTGCTTTTTCCAGATTACAATCCTTTTTTTTTTTTTTTTTTTAAGCAGCATAGTACTGTATAGCTTGCTGAAAAATATAATTGGAATTTGATGTAAAGTACTTTCTGTACAGAGTTCCACATCAGCTTGATAAGCATGTGCGTCAAAATGTGTCTTCTCCAGAAAGCCGCAATGTGTCAGTGATGCTGTTGTTACTGCAGTTGCTATACACAACTAATGTTGTAGGAAACCTGCTCAGATAATGTGTTTAATGAGCTTTTATTCTTAATGCTGTGAATTCTTTACAATTCTGATACACTACAAGTAGATGTACTTATTCTGGAGTCCCTGTACCTTATACTTTCACCCAGTGTAATTTGGACACTATCTGACCTGTAGCTCTGATATTTCACACAAAATATTCTAGTCGTATACAGTGTTGACTGGTAAAAAGAAAGCACAAAATATTTTTTGAGCTACTGTGAACCCAAACAGTCTACTCTGATTGTGAAACAGCCCTAATACTAGATGGGTGGAAACTGGATGTGACTAAATTAGTGGAGAAAAATTGGGAAGAATACAACAAAGCTCCAGATGTGCACAATCACACCAATCTAATGATTCTAGAAGTCATTAAAATATTGTACATATTTGTACACGTTCTTTGGTATCCATGCTAGTTCTTGAAATGTTAGCCCCTGTTTATAGCAGACAACAGCACTTGTTGTAAGTTAATTTCAATCAAAACTCTATATTAAAATCAATCTGTGTGCTGCGATAGCTGCTATTTTACTGATTTTATTGGTGGTTATTTGAGAGCTGAATTGCAGAAAGATTACATCAATACCCAAGTTAAAATAGAGGAGTTTGGCTTTAAACATAATTTCTTTCAGTATTTCAGGTTTTTATACTTAAATATATGAATCCTGCTGCAAATAAAGGTTCCCACTGCACATGAAATTATTTTAATTTAAACCTTTTAACACCTGCAACATAAATCTGTCAATAATATGTATGAATGTATAAAAATCCTACTTGTACTTGTTAATATTAGTCTTCATATCACTTAGAAAGTCGGTTTTAAAATAACTGCCCATAAAAGAAACTAATCTGAAGTTTTGAATGAGATCAAGTTTTAACAAGTGCTGTCTATTTTAATTCAGTGAAACATTGGGTGGGCGATACCACCAGAAAATGAAATCGCAATCTCGTCAGACATTTTAATAACAACAATATTTATCATAATGTTATAAAAATTCTGAGAAATAGATGACAGATGGTACATGCAGGCTGTTTGTATACAGATGCCAGGGAGGCAGATAGGGGTTAATAAAACATATATACAGAAAAAATTGGTGATTAATCACGATACTCTTATATAAACAGGTAATATTGTGACATGCTAACTTATTCTATTATATTATTATTGCCCAACTCGATTCAAATATTGGAGAGGACGGGAAAAAAAAAAAGCCTAAATAATTTCATACTTAAACACAAATTTACTTTACTGTGAAACTTAAACGAGTCAATTTTGCTGTTGCTTGAGGGAGCTGCCACACCGAGTTATGAACAGCCATTAATACCTTGGAGTCTTGTTAAACACCCTCGTGATATTTTCCCCCGTTTCAATCGGACAAACACGGAGTGCGTGACGCATGCTTTCCAGGAACAAAAGTGAGAAAATTACCTAACAATTTGTACTTGATGTTCATGATATAGTCATTACACATAGAACAAGCTGTGATAGCTCAAGTATATTCTATATATACACACACACACACACACACCCACCCACGCCTACAGAGAACAGCAGCCAATTCCTTTTTTATATGGCCACACATCGACCTCATCATCAGGCATTAAAACTCTGATCTCCTGGTGTGATGGTCATGCGGTTATCATTGAATTATTACATCATTATGTAATGCATTTTTACTCGCAAAATCTTTGCCAGCTGAAGGAATTTTATTTCATCATTCATTGTATTATCAAAGTCAGTGGGAACTCAATATATCTAAAAAGGTCAAAGAACTAATCATCAGAGCTCAAAATGATGAATTCAGCCCCACTCTTTAGTGCAGTGGTATCAGTAGGGGTCTACTTTGATACTTGGATAAACCATCTGTAGTAAACAACCGTAAACAGACAAATATCTGTGCAGCTGTGTGCATTTGGACACATTTCGATGGCTCTGCGCTGGATTTCTTTGTCTCCAATTAGTCTCCGCCAACATCAGTTCTGCAATATAAACGCTTTCTGGTAAATGCGTGTAAACAGAGGCATCTCTCTCTGCAGCTGGACACACTAAGCCCGATGGATTCTTGTAAACCCTGCAGGGGCTCTTTCCTGTGACAGCGCACCTGTGCCAATGTGCCAGCAAAAAAAATAAATGACTGGGACAAAGCGAACACTAAAAGATCTCACCCCTCCCATTTACAACTACCCCTTGAAGCACAATAAATGCTTTGGAGCCAAGCCACATGAGTAAACACAGTTTATCACCCCCTGTAAAGTTCAAAGGCAGTATGGACCCACAAAACAGGTTTTGGAGTATTAAACTTGTGCGACTTGATAATAAGAAAAAGATACATGTCCAAATGATTGCAGGTGCTAGCTCTGCAGCATCCTAAGTGCACTATGTAGTTGGTAGGGTGCATGGGTACCTTGGGTAGCATGGGTGTCGCCCTCTTGTTTTTCTTTTCCGATGGGTCATCCAGCTGATCTGGCTCAAAAGTATAGAGTTCAGTCAGTTCATTCATGGTAAAGTGGCGCTCGATCTGCTGTTGGTCCACCACGCGGAATGACAGGGACTGTTTGGTCACCTGTCGGTCATAAATCTTCTCCTCCATGGTCCCCTATTGTAAAACAGATCAAACAGCATTAATAAACACCTGAACTTCGATACTAAAGGGTTCCAAGCTCTTCAAGAAACCCATACAAGTCAACAAGTACTTGTTGGTACTTGAAGCTATTACTAATAGCATGTGTCATTCATTCATTCACTTTCTGAACCGCTTAATCCTAATTAGGGTCACGGGGAAGACGGTGCCCATCTCGGCCAGCTCTGGGCGAGGGCAGAGTACATGTCCATTTTCCTTATCTTTTCCCCAGGTTTAGTCACCAGCCAATTTCCAGCCTCCCCATCATGCAGTCATCAACTGGGACCTTCAGGATAAAGGTCATGAAAGCACATCTTTAAATATGCAATATGCACTGTAACACGCATGGTGGAAAAGCTCCGTCCACCCACTTCTACATACATCAGCACACGAACAATTATACCAAATTTAATGGCTTGGCTCCCAGCCATGGAAGGCTATGACACCACTGGATCTGTTGTCACACCACTCAGGAGCCACATTTATTTATTAACATACATCATGTTAAAGGTACAGTGTGTAAGATCTATCTAGCAGCATCTCGTGGTGCGGTTCCAGACTGCAGTCACCTGAAACTTTATTCCCAACACCTCCCTTTACAACCTGGTATAGTTTTGGGCTACTGTAAAAACATGGCAGGCTAAAATGACACTCCAGACGTAAATACATCCAGCTTATTCTAATGCTCCAAAAACTACATAGACATTTTATAT
>JAOUQZ010000049.1:1912371-1924287 GCA_028564935.1 Neosilurus hyrtlii | reverse complement strand
GATGCCATCTGGTCCTGCTGCTTTCCTCGTGTTCACTCTCCTGAATGTCTTTCTCACGTCGTGCTCTGAGATGATGAATGACTCATCACACTAAACAAGCTGAATGGTAGCCATGATACTAAAAACAAACAGCAAGAGACTTGTGAATAGTAGCAGGATATTAGCAGGATGCTCTTGATTCCCTCTGTGTGCTGCTTTGAAGTGTAGAAGAATTGGTGTTCAAAGAAGGAATAAATAAAATAACCAACCTGCTTCAAGAGGAAATAAAGAAGTAAAACAACAAAATTTAAATTAAATCCCTGAAATCAGAAGGAGAAAGCTAGGTTAAGAACATCGACAAGCAGTTGCTGGCATGCGATTCAAAAAACAGGAACTGATGTCACTTTCTCACAACATGTGTGTCTAGACATTTAGTGAGTCTTATATATTCTTATATAGTATTTTATATTCCTGTTATCTGTTTAGGAGTCTGATGGCATTAGGGAAGAAGGTGTTCCATAACTTAGAGGTCCTGCATTTCATACTTCTATACCTCCCGCCTGAGGGTAGAAGTGTGAATAGTCCATGTTGAGAGGTGCGTGGGGTCTTTGATGATTGAGACAGCTCTGCTCTGGACTCTGCGATGGTAGATGCTCTGTAGAGAGGGCAGTGAGGTCCTGGTGATCTTCTCAGCAGTCTTCACCACTCTCTGCAGGCATTTGCGGTCCATAACAGTAGTGCTGCCATTTCACATGGTGATGCTGGTCAGGACGCTCTCAACAATGCAGCTGTAGAAGTTGCCCATGATCCTGGGCTACATGCCAAACTTCCTCGGCCTTCTCAGAATGTAGAGCCACTTATGAGCCTTCTTCACCTCCTGTGTGGTGTTGAATGTCCAGGTCAGGTCCTCGCTGATGTTGATTCCCAGATATTTAAAAGTACTCACCTTTCCACCTCAAGCTCTCGGATGAACAGTGGCTGATGAGGTCCCCTCTCCTTCCTCATGTCCACTATCATCTCTTTTATTTTTTCTGTGTTGAGGGAGAGATTATTGTCCTCACACAATGACACCAGGCTGGCTACCTCCCTCCTGTAGACTGCCTTGTCATCGCCAGTGAAGCGTCCTATCAGTGCGGTGTCATCCACAAACTTCAGGATGATGTCCTTGTGAGAGGTAGTGCAATCGTGGGTGAACAGGGTATAGGGGATGGGACTGAGGACACATCCCTGCAGGACGCCCGTGTTTCTAGTGATGCTGACTGAAGTCTGATTACCGATCCTGACAGACTGGGGCCTGCCCGTCAGAAAGTCCAGGAGCCAGTCACAGAGAGTGGGCTTCAGGCCAAGTGTAGACAGTTTGTGAGGGATGACTGTGTTGGAGGCAGAGCTGTAGTTAACAAAGAGCATCCTAATGTCGGAGAATGTCGGAGGCGAGGGAATAATGGAGTGCAGCAGTGATGGCATCAGAAGTAGATCTGTTAGGCGGATAAGTATACTGCAGGGGGTCAAGTGTGTCTGGTATGCTGTTCTGAATGTGGGCCAGCACCACTCTCTCAAAACACTTCATAATGATTGTAGTGAAGGCTACTGGCCTGTAATCATTTAGGCAGGTGGGTGCACACTTCTTGGGATAGGGGATGATAGTTTTGAAGCAGGTGGGAACTTTGCTCTGAATGAGGGAGAAGTTAAAGATGGAGGTGAGAACATCAGCCAGTTTGTTAGCACATGCTCTCAGATCCCAGTCAGAGATATTGTCTGGTCCAGATGCCTTGAGGTTGATCCTTCTCAATAGTTTGTGTACTTGGCATGATGAAACTGTTGGGGAGGGTAGAGGGGTTGGGTGGTCACAGTGTGTGTGTGTGTGTGTGTGTGTGTGTGTGTGTGTGTGTGTGTGTGTGTATGCATACACGTGTGTGCGGGTGTGTATATACATTATATATAAATACATAACACATACATACATAAATATACACACACACAAACGAAGAACATACACATTATTTCTGTGTATATCTGAGATGTTCTTTCATTCCAAGCAGGGTTTCAAACATGCTAATTAGTTGCTTACCCTTGTAAGGCGAGGGCTTTCCCTCCTCTTTGGCTCTGCCTGCTAATTCCAGGAAATCCTCAATGAGGTCCAGTGAAATCAGTGACTGACTGAACACCAAACTGGACATAATGCATTCAGATAAACCAGTGCAGTATCAGAATTAATGAAGTGGCACAAAGCAAATGAGAAGAAACATCAACCAAATCAAACTTACACTTTGTCCTCCACATCTTCTGCCATTCGCAAAATTTCAAACAAAAGCACAATTTTCCCAGAATGCTCCAGAATCTCGGAATCTGATTCACTCACAAACTCCTTATACCATTCAGGAGACGGGCTTCCAGGGCCAGAGTTGCTGGGACGAACTAATGAAACACATATGAACACAAAACACAGAATAACAATGTTTTGGTGAAACATAACGCAACCGTGAACTCAGAATTCCCACAATGATTCACCAGAATGAAGACACCTGATATCACAGTCCAATGGCTGTGCAATCAGAAGGTAAACGCACAGCACGACACATTTATAAAAGAGAAAAATAAATTGTGCAATCCTGGTGCCTAGTATTACTGGTATTGCACCCTGACAATATTTCAGCTACGCACCATACTTGAAAGTGGTTATAAAGTAGTTTGTTTAGATAGCTACTTTAGTTTGTCACTTAGAGCAGGCGGCGACTTCCCGCCGCCAGAACGTAATGTTTTTACCTATGTTAGTTTGTTTCCAAGGTAACTCAATGCTATCCATGGAATCAAATTAAATTTACAAGTAAACACAGAAAAATTCCTATTTTGTAATATGTAGCAAAATATTCATCAGACGCCCACTAGGAGACATTTAATTAAAACTATGCCAAGTTATAATAATCCATTTGTGCCTGGTGGAGGTACCTTACACTCTACGAGTGCACGTCTAGTTTTCTTTGTACTTCTGTATAGTAAAATCTTGAACTAATGTAAAAACTCACCTTGTTTTAGTGTAACATATGCATGTAGCATACACAATGTAATATGTGGTATGTGTAATATGTGCTTGAAGCGCCAAGAGTGCTGATAAACACATGGAAAAGAAAAACTAGCCATAGTTTTGCAACTTGAGTCTTCTAACCATGACCCAGGTGGCTCTGAAGCAGTTTCTAACCACATGCATTAATTTTAAATGATTTAGCTGAAGAAAGCACATTGGACCAGAATCTAACAAGTTTTCACAGGCCGTGATAAAACACATCAAAACGGCTAAACAGATCCACATTCAACACAAAAGTCTAACATGTTCAGAGTCTACGGTACTAGATGCATGCTACTAGAAGCACCACTAAAAACCAAGGATAAATTATCAAACTGCCTTATTCAGAACCATATCCATTGCTAACGGCTAAGCATTAAAAGGTATAGTGTGGATGATTTCAGAGGCTCAAATAGCAGAAATGAATGAATTAATAAGTGTTCATTCATATAAAATAAATAAATAAATAAATAAATAAATAAATTTGAATTAAAAAAAAAAAAAAAAAAAAATTGTTGAGTTTTCAGAACCTTAGAATAAACTGTTTATAGCTACATGGGGAGCGGGTCCCCTCTAATGGATGTCACCATCTTGAAACGTCATGTACAGTAGCAAAGAACCATACAGGCTTTAAAGGGGGAGGGGTCAGAAATGAAATTTCAGTTGGTCGCAATCAAACCTCACCACCAGATGTCTCGAAATCTTGCACTCTGTACAAATAAAACCTGTCTGTTGCAATTATAAAGTCATGCTAGATGTTTTGGTTCCAGATATCTGTAAAATCAGTACACTAAACTGTACACTAAACAAGAAAAAGATTCATGACACCTAATCTGAGAATGCAGTCAATCAACCTAAATTTACCTTCTTCTACAGGCTCGGCTCGATTCCGCCCCTCTGGGTTTCCTCCCCGGGAGCTCGTGTTCCACTCCTTAATCACCTCCACGTCATCACTGTCGGATTTGTCTGAGCTCTCATCTTTACCTCTCCCCCGTTTCTTCTTCCTGCAGGTGGTGCGTGGAAATAACATGTATCAGTGGCATGTAGACTGGTAGGAAAAACTTGCAGCGAGATGAAACAGAACCGTCACCTTTTGAGTTTCTCGTCTTCAGAGGTCAGGCTCATTGATGACTCCTCGGTTTCAGATGCAATGAACTCATCCATGCTGTCTTCATCAAAGTACCCCTGATCAGAACAAATTCCATCATTTATCAACAACATCCAAATAATTAAGCAATGCACTGAAGCATGGCACATGGATATGGAAAATTCATCATGTTATATAACATTCATTACAACACAACGCTGCTAAACTCTTGTATCAGAATGACTGCGTTCATTCATTTGATACAATAGAAGCTCTAACGGCAATGTATAATAATTATTCACAGAAAGTGAGGTGGCTCAAAAAAATATTTAATTTTTGATTTATATATTTGTAATCAAAGTAGTAAAACGTTGCCACTTCTCTATAGTCCTACAGGTGGCGCACTAAACTATCCAGAATCCTGTGTGGTAAAAGCAAATTAACTTTGTGTAGAAATAATAATCAATAAAGTTTCTTTTCTATGGTTCAAGGTCGTAAACTTGTAATATCAAATCGGGAAATT
Source organism: Neosilurus hyrtlii (assembly GCA_028564935.1). Classification (NCBI taxonomy): domain Eukaryota; kingdom Metazoa; phylum Chordata; class Actinopteri; order Siluriformes; family Plotosidae; genus Neosilurus; species Neosilurus hyrtlii. The sequence continues at coordinate 1,919,637 of JAOUQZ010000049.1, read as the reverse complement.
CATAGAATTGTGACCCCTAAAAGAATTAGAATATAAACCAAATCAGCACACAGGTATTGTGATAGTGGAGTAGCACAGGCACGGAACATGACTTTGATGGTTGTCCCATGCCCGTGCAACAGCAAACTCAATAAGGCTGTGCGTTGCTGAGACAAGGCTGCTTGGCTGTTATATATAGCTGATTTGAATCACAATGGACAGAGGGAAAAAAAAAAAAAAAAAAAAAAAAAAAAAAACCACACCAAAAAAAAAACGCACCAAAAAAAAAAAACACATTACTAATGAAACTGAACCCCCCAAAAAATATAGGCTCATACACCACTCAGACTCACACAATAAACACAATCTAACTCAGGTAGGCAGACATACTTCCGCCAAGCAAAACAGAAACACGGAACATGAACTCACTAAGCGGATAATTAAACTAACAAGACAGGTGATACAAGTGAAAGCAGAAATGAAAGGTACAAGTGAAAACTGGTGAAAGGAAAATTTTTTAACCTTGCCTGCTTTTGCTTAGGCCAAAAACACGGGAGATTTATTTATTTCCTAAAGGGGTGAAGTTAATTCAGCCCTTTAAGGAGCCTCGCTACTCTTAACACCAGCCTCAGACACCTATAGATAGAGATATCAATCAGGAGCTCCGCTTTTAGCAGTGCCTAAATCTATACATTATCATATTAGGTGGTCCCTGGCGACTCCCACCCCTACTTCAGGGTGTACTTTTATTGGAAAATAACTGGTTTTAGCAGAGTAACAGTGGGCAAGTTTCTATTGTGCCACATCACACCACTTGTTGAATGCCTTATCACAGGTCCTCCATTTCCCCAAAATCTAAACTGTAGTATTCAGGCAGACTGCATTTTCAATGATCGAGACAAAAGTGAAATCCACTGATCACATGATCACTGACAGCATTGATTCTGCTGCAATAAATAATGAACTTGTAATTTCTAAGCTCTAACCATAATTTGCTGCATGTGTGTTATTTAATTTACTGGGTTTAAATTTAGCATTGAAAAGAGCCACTCAATTACCATAACTAAAGCCAGACACTGACTCTGATTATAGAATGATTCTCAATCAGGTAGAGTCTGTTCTGGTCGGTACTGATCTTCAGATTTTTGGGGCAGCCAGTGTTGACGTTTGTCACAAAAAATCAAGAAGCGTGAAAAATAGCAGACAGGCAAAAGCGACTGGAGCGGGGCTCCTTTAAAGAGGCCGAATTCACAGAGCTGGGCAGGAGCGTAAACGCCTGTACAATGTCAAATCAAAGAAACATCACAAATGCACAGACAAGAGAGGGAAAAAAACGGTGGGCTGCGAATGCCGAAGCTTTGAACCAATCGGGCGCGGTCTCCATGTTTGTTTTGCCATTATGGTCTCCTGGTAACAGGAAAGCATATGTTTTTGTGCGTGTTTGGTTCAATGACAACTTACAAGTTGGGTAATGTTATTAGTGTAATATCCAGTCATTTCGGGCGGACTCCTTAATTTCTCAGAAAAATCTGTACGTCAACATGAGACACTCTGTCCTTTTCCTTATCTGTGAATCGTTAATATATAAAAATCGGTTTACTTTTTACTGCCTTTATGATTTCACCTGTCTAGTTTATGTTCTTCAAGCTTCTGATTTTGGCATTTGCTCCAGGAACCTTTATTTTCCTACCATGTTAGATGGTGTTTTTTTTTGTTTGTTTTTTGTGCGAGTCTGAGAAGTGGTACATGAGCCTCATTTTTATTATTATCATACATAACAGCCAATTAGCATCAACTTAGCGACGCGGCAGCCTTATTGGGTTTCCTGTGGTGGGCACAAATGGACAAAGGACCAAGCCATGTTCCATGATATGGTGCTCCTCTTGGGAGATCAGCTACTATTAAATATTAAATGCTGTGTAGTATAATCGAAACTAAAGCAGCCACCATCATTTTTTAATCTATAGGTATATTGTGTAATAAAAAGTCAGTTATACCGAAATGATAAAGTGCCATATTTCTAATTACATCGGTTGTCCTCACGCTCACTCGACCAGGTTGTTAGTTTGACTCCACGTGCAAAAAGTGTTGACTGTAAGGAACTTCAAGCATTTTCCGGGGTTTTATTTCATTGCTGATGAAGAAAGAGAGGCCTGCAGCTTACCCGTTTCAGTGCCTTTGCACATTTACCTTGTTTTCCTTACTGATATAGTCCAGCTGGAGACACCAAGGATGTGTCCAGATTCTGCTGAGCATCTGGAAATCCTGGAAAAGCTTTGTGCCTGCACGGCCTTTCCCCCCTTCTGAGGTAGAACCCACACCTGCTCGATAAAAGAAACATTTTATTGAGTGGTGACCGCACAATACGGAGCCGAATCACCAAATATTCATGTGATATGGATGATGTAACCACAGCACACACTACTCATTCTAAAGCCTGCCGTTTGCTGCATCAGCTGAAGTGCGGAAAGATCTACCGGGCTGGATTAATTAGCACTTACAGGTGAGGGACTTTCCTTAATCAGGACTGCGTATGTTGAAACACTTGGTTTGTCGAGGGCACTAACAAGCCATGCTACATTCTACGCTCTGTTAGAGGAGGATGATAAACTGCTTATTAACCGAGCAGAGGGTCTGTATAAAGAAATCATCTCTTTCTCTGTGCAGACCGAGCAAATGAGATGAATGATACCCATATCAGTGGTTATATATTATTGTCACCAGTGCAACCCTTTCGAGCGACGTTCTCAACCCGGAATGTAATGTGTTTGTTGGTCTCTACTAAAACAAATGCTGACATTATTATTTGAGGAACCAGAAAGCTTAAAAACTATAACCGCTTAACCCATACTGACAGACAGAAATATTAGGATGGGGTTGAAACTAAAAAAAAAAAAGTGACCCAATTAGAGCAAGTTTGAACTTAGAGCAATAAATTAAATCTGATTTGAACCTGGAGGTCAGTCCTGCTTGAGAGGAAAAACAGTATAAAGTACACTATGCCCCAAATGCAGTGCCACAGCATCCAGCTGGCGTAACAAGACACCTGCTGGAAGACTCTGCCAAAACTCTTCATTAGGGGGAAAAAAAAAAAAAACATGTGGGAAAGTGTGTGTACAGGCAGATCCACACCAGCTGCCATGCAATCCCCCAGCTGCACATCTACTTTAGAAGCCACGCAATCCAAGTTAGAACATGACTAAACCCAACAACAGTATGACTTTAACCTGCCTAGGCTACTTTTCTGACATTTTATATTAGCATTCAGGAAATGACTGACTAAACCAGGTAAAACCAGAAGAGGACATGCGCTGTCTCAAAGAAGTATTTAGATAGAGGTGAACAAACAGATTCTCATTACAAACCAATCAGCAGGAAAGATATTTACCTGTGAAATGCTCCAGATAGTATCGGTACAGCTTGCACTGCAGTGGCGTGATCCGCACCGACAGCACATACTCATGCTTTGGTGGCAGGAACTTGGTTAGTGCAGTGTAGTCTCTTCTCTGAAACAGATTACAAAATATAAAATAAATCAAACACACAACACAGGCACAAAATACAAGGGTGGACAAACCCGCAGCTCTCTGGGACAGGGCAAGCAGAAAAAAGGGCCAACAATCAGCAAAATGTAATATTGGGACGAAAAGATGCCCAATTAAGGAAACCACAGGGGTACAGACGCTCCCACAAGCAGGACCATTCAACAAGTCTTAAATCTTGAAACAACGTCAAGGTGACCCTTACACAATCACACCCTATCTGCCCCTCAGGGGGACCCACACACTAAATTTGGTGATCTTATTTCATTCTCTTTCAAAGTTATTGAACTAAAATGTCAGACAGAACCATTTCTATATGTAAGTGGAGGAGAAGCTAAACAAGAAAGAGGGCACAGATAACAGCGATAAAGTGACCTTCCAATATGTTATCATGATAGAGGTGCCGATTCAATTTGTATTGCAATTCTATAAATATCCTGACTTGATATTACAATTTTAAAACTGTGAGCTCCACACATGAACGAACAAAAAAAAACACACACAAAAAAATAAAAAAAATAAAAGGAAGTCAAAGAAAATCAAATTATTATTTGCACACATGAAACTTGGTGAGGCAGGAGAGGTCCTAAGGTCTGTTGGTAGCACAAAGTCAACTGAGCCACTCTGAACTTGAAGAACTTGATGTATGGCTTCAGTATGATGGATCTACGACACACAGCTCAAAGATTATTGGAAATGTGAGGAAAATGTTTCCCTCGGTTGATCTCATTGGGGGCGTTCTCGCTGCGTGGTGATGTTGGGTGGCCGCCCGTTCCCCTGACGACCCGGGGTAAATTATCCAGTACGTTATATCTGTGTATATCTAAGTACTGAACAAAGCTTAATGCAGTATCTCCTGCAGTTGATAAATTATGAGTGTATACTCACTCATCAACCCCAAACTTTTGAAGCCCTTAAGGTTGCTATTCAGCAGATGATCACCGATGTTCCACTCATCGAGCCATAGCAGCCTTCAGAAATCACCTCCACGAGTGTACAGACAATGACGACCATGACTTGGATAATAAGCTTTAAATCATGATGAATAAAAACTATACACGAGTCCTTCGATCTCTAACAGGTAACAGCTACAGAGTCAGTGTTTATCGAGGAACTCATACATTCATCTACATCTGTACTAACTCACTTGTGTATAACTAACCAGCTCACTACAGGTTATTAAAGGGACAGCTGAGGCCTAATGGTTAGAGAAACAGGTTTGGAACTGAAAGTTAGCTGGTTTAGACAAGCAGGAAAAATGTGTGGTGGCAGGAGGTCCTCCACCTACATGGCTGAAGTGACCTTAACCCCTAGCTGCTCTCCAGGCATCACAACGTGGATGCACACTGCTACTCTGTGTGTGCGTGCTCACTCCGGATGGGTTAAATGCAGAGCTGAATTTCCCTCGCGGGACAAGAAAACAAGAAAAAGAAAAAAATGAAGCTCTCACTTTTAGCCTCGTTAATCCTGCTTCCAAGCAGCACACTAAAGCAAGTTGATGGATTTTAAAACCACCATAATGCAAAAAACCCCAAAATTGTCAGACAGCATTAAAAGCAGTTCTTTACACTTAATCAGGCCCTAAAATGCAGAAAAATATAAGTGAAAAACCACTTACTTGGACACATCCTGCCAGCATCTCATAGAGAATGTGCGCTCGTTTCTTCATGATGCGTACATCCACCAGCGTGGAGTCAGCACACTGGCCGTTTTGAATAGGGTTGATGAAACGGTTCCTGAACTCTTTCAGTGAGCCGAGCAAGTTTTCTTTGATAAAGTTTACCATGCAGTGGTCTGAGGGAGGAAAAAGGACATTCGTTTTGGATGGTTGGCCAATACCCATGCACTGCCGAGTTAATGCTGATTGGCTGGTACAAATTGTCATAAGTCAACATAAGTCCATGGCTTGGCATGCTCTCCCTATTTTTCCTCCCACCGTGGAAAACACGCAGATTAGGCTAAGGCGCTGTTCCAAATTGCCCCTAGATGTGAGTGTGAACGGTTTTGTGTGTGTTGCCCTGCGATGGTTTGGTGAGAGGTTTAGGGTGTACCCTGCCTTCACATAGTGTCCTCCTCCCTGCGACACAAGTAGGTTTAAGCATATAGAAAAACGCCTCAGGAATGCTTCAGGGACAAATTATCCAGTAAGTTATATCTAAGTACTGAACAAAGCTTAATTCAGTGTCTCCTGCCGTTCTTGGAGCACTTTTTGAAATATAAGCAAGGCTTTAACTAGACATGAAACCCTGAAGTCAATATATTTTTGGATAATTCTGTGTCACAGCTGTTTCTCGCCAGATTAGCCCCGCCTCACTGTGGCACAAGCCGTATCACAAACCAATCACCGTTTGAGGTATCCGCCCTCCACATGCTCTTCCCACCAACAATCTTAGTGTTAGGGCAGCAGGCCAGTAACTTGGACAAAATGTCTCTTTTATACTATAAAAAAACGAGCAGTTGATTGGAAGAACTGGAGGATTAACAGAGAATAGACAGAAGTGTTTTATCCGTCTGCTCGAAGCCTGTGTGTCTGCTGTGCAGCGAGGGTGCATGTATCAGTATGCAAACAACATAAACTCAGAATGCATTTTAAGAAACCCCACACTAACTCTGACACAACTGTCCCACTGGGTTCTGACACTCTCCAGCAGAAGATTTTGGTGCTCGTTCTTTTTATTCACACATGAACACCACTAAAACTCATAATCGCGCATCTCTCACTCTGCACATGTGCACCACTGTCTGCGTGTTGCTCTGACAACAGATACACTTGACTTTACTGCTCTTACCAAATCAAAACATGTCATTTCTCTCATTAGACACCAAATGCTGGTGAATAAATCAATTAAATAATAGTTCTGTTCATCAAATCAGTTATTAGGATTGATTTATGAAGACGCTGAATATTGCGGTTAACGTTTTATGCCTGTGTGTTGATATTCACGTTACCTTTATCTTGTTATAATTTTTAAAACTGAACCTTCTCGTCTTATTATTCACTTCTTTCCTTTTCCTCTTTCCCTTAGTATTATTATAGTTCAAAGCCTTGCTTTTCATTCTTGGTATTAACTTAATTCTCTTCTTCTTGTTATTACTATTCACTCATATATTGTTGTAGTTGTATTTAATTCTATACTAAACTCATGTTATTTTTGTTGGTACTGTAGTGTGCAGTGGATGTTATCTGTTAGTTATAAACTCTAAATGTCTGTGATGCGGCTCACCGGGACTGATTACTCAGCGTGGTGTATATTGCCATTTGAATGTAGAAATGCTTTGGGCCTATATGTCGTGTTAGAATACAATGTACTAATGTTATTGTGCATTTACAAAATACAATATATGCAATTTGATGTTGTTATTGTTATATTTTTTCCGCCCCCCATTTGGGACTCTTGATGACCTGGCCCCCATTCCAAATTAATTGAACAGCCTTGCTAATAGCTCTAGACTGTATTAAAGAATACAACAGGAAAGCTTGGTACATGCGCCACTTGGGATCTGGGTCAGAAGTTGGACAACAGAATAAATTTCAAAATTAAATAATAAACACAAACGTCACTCACACTCAACCAGGTTGTTCTGAAGTGGCGTTCCAGTCAGCACCACTCTTCGTCGAGTTTTAATAGAGTTCATGGCTTTGGACACAGCCGACGCTTCATTCTTCAAAATGTGGCCCTCGTCGCAAATGACGAAGTCTGGCCCTGCAATGGAACATTCAAGAAAGAAAAAAAAAAAAAAAAGA
>JAOUQZ010000049.1:1860306-1912271 GCA_028564935.1 Neosilurus hyrtlii | reverse complement strand
AGCTTCGAGAAGGTTGGTGTTTTTTACTTTTTACTCCCCCCATTTTATAGCCCTTAACTGTTGGTTAACTCGGGTGAATTCAGGGAACTGATTTCTTATCCACCCACAAAAATGGCAATCTGGGATTCAAGGACAAGTGAACTTGTAAATCTAGTGGCAAAAAAAACCAAAATGAAGGTATACACTGAGTATATAAATATTATTGCTTCCTTCTGCTTCAGTGTCCTCATCAAGGTCAAAGGCGTATTCAAAGACAGCCCAAAAGGAGCACTGGAGGAAGGTGTGCATTTGTCCCACTGTTGGATTAAAAAAAGAACCACCTTTCTCCAGAATCAATAGCTGCTTTCCCTGCATCACACCAAAGCTGAGTGTATTCGGTTAAGCCAAGGTCTTTACCGTTTCTATTGTCACTTACAGGGTTTAATGGCACTTACTCTGAGCTACTTTGATGCTAAAAACCAAAGGATTTTAGCCCAACAAATAACCACGGGCCAATTGAGGTGCAAGGCAATGTCACTGTAGAAGGTGGAGTTTATTATGTTTAGTCCAATAGACACCATTATAAGAAAACTCGTACTATAGAAACTATACTAATCACTAGTCATTTAAGTTAATCTAGGCAGCCAAGCTAACTGTCTCAAACTGGCTGTTAGGCTAATTGTGTTCTATTATTGATTTAATTAAAGACACTTCTAGAGGTATAAAATTGTTTTAGCTGTAATTTATTTAGTTTCCTAAAAAAATAAATAAAAACACATTAATAATAATTTACATCCACTCGCAGTGACTTAGGTCAGGCACCTTTATTTAAGGCCAGAAGCCTGGAGACAGATGCAGCTCACCCCAGTACAACAGGGGAACAGTGGCTAAGAGCTGCCATTAAACTGGTATACAGTAGTAATGCACAGAGCTGGTGCATAGCTCAAAAAGAAACCTGCAATCACCTGGTTTTCCTCAAAACGAGCCCAGAATTCATCCTAGGTACAGACTCGCATTCAGACTGAGGGTAAAATGTCCACAGCAGCATTTCTGTACAGAGAACTGAAAGTGAAGTAACCTCACCTGGGTTAACGAGGGTCTTCTGGAATGTCTCTTTAAGTTTTTTGCTTTTGATGTTGCGACCTTGTGTGAGGTTGCGGTACATTTCATAACCGATTATCATTATGCCACCATCTTCATGCCAGCGCTGCAGGGCATAGGCTCGCTCCTGAGGCCTCTTCACCGTGGCCAACTCAGTGACCTGACAGACAAAAAAACACAATGTGAACACAAGCACAGCAGAGTCCAAGATCTGTTTTAATTACAGCTGTCAAGAAGAAATACAAATCTTCAACTCAACTGATAAACGCAAATTTTATAAAATTAAAAAAAAAGAGAATAAATAACAATATAAGATAAAAATAGATTAACTGAGCCATTTCCTCTCATGAAATATAAAAGTATTTGAACATATTTACATTTCAATTATTTCCTTGGCTCTTAAGCTAACTTCAAACTTGAAAAGGGAGCCTTAAAATACATACCTGAAATGGAAAAGCTGGTTCATCAATAATAACCAAATAAAAAAAAGTAATGGAGTGCAACAGCTTTGTAAACAGATAATGAAAGTAGAAATGGTGAACCAGAAAAGGTACAGGGGTAAATCAGGAATTATATTTATTATATTTCTGTGGCCTATGCATGAACCCGATAACCCACATGCTCCCAAAATTTTAGTTTGACGTGTGACAAAGCTGTAGAAAATTGCCTCAGTGTAAGTTTCTGATTAATAGGGGACATACGTATGACACCATCATAACCCTAAAATCCAAGTCTGGTTAACTGATAAGAAATTTAGATTAATATATGTGGGTTATCAGATTAATGCTCAGACCACAGAATTACTATAAACTATTTCTGAACTGTTTCTGAACACGTAGAATAGATGACTTTAGCTACACAGAGCTGTTAGTCATGGATCACCTTGACCTGCTTCAGTGTCACGGTTAAAATAAGTAAATATAAACTATAAAAATCTACATTTAGTTTGCTGCTCATCGTTTCTGCACAGTAGCCACACAGAAGAGGTGCCTTTACACAGCTCTTAGGCTCTGCACCTGCCTGCGCTGGGAGCTCACCTGTGTCCGTGCTGAATTTAAATAAATAAATACATAAAATTAAACATCTCATTTAAGAGTGCTTTTTTTCTGCTTCCATTTACATATAATATATAATTAAAATACATTTAAGCACCTCGTGCTTCGTGGACCTCATTTAAATGAATATTCAGCAACATCTATCTCGCCTTCAGTACATATTCGGTACATATGTATAGTTTTAGGACTAAAGTTCTGCAGCAGAATGACTTTACTAGGTTTGAATTCAATGGTTCCCAGTCCTAAAACATTCTGTCAGGTTAAAATCAAGACATAGAATTCTCTATGGGGAAAAACATGTACGCACATTCCTGTACTTGTATAATATTAACCCTAATATTTTCTATAGTAGGTTTATGTTCATAGAATAAATGTGAAAGGGTCTATGAACTTGATTTTACAGTTAAATTTGTTCCTGGTTGACATAAAACACCATATACATGTTCCAGTTCGGGTTTCTACACACATCTGGTTGCACGAGACAAATGTGAGCTATTAAGGCGGGGCTACAGAGAACATTGTGACTGACTGGAATAAAATGCTACAGAACATAAAGGAAAAGAGGGATGAACAATCGTTCAGTCTCCCCATTACACTGCTGCTCTGGCACGTTTCTTTTTCCATACAGTCGTTTCTCACTAAAACCTTGTACATCATAAGGATTATAGCACAATTTAAATCGATGGAAACAGATTTCTGTACATTTTCTTTTGTAGGATTTTAAGGAAATGGAAAAACATTTAAAATGGAAATAAAGACGTAATTATTCACAAAAAAATATGGATTTCATATCTGCTACAACTGAAACAGATCTTTGAGCAAAGGTGATCCGTAGTGAGTTTCAACATGAGCACCTTATACATGAAATGCTTCATAACACTAAAGTGCATTACACAGTATTAAACCTTTACCTCTAAGCTTTCCTCATCTTTGAGGCCCTCCTGCCACTTCTCAAACTCGTTCAGCCAGTTGAGGACTGTGTTAAGGGGACACACCACCAAAGCCGTTGAGAAATCGAGTTTCTCGCACAGAAGCATAGTGTGGAGAAACGTCACCACCTGCAGGACAGCAGAAGAACAGCTGATCCAACACATACTTGCTTTATTTTATAGACCACTTTTGACAGACAACTTCTGATACTTAACATGTACATACTAAAAAATAAATGTGCAAACTACCTCAAACTTTTTAAATTTGTTGCAAGAATCAAAATGTTTTATCATGGAAAAAACAAAAATATAATAAAATGAATGCAATGCTCTGTGCTGCTGTGTTGTTTTGAGTGCAGTAAGGGTCAAAGATTCCAGTTCCAATAATTGTTCCCAGTTAATCTCATTTTCACAATACTGAGTTCACAAAACTGAAACTTCTGATTTGGGTTTGTAATAATACATCGGATGCATTATGCTTTAAAAAAACAAACAAAAAAATTCCGTTACACCATTCCATGTGAAACAACTAAAGAAGAGCAGAGTGCAAACCTCCAGAAATTAACCCCAAATTATTTTTCTGCGAAACTGTACAAAATTTCACTTATGTATTTTAACAATATTAATATACTGTATTATATCCAACTGTAGTAACTGGGGGGTTGGGGGTACAGAGCACTCCTTGTTGGGCTGTAATAACACTTCCAAAAAAAAAAAAAAAATTAATAAATAAATTGCCCCCCCAACAAACAAACAAATCAATCTGGCCTTTCGCTCACATTTTTAAAAAATAATTTTATACAGAAATTGAGCCACATCTCCAAATTCTAATGGAATTTTAATTGCCCAAAGCTCCACCCCCAGTAGAAATTTCACGAAAATCTGATTAACGATTAGCTTACTTGTGCTTGAAGCCCAGAATTGCCACTTGCTATAATAATATAATTACGCTTCACTGGTGTGATTGCTAACGTCACGCTTCCCTCTAACCCAACCTGTTACTGCATCTCACACACCGCACCCCACGAAAACTTAAATAATGGCACTCCACGCAATACACAAACAAATTTCCTAAAATCCCAAATGAACGTTGAAGATGGAAATACAACAGGTCCATATAACTTTACCTGAAGCGTTTTGCCAAGACCCATGCAGTGGGCAAGGATACAGCCAGAGCCAGCTGACTTCAGAGTCTTTCTCACAGACTCACAACAGCAATCCCAAATGAACTGGACACCTACAGAATAAATCAAGAACAACAATAATTCATTGACCATCATCCACTATACTCCATTATAGCTTCTCTTTAGCCCACTAGAACCGTTTTCTTCTGGTTAATTTATAGTGCTGATTACTATTAAAGGCAAATTGCTCTGAATGTTCTGTTGTGATGCAACATTTTCATTAGTCTATCAGTATATTTTTGTTTTAAAACTTCACTTTTTTTCCCCCAAATTGCACCACAGCTGACTGGGAATGATTGATCCATCTTTTTGCCACACTCAGCATCAGATGTTTCCATGCTAGAGTCATTACTTGAAGTTTTATAATCCTTTCCACAGTTTCAACCGATGGTTCTCTTGTTGGGGCAAAATGTCCTTGTTAAGGTCTGTAAACATTCTACGTTTACTGCAGAATCAATTTCTGTTTAGAAAGTTCTACTGATATTTGCTTTACAATCGTAGACTACAAGGTGAACTGCATAGTAATTCCGTAACATTTCCCTCCAGTGCTAACAAAATTTCTAAATCTCTAGTTAGCCCTGTAGAGCGCATGGTATAGTGATTAGGGTGCTACACTCATGATTGAGAAGTCATCGGTTCAAGGTCTTAACCAGAAGTTTGCCTCTGTTCACCCAGCCGTATAAATGGATACCAGTAAATATACTGTGAAGATAACCTAGCATCCCATCCAGGAACTCTTAGTCACTTCATGCTACAAAAACTGGGATAAGCTCCGGCCTGATGAGCCACCAGGCTCTGGAGTAAAAGCCCAACAGACTTTATCTGGTAGCCCTTTGGGTTAGCACTCTTTGGAAAATGCAAATCCTTATCATTTAACAGCAGTTAATAAATAAAGTGAAACAAACCCCATCACAGCAAGTGGCAGCGCTGCACCAACTGTGTTTACCAAATTTAAAGGGAGAAGAAAGTGGAAGTAAAGTCATTATATACAACCCAGAGTGCAGGAAAAATCCACAGGAGAAAACCCCTCGCTTCTATTCCGCTCCAGTTCAGAGAACCCAATGATGATACCTTTCTGTTCTAAAAACCTAAAATAGCTATTACGAGAGTGCTTGGGGTATAATTCAGGTAAGTCCACCGGGCAGGATGGTGTTACATTTTGGTAGCCAGATGGTAAAAGTTAATAGCCCGGGGACATCAGGCTACTGAACTTGCAAGCCCTCGCCTCAAAAAAGTGACTCCACATACACTCCAACACAGATCTGAAAAGGTATTCCACAGACTGTACAACTTCAAGATGAACATTAGTACCAACAGACAACCAAGTACTATACAACACACACACACACACACACACACACCTCATTTAATCCTGACTCACCATCCACTTGATGGGGCTTCAGCTTGGTCACCAGGTTTCTGTGGACTTGAACGAGTGGCTCCTTGGTCTCTTCATCCTCATCCAGTACCAGTTTAGTAGTAATAGGACAGGTGACCTGTGAGGATTCCTCCACCACGATTGTCTAATAATAATAATAATAATTCATTAACTCAATTTTATGCTTTTTTTTATTTTTTATTAAGAGACTCGGTGACATAAAATCTCTATCCAAAAGCCTGAACCCTCAAGGTCACCAGTACCCATAAGCCCCAGTCTATTCACCTCTCTTAGTTTTTCTCTCAGTCGCTCTTTTTCAGCTATTCGTTTACGCCTCTCTTCTTCCTCTTTCAAAGCATTCTGGGTCTCGGAGCGCAGCTTCTCCACCTTCAGGATCTTACGGATCTTCTTGCGACCCTTTGGCGTGCCCTTTTCATCTCCCTCTTCATCCCCTTCTCCTTCCCCTTCCTCGGCACTCTGCAGAAAAGAAAGCATCAGCCACATTTGAGAATGTAGATAAAAGACACCATTGTGCGTGCCGCAGTCAGACGGGCAGTACCTTGTTACTAGAGGAGTCATCCTGAACCTTAATTCGCCGCCGTTTTTTCTTCTTCTCTTTCTGGTAACTCCTTTCGCCATCTTTCTCTGTTTTTTTGGAGGATCTATAAGATTGCATTCATCAGAAGATTCAAAAAATGGATTTATATGGTACAGCACTTTTTACACGGCCAGTGACACATCACAGAGATAGTTACACACACACACACAACAGATGAAATCTGGTAACCAGTTTATTCTCACCGTGTCGTCCGTTTGTTGCTCTTGCTGTCCTCGTCATCCTCACTCACTGATTCACTCAGCGCTGACTCGCTCCCCGAACCAGATCCTGACCGCTTGAAGTCTGAATCAGCGGAGTCATCACTGTCCACTGCAGCAAGCAAAAGCAAGACATAAACAAACACCGTACACACATGGTGTTATCCAAGAGCATGTTTTACCTTTATTATATATATTTTAAAGGAAAAAAGTGGCGAAAAATAAAAACATTACGCACTTTTCTAATCGCTCTCCATAATCATTCTAACGCTCTCATTCACCTGCCAAACCGCTTAATTCTATTAAGGTCGCAGGGAGGCTGGGGGGTGTCTCAGCCGACACTGGGAGAAGGTAACGTTCACACTTACAGGGGTGGAAATTAACACTAGTTCGCTGGCCCGTGGCGAGTAAAAAAATCTGTAGGGCGAGTGAAATTAGCTAACAAGTCATCCTGCTGGTGACCTGACAAATCCAACAGGCAAAGATATAGTGCTCCTGAGCAGTAAACATGAAGGAGGACTAGTAGTTTCATAATTCAGGGATGAGAACACGCTTAGAAGAAAATGGGCAGCAGTCAAGGGTGCAGCTTTATTTATTTTTTTTTAAGTGCATCATAAATAATACAAAAATATATTACACAATAAAATAAAACACGTAATTACACAAAATAAATTAAAATATTTAAAGAAAATTACATCGAATGAAATAAAATGTCTGAGACCAAATTAATAAAAATTTTAAGTCCAAAATCCAGTATTTTAGTTATTTTCCGGTACTGAAATTAACATATGCATTAATACGGAAATACGTTTACAAAGCAGCTCCATATACAACTGTTTTAAAAAAGGCTGTGTTAATAGACTAAATAATCTCATTTTAATACTATTAATATTTAACAGTATTTAAGAAACACAAACGTCTCCATACCTGCATTAACAGACAAATATAGAAATCCATCAACTGTAGGTGTGCGCGTATGGTCTGCAGCACACATCCCTGATAAAACACATCAAAAAGGCTGACCGACGGAGTCCCTCAGCTTGCAAACGGGTCTACATTCTAACATTAGCTCTTAATATTGGGGTGAAATTCGACAATAACTTGAAGGCAGAAACTTCAAGTTATGCAGGATAGAACGAAAATTTTACGGAAAAACTATGAACGCTGTATTTGTTACAAGAGACTTCCCTTATAAAGTTGTTCGTGGTTGGACAATACGTTTGACCTCGTTTCTAAACAACCAATCGTCACTTTTCTTTTTGTTTCAACGTCAAAATTTACCAGGTGCTGCTCACTTCTGTTTATAATCTGACCTTTACTCGTTGTGCCACGGCGAGAACACCAGAGAGGCATATTATCTTACGATGCCTGATACGCGCAAGAAACCAGAAACAGCTGTGTTTCCCTCGACTAGGCGACATCAACAACCACACAGATAAACAAAACAAGGGTAGCACTGCACAGGTTTGGAAAAAATGTGACCAGTGATTACGGCACTCACACACACATACATATATACATATACACACACACACATATATACACACATACACAAGAAAAAAAACCTGCACACAACACCTATCTGCTGAGTTTTTGACTCACGTATACTTAGTCTGTGTCCTGACAAACCAGTATAAGAATATTCACTGATAATATTTTTAAAGCACTTCCGTAAGTCGTTCTGGATAAGAGCGTCTGCTAAAAGTTAATATGCTACAGTTAGAGACACACACACACACACACACACACACACACACACGGGGTGTAGCGGTTAGGGTGCCGGGCTCACGATCGAGAGATCATGGGTTCGAATCCCTGGTCTTAACCACAGGTGTGCCTCTGTCCACCCAACAGTATAAATGGGTACCAGTGAAAATACTGGGAAGGTAACCTGCGATGGACCAGCGTCCCATCCAGGAGGAGCTGAATTCCTAGTCACTCCACGCTACAGAAACCGGGGGATAAGCACCGGCCTGATGAGCCACTAGGCTCAGGATTCAAGTTTTTATTACGTTATAAAAATCTATATGGTGTTACTTGGCCCAGGTAAAGGAACAAACATTTGAAACAGAACAGTTGGGAGGAGAGTGGGTGTGAACTGGACGGTGCAAAAATTACTTTGCTGTGTCCACCACAAGTCCATGAGGAATCGGAGCACAAAGCACCACCGCCTACCAGGCTAACATGTTTCTTACCAAAGTACATTATGATGATAATCATGCATACTGTTCTAAAATCTCCACCATGAGAGCACTGGGAGGCAGACCAGGATGGGAGCAGATAATGCTGTTGGTGGGGAAATGCTAGCTAATCACAAGAACCAGCATGCCATGACGCACTGGTGTGTCCTAAAAAATAAACAACCATCTATAGTGTTCACAGGTAGCTCAAACCACCAATAGGCAAAACAACAACCTGTGTGATTTGGCGTCATTTAATACGGTAATTCACCCACAATAACTTTTAAGGGTCAAGAAAATTGAAAAAGCATCACCCCCCCCTTTGAGAAAGCGTCATTGTAAGCAGCCATAGACACCCCTGGCTTGGCACGCACTGACCTTTCCGTCTTCCTCTTCTCTTGGCATCTTTATTGCTCTTGGTTGGTTTGTCGTTGTCCGACTCGCCCTCACTTAGTGTCAGCTTCTTGCGAAGCAGCTTGTGTCTCCGCCCAGCCTTTTTCACGTCAACTTCCGAACCAGAATCAGAGTCTTCTTCCTGTTGTTCTGTCAGACAAAAACGAATTACCACTTTCATTCAGTACAATGGTATACAATATAATAAGAACGCAAATAATATAGAGCGAATGCTAAACAAGACGCTGAAACAACAGCATCATTTAGTTTTTAAAACACCACAAAGTACGCAAGATTACAGTTTCTTTAGTTCTGTACAAACAAGACATCTACCTTCATCATCAGAGCTTCCATCATTTTTGGCTTTTGTTGAAGACAGCTCCTCTTTGTCTTTATTGGAGTCTTCATCTTCTGAAGAGCTGTCGTCCCCTGAAGAGTAATCGGCTTTGATCTGAGCCAACAGCATCTTCTTCGCAATTCTGTGAGAGAGAGAAAATGGAAAAACCCCTTTGTTTTGCACAGAACGAAGCCAAACCCATGTGGATAACTGTGCATACACAAGTATGGAAAGGATGTGCACAAATACAAAGTTCATATGTATTTGGACTTTTTCCCACTTTTACATTTCAAGCACAGGAACTTGTTAGACGTATCCTTGGTGTGTCTGTGTTAACATGGCAGGGACTTAAATCTTATACGGACAGTGCAATTCTAGGTCATTACGAATCAGACTGGGGAACATGGATGATGTAATCATAGTTACGACAGGTACATAGACTGTATGATAGCATATATGAGGGTTGGTAGACTGTATGACGACAACTACGGAACCGTAGGTCCACTGACAGCCTTATGTCACAGGGTGCCTTCATGTCTGTCTTGCTTCTGGCTCTCATTGCTAGGATGCTGTCAGTCAGTCATGTCAAAGTCCACACTTGCAATCCACACTACTGAACTCTCTTCTTTTAACCATAACTCTTATTAGCATACATATTAGTCAATCTCTGTGGTTTTCTTAAGGTGCATATGCTACTTCTGTGATACCGGTGATCCTGGTCCGTAGGCACTCTAAATCTTCTTAGAAGCACCTCCCGGCTCCCGAGTGGCCCATCGACAAGGTGCGCGACTATCAACCCTGAGATCGCAAGTTCGAATCCAGATTGATGCCACAGCCATCCGTGACCAGGAGTCCATGGGAGCTAACTGGCCGAGCTCTGACGGGAGGAAGGGATGGCATACGCTCACTTCCCTGTCACTCACAGCGATCACCAGCCATTCACGGTCGTCTGTGAGCTGATTCGTACGAGAGGGCGGATAGCGTGTGATCCGAGTGTGTTAGACTGCCCTCGAATACGCATGTGCAACAATTCGAAAAGAGACGGGTGGCAGCATCGCATGTCACGGAGGGGGCGTGTGCTGTCAGATTGTGACACTACTTAAAGCAAAATGGCGGCAATTCCCAAACAATGTAAAATTTTGTTTAATGCCTTGAATTAAACTTGAACGTGTCCACTTTGACACAAATCCATTATGGTTGTATGCAAATGCAAAATTACTGTCCACATACATTTGAAGCTAACTGTTATGTCTGAATATAACATGTTAAGGATTACATAATATTCTGTGAGGAAAGTTTATTTTTCCGTATCAAGAAGAACTCCAGGAAATACTTGTCTTTTTTCCCTATTAACTTTCCATTGAACACCAAATCAAAACAAACTACATATTTTCCAAGTATACTGTATAATTCTTAAAAAGACATCCTAGTGAATTACGTGTGGCTTTTGGCAGTACAAGGTCTCCCCCAGTGCGCAGATATATTACTTGTTTTTTCTTCATGAAGAAGTTTATAACAAGGTGTTTCGATGTGCAAAGATGTTTACAAAGATGTATGCAAGCTTTTAGTCCATGTAGTTTTAGTTGTTAAACAGTTTTATCAGTCCAAAACAGTTACTGTGCATTACAATGAGGTACCGAAGTCTATGTAGTGTAACGAGAATTTTCACGTGATGCGTCAGGTTGGTCGATGTGATACACACTCATCCCACAGGAGCTCTTGACTTCATGGACCTCGTTTTGTGCACAGAAGTACCAGCAGATGAAACAGTTCCAATGACAAGAAATCATGTGGTAGATCTTATTTTGTGGCAAAACTGTGACTAACACTTGACCTCAGACTTTTTCACTTGGTATGAATCAGCGTTATACTGGCAAGTTATTGTGCAAACTCGTTTCTTCAGTCACACAATCTTGTAATAATTATTGTAAACAGAAACAAAACCAAAACAGGTGAATAAGAGCTCGGGGGTTTTTAACAGGAAATCTTTGTATTCAGCCAAAATTAACTGATAATGGAAGGTAAAAACAGACTTACTATAAATGCAATAAAAAAAAAGGAAAAAATTCTGGACATTTATTCATACCTATTTTCAGGGTCATCATCGTCATCAACCATCTGGGAGGCTTCCTCCTTCACTTGAGCTTCATCTCCTTAACAAGATATAATTAGGCCGTGAGCATCAGAAAATATGTTACTTACATACTAACATATGTACAGTATGTTACTTATGGTTAAAATATATAAACTATAAGAATCTCACAGAGGTTGCACACAAGCTGGTCGCGGGACACTAAAGATAAAGGTTAGCACTAGTGCATCAGTTCATGACTAATTTATGCAGTAAGAAAATTATTAAAGTGTTAAAACATGTCCACTCTGGATGACAGAGGATCTAGTTATAGTAGTACAGAATAATTATACATCAAGATGTATTAGGCTAGGTCCGGTCGCTGCTGGGTTTAAATCTAATGTAATTATATTAGAATGTGATGTAAATTGTAATTAAAATAGACCTTAATAACAACAGACTAAACTAGATCCATCGCCACAGTTTATCCAAGCTGCGTGACTTTTTGCCAGTTTGATGTACTTAACCATAAGTATAAAATATTTACACTGCAGGCAATTTCAATTAATAATATTGGACTAAACTTTCTACACTCGACCCTCAATTCTAAGGACCCCGGTTTAATCGATATCGGAAGCTGCGGACAAAGTCTGGAACAGCCGAATCTGTCCGGGAGGGCACGGCAAGGGTGAGGCTTCTTCGATAGCCAGACGTCAGTGTGTCGAGCGTCCGTCAGTGCGTATACACTAGGGTCACATTCGATAATGTGGTTGTATATACATACGTAGCATTTTACCCTATTTTTCCATAATGAAATTTTGTTAATAACCACTTCCGAACCATTCTCGGAAGATACGAACAATCGGCACATCCAAAACGGTGCTCCCTCATTTTTGTCTGTTAAATTGAGGGTCGAGCGTAGTACATGTGGCACTCTGTCAGTCTGTCTATAACCATAACTCGAAAAATAAAAGGCCAAATTTCCACACATTTTAACCAAATGTGGGTCTGGGGCCAATGAGTAACTGATTAAACTTTGGGAGAGATCGGGAACGTGATCAGAATCCAGGAGGGAACTGAAGGGTTTCTTGTTTTTTTAACAAACTTTGCTCAGTAATGAGGCGAAAATCAAATGCAGAGCTAAAAAATAATTGCATGCCACATGAGGGTGCCTTAATTCTACATCAACTGCCTGGACTGAGAAGTTCAGAGATTGCACTTCCTTGGTTGAGCTCTGCACTCTGAGTGCATTTCTTTTACATAATTGGTTATTAATCTGCACAAAGTTCTGACAGGAACAGTTTGACTTTTCATTGTCCTGTTATCAGTGCTAAGGAACTATCCAGTAAATCAGCATGTGATGGGTACAGCATGTACTTTTTGGGCAACCGACTCCTAATTAAATTCTTATTGAAAAAAAACTCTAAAATTTCCTTTGGCTGTAAGTTTATATTTAACAGGAAAGTGTTAAAGTGCGAGTAGATACTTTATTGGTTTATGACCAAGACCGTCTGTCTGCCCCAGACTAATCAACAAACTGGGGCCAAAATATCAACACCTTCTATAAAGTTAGTAAAATAAAATATTTGCAAGCTCACTAAATAATGTTTAGAACACAAAAATTCAAAGTTGTAAAATGTAATTTAACACCAAGTATAATTAGCAGTTATGCCATGAAAGCGAGGTGGATGTCACGGAACATTAATTTTAGTGACACTGTACTACACAGGATCCTTAAAAAAAAACATACTAAAAATATATCTGCATGATTTATTCTTTTTTGTAACCATGGCAGTCACAGACGAGCTCCCAATACAGGCAGACTAAGAGCTGTGTAACGGAGTCTCTTTAACCCCTTTGCAGTATCTGGTAGTACTTTGTGTAAACATCATTAAAAGCAAACTGAAATGAGACTTTTATGGTTGATATTTACATATTTTAACCATGATGAAGGCTGTTCAAGTGAGCTTGGCACTGTAAGATAAGTTAATGAGCACTATGGAGTGTTAAGCTCACTCATCCACTCATGATCTACTACACGAATAAATGAACTAAAACAAGACTTTTATGCTTTATCTTTTCTTTATTTTAAAGAACAGTAATGGTAGTAACTGTGAGGGCCTGTAATCTGGATACAAGTTCTGTCCACTCGGAATAATGACTTATAATTCCAGGATAGCAGACCAGTCAGATCGCGCCATTCACATGTAGTCTACTCTGTAAATACATCCGTAAATTTATAAATGCATGGTTTACACTGATTATCTCCTCCAAAGCTCAGATAAGGGCCGTCACAACGTACAATAAACAGGTCATCAAAAATAAACGGATATTTAAAAAATTTAAATACTTCCACAGATGACGTATCTCATCCACACACACTGTAGGTGAGGAATCACATTCTGATCCAAAAAGAACTGAATTTAAAGTATTTGATGGTAAGAACTGTGAACTGTTGCAAAGTTAACAGATCTGTTTTATCTCTATTAGTTCACCCGATATTTTCAGCATTCTATTGGTTCATGCTCTCCCTCCGCGGAAGAAACACACCTGTTCGGTGAGTACCGTGAAAATAAAGCTGAGTGCTGAAGGTGTTTTCTTCACCAAGACCACTAGGTTACATAAGAAATGTATTTAAAACAGGTGCTGGCACCACAAAAAATGGGTTTAGTGTATACGAGCCATTAATGTTATTATTGGATGGGCCACAGAATGAAAAAATACCCTATGCTGGGTGTTTCTGTTGGCTGTTGCTTCACCGGTTTTGTTTGGGGTTACTTAGCCAGAGAGATTTGTAAGAAAAAAATTTGCATAATTTAAAATTGAAATAAAATTTTAATACTATATTTCTCCCAATGCAGGGGATGTCGGTATTATAAAACAGCTTAATCACATCATACAATACATGTAGCCGACTCCACACTACACGCTTCGTTGTCTTTCAGATATAAATGTTTGAATCCTCCATCACTAATTAGATCGAGCAAAGAACAAGGTAGTGATCATGTTCAGCTGACTGACCTGATGACTGATGAAAAGCGTCCGCGTGGGGCATCACAGACTCGAGAATAGGTTTTATCTTCTGCTGATCACCGCTCTCCTCTCCGGATTCTGCCGTCTGCTCCTTCTCTTCATCACTTGAGGATGAATCTCTCGTGGTATTATCTTGACCTCTCTGTGGTCTCCGTTTCCGCTGAAATGATCTCTTTGGACCTTTTTTACCATCCTTCTTGTCCTCCTTACCATCCTCCTTTTCCTTGCCTTCGTCCTCCTCCGTCTTGCTCTCGTTCGCCTGCTTCTTGCCTCGTTTAGACGATTTCTTCGTAGTGTTGAGCTTACTTAAACTTTTGATCTGCTTTTCAAGATCTGAGTCATGATTTGACGAATCGGATTCTTTACCCTTCCTTTTTTTGGCCGCTTGTTTCTTTGTGGTCGATGACTTCACTTCTTTCTCTGAATCCGAGGACGGAATGAGCTTACGCTTTGCCGTCCTTTCGGAGGATGGGTCAGTTGAGGTTTTTGCTTTGTTTCTTCCCACAGCCTTGCCGTTAGGCTCCACCTCCTGTTCATCGGAGCTTGCTTCCATGGCCTCGACCTGCCGCAGAACCTCGGGGACTTCATCCGAGTCGGATTCCCCTCCGGAAACCGGAGCCTGTAAAACGTCGCCATCTTCGTCATTCGCCGGTGTACTATCTGATCCACTTTTACTCCTCCCTTCGGATGATTTGCGTAGAGGAGTGGTCTTCATCCTGGGGGAGCGTCTGCTTTCGTCCGGTGACAGACCACCATCCTTCTCTTTTGACTGCGCCTTGTTTTCATCTTTCTTAATTGTAATTTTAAGAGGGATAGGCGTGAGCTTTACAACAAGTTTTTTACTCACCTTTGTAGACTTCTTTCCAGATTTCCTTCGCTGACCATCAGACTCCGAGGTCTTACTTGAATGACTGTCTGGAGAATCCGCAGAGTCCTTTTCACTCTCTTGTTTAACGCAGTCTGAAAGACTCTCCACCATTTCAAAGAGTTCCTCAGGAACAGACGTTGGTACAGACACGATGTCTTTGTCAAGAGAGGCTTCACCAGCTGCTGAACCATCATCTTCACAGTCAGGTTCTCTCTTATCCACCTTTTCAATAGTCTCGTCTGAATTTTCTGCTGAGAGTACCGTGTCTTCCATCATTTCTACATCATCCGGATCTGTGTTTTCCTCATCCATGTAGTCTTCTGATGTTGCTGGTGCTGGTACCTGATCTGTGGTGCCATCCAGAACCAACTGATCGTCTTTACTCTGGTCAGAAAGCGCCGAGTTGGGGACTGTGCAGACTACATTTGGACTCTCTGCTAAAACTTTCCCTTCTCCGTTCTGGACTCCTAGATCTCGAAACTCCTCCTCTAGCGCCTCCTCCAAAGTTGTATGAACCTTTTTCAAGTCGGCCAAAACGGATCTGAATGCTTTAAGGTGACTGTGGCGAGTAATGTTATCACCAAGGTAGACCGGCTCCTGCTGTATGAATTGCACAAACGTGCTGTTCAACCCGTTTGTCGTCTCAATCAGTTTCTTTGTCTTTTTGATCAGCTCTTTTGGAACCTTGAGCATTTTGTAGGAAAAGGTAAGTGTCCCTGATCCGTCAGAATTAGCATCCTTTCCATTTAGGGATGTGTTTTTAACTTTGCTTTGTTTGTGCTTTGCACTGTCACGCTTCGGTTTGTCAGGTTCTCCCTTTGGCTTTTTCATACATTCCAGGTTTCTTAGAACTTTCTCACAAGCTTCCACAAGGTCTTGAAGTGGCTCGTCTTGGCACACATAGCAACGCCACTTAGCGTTTTCATTCATTATTCCAGAGAGTTCCTTCCTTCCAAGGTTGCGCAGAATACATGTTTTGCAAAAAGCATTGCTACAATAGTCACAACAAAGGAGATTACCTCCTTCAGCACACCACCTAAAAGAGAACAAAGTCAGGGTTAATATAATAGCATCTCATTTCTACATCTGGTCTGCAATACACAACAAAAAGTGCGATGAAACACTTCACTGGAATGTAGGGCTGGGCGATATGACCAAATAAATAAATAAATAAATAAAATTAATATTGCGATATCTTCAGACATTTTCGCAACAACAATATTTACATTTACGGTATTCAGCCGACTCCCTTATCCAGAGCAATTAACATTTGTAATTTTTATTCAACTGAGCAATTGAGGGTTGAGGGCCATGCTCAAGGGTCCAATGGTGCCAGCATGGTGGTACTGGGGCTTGGACCCCTGCCCTTCAGATCAGTAAATACTGAGCCATGACTAACCGTTTATCATAATACATTACGGAAATAATGCTTGGAGATAAAATAACATGATGGTACAGCAGACTGTGGATGTAATCATACGATTTCGATCGTCGCTTCCTGTGTGAATGCAGCTTATGTCCACTAAAGTCATCACCTGATGCATCTCTGGTAAAATGGGAAGTGCAAGAACCATTCTAGGTATTTGGACTGTACTTGGCTTGATGTAAACTGTAAATTGGAACAGCTGTGAATGATGACGACGTTTTACACGCAAGTAAACAAGACCGCAGTCTGGGAAACACAAAGACTTAACGTGATTATTAGACGGCCAGGTGAGAAGCATTATAAGGCAAAGTCTGTTGGGCTTTTACACCCGAGCACACTGGCTCATCACAGCCACAGCGTATTCCCGTTTTCTGAAGCGTGAAGTGACAGAAGCTCAACTCCTCCTGGATGAGACACTGGTCCATCACAGGTTAACTTCCCAGTATTTTTACTGTTGGACAGACAGAGGCATAGTTTTGGATAAGACCTTGGCCAGGGGTCTTAGCACGATGGGGGTCTAATGGCAGTGGTGGCTTAGTGGATAAGGGGATAGTTAACTGATCCGAAGGTCAGCGGTTCAATCCCCACTGTCAACACTGTTGGGCCCTTGAGCAAGGCCCTTAACCCTCAGTTGCTCAGTTGTATAAAAATGATAATCTTAAGTCGCTCTGGATAAGAGCGTCTGACTAATGCCGTAAATGTAATGGGAAGCCGAATAACAACCTCTTGATCATGAGCCCAGCAGCAGACCCACCAACTAACCACTACACCAGGGCTGGTCATCAGCACCAAAGACCTTGTTTTCACCTTATATTAGATATAAGAACTTATTCTAAAAACAAACACGTACAGATTTATTTTAGAACATGGTTTGGCTTTATTTTGCTAACAGCCCCACCAATGGTATCATCACACAACCATTTGCCGCAGACTGTGGATGTTGATGAGCTGATTACCAGACTGACCTGCACTGTTCATCCATTCCGTCTTCATCCTTACTGATGTCATCACTCATGTAATACTTAAAACAGGACTGGAAGGAACACAAAGGGTTAATTCCAAAGCGCTCAGTGTAAACATCACTGACATGCTGATGTGTGGAGTACAGTCTGTGATATTTACTTTACAGAGAAGAACTTTGAGGACTGGATGCTGATACACAGAGTCCCTCTGGAAATGATTGACTTGCTGCCCGCACGCAGTGCAGTTAACTCTTGAGCACCTAATTTCTTCAAGTTGCTCATCTGGACCCAAACAAAAACAAAAAAAGCACAATTAAGGAAAAATGAAGGGGGAAAAGTCCCATATAAACACCCCATCCTTGGAAAAGTATCTCACCTGGACGCCTCCGCTGACTCTCTTCTTTGCCTTTGTTCCCTCCTTTGTTACGGAACTCTGGGCCTTTGAATTCATCTTTTCCTTCATTGCTGACAGGTTCTGGCTTCACTACAACTACATCTACGCACAGAGTCAACGCCACAGTAAACAAACAGCCATGCCTGCAGCAGACCTCACACCTGTCAATCATCCATCTAAAAGCTCTCACCTTCTGGAATCTCCTCCATATCAATGGTGGCATTGTTAGTATTATCAGTGGTGCAATCTTGCTCGCATTCATCAGCAGACTCGGGCTCACTTACAGCTGTATGCTTAGTGACAACTGCAGGTTTCCTGAAATTATCAATGAAAAGATGAAACAGAATTTAACTAATCAAGGCTACGCTGTCGAATCATCATAAACAAAGTATTTATTTTAATTTAAACCATTCAGATTTTCTACTGACTCAGTCATGTCCAACATCAAGTCATATTCACTCAGCCAAGCACTTATTTGCCAAACCACTTCATCCTACTAGGGTGGCAGGGAGGCTGGAGGCTACCTCAGCCGATACGGGGCAAAGGTGGGGTGCACCCTGAACAGCTCACCATACCACCACAGTGCAACACACAATCATTTACACTCACACCTCGGGACACCTCAGAGGAAACTGGAGTACCCGGAGGAAATCCACACAAGCACAGAAAAAACTCCAAACAGAGCAAACAGAAACGCCTTCGCCGAGCCCGGGACTCAAACCCAGAACCTTCTTGCTGCGAGGTGGACGAGCTAACATTGATATTTTGATATAGTAAAATCAAAACCTTCTGTTTGCTACTGTTAAAAAAATTAGTGTGGCATTGCAGAATTCTTGAATTTGATTTGTTAGATGTCACACCCCACACCCCCAGCCCATTACAGCAACTCTGGGGAGCGAAAACATTTGCTATTAGGCTTTAAAATTGTATGTTTACATTAAAGCGCTTTCTCACTCGTTTGCTGAACCGTTTAATCCAACTAGAGTCATGAGGAGGTTTGAGACTCTCTCAGCCGACACTAAGCAAAGCTGAGGTAGCCCCTGAAAAACTTGCCAGACCATCGCGGGGCCAACATACACACACACACACAACCATTCACACTCACACCTGGGGAAAATCTGAAACAGCCAATTTGCCTCATGTGCATGTATTAGGAAATGTATTAGGAAACAGGCACACCCGGAAAACCCATGCAAGCACAGAAACAACATAAAAAGTCCCCAGAGAAACACCTGAGCCTGGGAATCAAACCCAGGACCTCTTTTACGAGGCTCAAGGTTTTAAAACTGTAATAAAAAATGCAGGGAAAAAAAAACTTACTATAGAAACAATACTTACAAAATCGCAATACAAAGATATCGTGATACCGTATCGGGTGGTCCGTGGTGATTCCCATTCCTAATCTAATCTTATCTACAGTGCACCAGTATGACCACCCATTTTAGCCAATCAGGGGCCAAAAAGATGATCATTTTTGCTACCTTTATAGTGTGAATTTCAATTTATAGTGTGCGGTTCAAACTAAACTCACCTTTTTGAGCGTTGCGTGGCTTTTGGAACTTCAGTGGAACAACTGGGCTGTAAATCCAAATATATACACATTACACATACACATTTCATCAACATAATGAGGATATGAGGAGAAGGGTATTCCCTAACCTCACCAAAGCAATTATCAGATAAATATCATACAGGATCGGTAGCTAGTGTTAAAACCACTGTGGTAAAGAGTTACTCTGCCATAAGAGGATAAGCGCACTGTTAGCTCTATGTAGCACATCGTGAGTCACTTTATAATGTTATAAATGTATTTGACTACTGTAGTTCATTTACCTTTTCCATCATTTCATCATTGATATTTGAGTCACTGGAGGCCATTTTATCTGAAGAGAAAAAAAAGGTTATAAAGACAATTTAAACAACTGCAGGCTAAACAAACAATATTTAAAGTAACTGAAGCCAAGTACACGTACTGTATATTTAGAAAAATTACCTACAAGTTTGGCAAAAACATAAAATAAAAATGATAAGCTTGTGTAGTTTCCCAGCTCCGACATTCACACCAAAAAAGACCAGTGATATCGTTTTTCAGTTAGATTGTGAAATGCAACAGTGGACAGACGATATCCCTCAAACCAAGTTGGAAAAGGGATAAAAATTCCCCTCATTGTATCCAATAAATTGTCTTCTATAGTATCTATTTTGTTTTGGGGTAAACGCTCAAATTCCTGAAAAAAGTAAAAATTGTAGATAGCAGGTTTCACGAGGAGGTCGATAATATGCCATAGTAATCCTGCAAGGGAAATTACTCTCTGCATTTAACCCATCCAAAGTGGCACATGCGCGTGCTCGCGTGTACACACACACACACACACACACACACACACACACACACACACGGAGTAGTATGCAGCCGCATTGCAGCGCCCATAGAGAAGTTGGGGGTTAGGTGCCTTACTCAACGGAACTTCAGCCGTGAAGGTGGACGAAGTTGAAGGTGCTTCTGACATTTTTCCAGCTGGTCCAGGAATCAAACCAGTGACCTTTTGATCTCAAACCCGCTTCCCCAACCCATAGGCTACAGCAGCCTCCAAATACACCCACATTCCAAAATGCAAACGTGTGATCTCAACAACACCTTTAACAATCCTGAACCTTTAACACGAGGGTCTCTTACCACTGGGGATTTCATTAACTTGAGATGCAGCAGTTTCTTCCTCTGGAGAATGATCCAGGAATTCATGAAGTTTTGTCACCAGCGCAGTCAGCTTGCTGGATCGAAAAGGATAAAAAGAAAAAACTTAAACCACTAATTTTAAGTCAATAACCGTTTAATCCTGATTTGACCACATGAATGCTAATTAATCAAACATTATAATGAGCAAAGAAGGTGGTCAAAGCATCCAAAGAAGGTGGTCAAACTAAAGAAAGCAGAAAAAAATTGACTACATTATAAACATTGTTTACAAGCAGCAAAAAAGCTTCTAGCTTCTGTCTATATTCCCAGATAAGACAAACATGACTGGACAAAATACCTTCATGCTATAATCCCAGAAGAGCTATATCATTTGCAAGAAACACTTCCTGTTACATACTTAAATTTCCTGCAAAATTAAGAGAAGGAAAAAATCCTTATCCACTGTTTTGGGAGAAAAATGGCAATCACACAATAAATAATTTCAACATTAAAGAACAACCATATAACACTGCAAGCCTAAACTAGAGGTTCACTAGGAGAACAAACAGAACAGCTAATGTAGCAAATCTGCCCTACATAGACTTAGCTTTATTTTTTATTCACATATACAGGTGTGTACAGAACGAAATGATGTTGCATTTGCTCGCTACAGTATAACAGATGAAAAATGATCGGCATGAATATATGAAATATAGACAGTATATATACACATACACACACAAAATATATACACGATTATATAAATATATAATAAAAAGCAATGTGCACAGTATAAAAATATGCAATAAGGTCAGTGTAAGTTTGGTGAAAAATGACAAAAACTGCAGAATATGTGCAAAATACAAAATATATAGTGCAACGGCAAAAACTGTGCAAAATATATAGAATATAGATATTACATTATAGATAATACATAGGTACTAGATTTAATTATTCATGTGTTCATACATGTCAATGTGGCCAGAACAGCAAAAAAAAAAAAAACTCTTGTTTGAAGGATTGACAAGATGACTGGAGTTTGACCTTTTAAGGTCACTCAAGGTCAAAGGTTACGCTTATGAAATCATATTTATATATGAAAGTCTATATATGGTATCCTAGTCGTGTTCCACAGTAACATGTCTACCAGCACTTAGTTTTAAGCGCTTAAAATCCTATGACCTTAATCTTGACCTTGAAATGCCCCTCAAGGTCAAAGCGGATGATGCCGTTTGAAAGAGTGTGCATGCAATCTGTCGCTCATTGCATCTGTGTCACTTAGTTTCTCAGATAAAAGCAGTGTGACCTTTAGGAAGTAAAATAGATCTACCGCCAATATTTTGTACCCTTGCTCTAATCTTGACCCTTAACCTTTGACCCTGACATGGCAAAATGTATATTGTGGTGTCCGGTGAGCAGTTGGGGGTTAGGTGCCTTGCTCAAGAGCACTTCACAACAATGGAGGAACGGAAGGTGTAGCTCACCCCCTCACCGCTGCACACTTTGCCTGCTGGATTGGGAATCAAACCAGCGACCTTTCGGTCCCAAAGCCACTTCTCTAACCAATAGGCTACAGCTGCCCCCAAATCAACTCGGACTCAGGTGAGGTTGTGTCCACACCATGTTCGATAAAACAAACAAACGTCATTGATAATCACTGTGATTTATTTTGTATAATAATAAATGCCATCATGTCAATTTTAAGTTGAGTAAAAATAACACGACTTTAATATCCGCTCATCTTGAGAAGTACTGTTACAAATTCATATTCATCAGTAGATGAAGGTCCCAATAAGGACCTGGGTTCGAGTCCTGGGCTCGGTGAGGGTGTTTCTGTGTGAAGTTTGCATGTTGTCCCACATGCTTGCATGGGTTTCCTCTTAGTACTCCGGTTTCCTCCCATAGTACACAGACATGCACATGAGGCTAATTATCTATTCCAATTTTCCCCTCGGTGCGAGTGTGAATGTTTGTGGGCGTTTGTCCTATGACGGCCTGGCGAGCTGTTCAGGGTGCACCCCACCTTCCCCCATGTGAGCGAGACAGGCTCCCGCCTCCCCGCAACCCGAATGGGACCAAGTGGTTCAGAAAATGAGTGAATGATGAGTAGATGAGGGTCCAGCTTTAAAATGAGCATTTTGGTTATAAGTAGTAAAAGTAACAGATATATAAAAATTACTCAGACACAAAAATATTAATATTATTATTAAATTAAAACGCAATAATCACTTATAGACAAACATGCTGCTATACTTCATATATATTTCTCTAAACACGACTGATGGTTTTAGGACCTTTTATAAAAACATAAACAAGTTTATCATCAAGTTGTTTTTACACAGATTAGTGAAAACTGTTAGCTATCACCGATAGCATCTCTTCAGACGGTTCAGGCTCGGTCCCAAATACCCGCGTGCTGCCTTCACCCGCTTTCCATATTAGGAATAATGGGGGGGGGAATTTTTTAACACCCTACCTAGGGCACTACTCATCCTGACAGGAAGTAAATACAACACACATGCACGCAGTCTTTCAGTCAGTTAGCATGTGCAAGTCAATGAAACAACCGGCAGATAAAGTATAACTAATTAAAAACTATTAAAATTATTCAACAGTCGGCTTTTTTAAACAATGTTTAAAACAATTTGCTAATCTGTGAAGGTTTTAAGAGTGTACGAACCGCAGAATGGAGGAAAACAGCTAAGGTTAGCTAACAGACTAATTCTTCAGAACTCATTCAGGGGAGTCAGATGAGGTTTTATTGTGGGTATGAAAACAACACTTAAAACTATAAACGGGGGATTTAAATGAAAGTCGTGAGCAAGGGGTCCTTAAAAGTAAACACGTGTTGAAATTTCAGCAGTTTTAAACATAATTAACGGAAAGGCCTTTGATGTGTTTTTTATTTTCAACCAGGCTAAAAATTCTTAGCCTTGCTAAAAGTCACTGTGTGTGTGTGTGTGTGTGTGTGTGTGTGTGTGTGTGAGAGAGAGAGAGAGATGTGCATTTCTCCTGTTCATTACGACACACAGATGTAGACTACACGATAAACAGAATAATATCCGCTTTATAACTCGTTCACTTTACCACTTGCGTTGCACAAAAAACCTGCATGTAGTCCAGAACACCTCACACACCTGCAGATCCCTCTCACCACTCCTCCTGCCGCTCTCTCCGGTCCCAAAAATTCAAATGTTCCCTCCGTTATCCTCTGACGGCTCGTTTTGACGTGTGTATAGTTGACAGTTGTTTTCTATTAGCCTACAATACGCCACCGCCGCTGTTACCCGCCGAGCTGAGGACACAAAGCAAGAGCGCCATCTTGCCGGATGAGTCTCGCGCGCTAAAATGGCGCAGGCTGCTAATCAGGGCGCTGGATGCTAGCATGACTGATTAGCCGGTCGGGGGCGGGGGGGAGGCTGGAGATTTTTATAAACGTAACCATATACATATTTTATATTATTATTTATTTATTTGTAAATGATCCTTATACATATCTGCAGTAGGACGGCTGCACATATAACCCGTAATATTATAATTTCGTTCCGAGTATTTACATCCCAATATACATACAGTGCTATTAGCTATACATGAAGATGTAGGTTAACCAGCTACCCCGACACATTCAGTTATTATACAACTTTATTCATTATTCAAGGTTTAAAAACACGGATTCAGGTTTTTACATTGCCTCGTCGCGTTAGGAGAGAAATAATTTGGGCTGTCTTTATTAAAACAGGATCCATAAGCTAAGAATAGGCGAGGAGCTCCAGATATCGGTGCTATTTCAGTGTTTATGTTTATATAGCGCCCCACTTGGTCTCCTAAAGTATCCGGAAGGATTTCAATATACATTGTTCTCCAAAACGTGCTTAAAGCTGATATTTAAGACACGTATATTATTATAAGCACTTCCGATTGTGAGACTTGGGCCTAATTTTATGCATTATCACGACACCGGTTTCAGTTCAGACTGTAATCCAATCCAAACCAACTCCTGAAAGGCAATAACACCTTCCACTGTGCACATACCTGCCGTTTTCGGTGCTCATTTCTTAACAACAAAGAGCACACAAGATCTCAGCATCTCCGGAGTAAAAGCAAAGTATATGCGTTTTACCGTGAAAGATGTAAAGAGGAAAGACCGAAGCTACCCAGAAAAATCAAACAAAGCAAGGCGCCATGTTTTCCAGCAGCAAGGGACACGCTGATTGGCTGGCGCTGCTCAAACCAGGAAGTGAATATGATTGGCTGGAGAATATCAGCGACGCAACGCCGTGCACGCGGTACACATCAAAGCATTAAGGGGTTTAATAAACAACGACTAGGAGCTTTGAATGTTCATAACTAACGATGAGACGAGAATCATGGAGTGTCCCGGTCGGCCCATTTGTGTACATGTAAACATTTATATAACATTAAAACTTATAATAAATAACTTATAAACAATAAAAAACAGCCATTTGTATAAATGTGTTTAATTTAGTTCATAAAGCCTGAGAGACATCAATCTGGTTCATGCAGTCAGTTTACTGGGACTTTTTTTTAGGGGTATTTCAGTCTTTAAAAACTGTTCAACAAGATTTCAAAAAGTTCATGGTGCAATCCATTCCCATCTGCTCCATATTTCTTTAAATCCCTTTCAGTTTGCAAGTTGAAAAGCTATTTAATAAATATAGACTGCTGTTTTCAACAAGCGTTGCATATTAACGTGACTTTTGAATTACTGAATGTAAGAAATCGTGACGCACACCGACGCTATTTTCCTAAATAAGATCAGCACAACAAGGTGCAGCATCCCATCCACCTCACAACAAGAAGGTCTTGGGTTTGAGTCCTGGGCTATGCGGGGCATTTGTGTGGAGTTTTCATGTTCTCCCTGCGCTTGTGTGTGGGTTTCCTCCAGGTAGTTCGATTTCCTCACTCAAAGACATGCACATTAGGCTAATTGGCTGTTCCAAATTGCCCTTGCTGAGTGTCAATGGTTGTTGCCCTGTAATGGTCTGGTTAGCTGTTCGGGTGAAGCCGGCCTTCACCCAATGTCAGTTTAGATAGTCTTCAGCCTCCTTGCGACCCTAATGAGATTAAATGAGTGAGTATTTGCACAACTCAGAACACGAAACCTCCTTCAATCCATCCATTTGCTGTACTGCATAATCCTGTGAAGGTCGTAGGGAGGTTAGAACCCATCTCAGCTGACTCTGGGTGAAGACAGGGTACACCCTGAACAGCTCACCTGTTTAAATTCCAAACGTTTTTATGTTAGAGGTAATACATCTACATGGTGGCATGCTGGCGTAGCGATTAACACATCCTCCTCACAGCAAGAAGGTGACAGTGACAGTCCCAGGCTCAGCCAGACCTTTTCTGTATGGAGTTTGCATTTTCTCCAGGTGCTTGCATGGGTTTCCCCAGGTTTCCTCTGACAGTCCAAAGATGTGCACCTTAGGTAAATTGGCTGTTTCCGATTGCCCCTAGGAGTGAAAGTGGGTGATTGTGTGTGTTTGCCCTGTGATGTACTGGCAAGATGCACAGGGTGTACCCTGCCATTCCGATTCAGAATCGGTTGAGATAGACTCTAGCCTCTACATCCTTTATCAGATAAGCAAAAGCAACACTGCAATATGAGGATTATTTTTAGTATCTTTGACACCCAGCTGTATTCCAAGAGTGAAAAACTGCCCTAAGATTACAATGAACTTAAACCTGTGTTGTACATAAATATACACATCAATAAGGTTCTGTCTGAAGAGAACATCTCAACGTTTAAGTTGATACACTTGTATGGTGTTAAGAAAGTTTTATCTACAATTAAACTGAGAAACTGAGAAATAATCAACAGTATCAATGTGAGACATTTAGTAAACCTTTAGTAACTTAGCATGTCGCTCCTTCAGTTTTATGGTAACCAAACATTTGTAATTGGAACAGCAGCATTCAATACTCAGTCCATGTCTGTCTGCTTTCACAGTAAAGTATATTCACAATAAAATAATGGTCAGCACATCCTGCTGAAAGCAGGAAAGTCCTGGGTTCAAGTCCCAGACTCAGCGAGGGAGTTCTGTGTGTAGTTTGCATGTTCTCCCTAATAGAATTAAGCAGCTGGACAAATGAGTGAATGAGTTGTTGTAGTAGAACATCTGTCAAACATTCAGCAGGTAGACATTAGGTGGTTCAGAAAATGAATGAATGAAAATCTGGTTGCATTACCTGACATTGTATATTTCTTTTCTTTTCTTATTAAATCACTGTTTTATCCTGTTACATTGTGTAGCTAAAATGTGCGCTTGTCACTGAACACTAGGTGTATACCCCACACGGTCAACAGCACACTTAGTATCATGCAAATTTACTCACTTTTACCTCTGTGACCTTGAAAACTAGGTCAAGGTGACCAAGTTCTTACAAGGTTAACAGGGATGTCCATAGGCATATCTGGCATAAATAGCAAACAATCCTGTGCTATAATTTGACATATCTGATGTCTTACGTGACCACATGCATATGAGGTGGCCCCTGGGACCTTGAAATTAGGTCAAGGTAACCCAGTTTCTATACGCTGGTAGGGCGTCTTAGGGACCACTCAACATAAATATAAAATAATTCCATAAAGAACTGGCACTGATAAGAGTGTTAACAAGAAGTGTGTGCGACAGATGCAGCGGAGGTGGACAGCTTGTGAAAACATCCTACACTTTGTAGGGGGATACAATTAAATAATTAAAAAAATAATAATTAAAAAAGCGTGGAAGGAAAAAAGTACATATTTTTATTCAGAAGTTGAAAAACTATGATGTTCATTTACAATTCACTGCCATGTTTTATCATCAATCACTGGAAACTCAGACGAAAGCTCTTCTCTTGTTCCTTACTGCGGCTCTCACACAGCTTGGACACCTCCTCCACGCGCCTCTGAAGCAGAACTGTAGATTGAAAATAGTAGTTAGAGACCCCAAAAACAACATTTCACTTCTATAAAGAGCACTCAAAATGGGAGGGAATACATTTAATACGATACTGACCAGAGTTTTGCTCGACCCACTGCAGAGAGTCCATGTGTGCATTGAGGATTTTGCAGATCTGCTGGAGCTGAAATGTGAACTTCAAATTATAAGACAGTAGAACAAGACAAAACACTAAACTCAACTACTGCAGAGAGAAAAAGAGCAGGATAAAACATGAAATAAAATGTCTGACACATTCATCTTCTACATAAGTAGAAGGGAATAAGGGAATGTATGTAAAGGAAGGAAGACATCTGAAATCATGCAAGCTGCAGGTTCAAGTTATTTAAAAGACATTTAACCCAGCAACCACAGTAGCTTTACTGGTCACATTTTTATGGCGAATATATACACATAGTCTCTATCTACTGTATATCTATATCGTCGCTGTCAGGCAAAAACTTGTATTTGTCTAAAACCATTAGTTTTCAGGAAATAGACAAAAAAACATTTAGACATGGCTACATTTTTTTTTAATTTAGGCTTTGCTGTGAGATACTTCCGCTAAGGAGGAGGCAGAGCTGGAGATTAAATGTGTGGTGACACCTCTAGAAGTTACAAGAAATAGATCGCCTGCTCTTTTTAATAATTCATTATTAAAAGCCAACAGACATATATTAAAAGTGACTGATAGCACTGATATTCGCAAAATAATTATAATGACAAAATGTAGAGACAGAAGAGAACATCTGTTGCAAAAAAAAAATACAGAATAATAGTAAAAGAAATAAAGTGGCTGCAGTCTATGAATATGCAAATATAAAACATTTTCAACCCTACACGCTCTTGTCCGCCACACTATCCCAGTGCTCGGTCTGGGTTTGCATAACATTACACGACGGATTAAAAGCTTATCGTGCAGTAACACCTCTCTCTCTCTCACGTTCCATCAGATCTGCTGCTTTTGAAATGTTTACAGTCACACTCCTGCAGTGACCCAATTCTCACAAGTAAACCAGTTCAATAATGTAATGGAGGAGCTGAGCATACACACCGGGTCACTTGTGTCGGCCAGGCCGCTGGATGTATTGAGGTGCTCAATTATCGCCTTCAGATCTTGAGACATTCTCTTCAGCTGTGCATCGACATTTTCTGCCAACTTATACCTTCAAAACACAAACTTTTTAAAAAGCAGCACATGTACAGAAACACACCAGACTGCAAGACTTAATCATATCATTAATCAAATTTCAGCTGGAATTGGACTATTCAAGAGGTTGTGTTTATCAGCAATAGATTAAATAGTTTAACTCCTTACATGCTGCTTGATTTTAAAGAACAAGGTTATGATCATTCTCACACCTAAAAAACCACTCAAACTACAAGTTTAGCTGCACGAGCAGAAAGGAGAGTAATGTGCTGGGTTGTTCTGCCCCTCTGACTGAATCTTAAATATCATTCACTCTGCTATAGCAAAGAGGACAACACTGTAATGTCTCTTCACAAACAAAATGTCATTTTTGTAGTCTGTAATACATTTAAATTAAATGATATTTTATTTAAAATAAACCTCATCAACAATTTTTCCTTCTTCTTACTCAACTACCACTCAGCAGCGCTCTACCAGGGGGACTCCTCATTCCTTTATCCCGCTTTCCAATGTGTCACGTGACCTACATACGCTGTGTTACTCCCTGGGACATCCTACCCTCCGAGCTTTTTCACATTGCTTCTAGTTTGGATAATCCAGCTGCAGTTCTGTCATCTGCCAAACATGATGCTGCTAAAACAAAACCACTAACTTAAAGTGCCCTAATTCAAAAAAAAAAAAAGGAAAAAAAAATAGAAAAGGTGATCCATCACAGCAAAGTGGGTATTAAGTCAGAAATTATTAACACATGTTGCTAGTTTTGGAGTAACTAACCAAAACCTGGCAGGAATTTTTAGCCTTTTAAGCAACTTTGGAGAACATCTCATTTAAAGCTCAACGAGGTCTTTCATTATTTCTGACTTAATATCTACTTTGCTGTGATGGGTCACAAATATGCCATAACCATAAAGTTGAGTGTCCCTTTAATCAGATTAGTGACACGAGTGAAACCTGGAAAACATACTATCAACCTGGAGCTCGCATGTTCGAATCCGGGTTGATGCCACAGCCGTCTACGACTGGGAGCCCATAGGAGCTAATTGGCCGAGCTCTCACAGGCGAAAGGGATCTCATACGCTCACTTCCCTGTCACTCACAGCGATCACCAGCCAATCATTGGCTTCTGTCAGCTCATTCGCCCGAGGGGGCGGATAATGCTTTCCCTCCGAGTGTGTTAGACCACCCCGAAATACGCATGAGCAGCAGTTCGTAAAGAGGCAGGTGGTAGCATTGCATGTCACGAAGGGGGCATGTGCATGGTTACGCCCCTCCCTGGTTGGTGGTGGCGGTATGATAGGGAAGGCAACACTTGATGGGTGGGAATTAGATACGACTAAGGGCGGAGGACCCCTTGAAAACATTATATTCACTGTCTGGTTTGTTGCAGTAATAAAAATCACTCTGTATGTGTAAATACTTTCACTAGGGCAAATCTTCAAATTCTGGACATGGTTATAGCAATAATGGTGCCGTGTAAAACCTCTGGTAGGTCGAGTACGATATCTAAACAGATTTATAAATAAGAAATTCATTCACGTTCTCTCTCGCTCCTCATCAGCATTCTGCATATAGATGGTTCCACTTTGCTCCTTGACCGACTCCTCCAAGGGAGCAAGAAGATCCTCCAGCTCCTTTTGTTGGGACAAAATAAAGTCTAACTCCTGATCCAGCCTAAGGTATGAACAAAAAAATTATGACATGACTTTCAAACAGGAATCTGCCTACATAATACATCACATACACTATCTCAATCTCACCTTCTTTGGTCCAGTTTAACCTTCTCCATGTCTTTATGAAGGGATGTAATCTAAAACAGCACACTTACATGTTAAAAACAATCAGAAAACGTCATTTGTCTATGACAGAAACTTGGGTGTCCAGTGTTAAGTTGCAAAAATTTAGAAAATAGACCACAGGGGACCAGACACTCCTGCCGGCAGGACCATTTGATAATATTTGTCAAGATCTTCCCAAGGGGAACCCATCTACAAAATTTGTTGATCCTGCCATTTAATTGCAAAGTTATCGCACTAACAAACCTTGAGAAGCCAAAAAATAGAAAAAGTGACCTTGAACCAAGGTCAAGGTGAACCATATACACTTCCATTCTATGCACCCCTGAGAAGAAGCCATACACCAAATTTAGTAATCCTATATAATTTCCTTCTAAAGTTATTGCACTAACAGTCCTTGGCAAACCTAATAAAGAAAAAGTGACCCTGTGACCTTGAATCAAGGTCATGGTGACCCAAACATAATCCTAATCAAGACATTCTTGAGGGAAACCTATTCACTACATTTGCTGCTCCTATGCAATTTCTTTTGAAGGTTCTCTCACTAACAATCCTTGAAAAGCCAAATGTAGAAAAAGTGATCCTGTAACCTTGAACCAAGATCAAGGTGACCCATATACAATCCAACCCTATTTGCCCCAAGGGAGAGCCATCCACCAAATTTGGTGATACTCTGTCATTTCTGTTTAAAATTATGGCACTGACATGACAAACAGATGGAACCCATTTCTATAGCTACCGGTTCGCCTAACATCAAAGCTAAAAAGATGGAGTGTTAATCTGGAAAGCTAACAAAATCTGCAGATCTCTCTTCACTGGTCCAGCTGAACCCTACTCTGCCTTCGGAGGTCATTCCAAAGCCACCCCCCCCTCCACAAACAGGGTTTGTGCAGGGTAGAGTCACACATGAACCAGGAGACACAAGAGCATGCAATTCGATATTTCCTAGCAGACAGCGAGGCAGTGATTATTCAGGGTTTTAACAGGATCACAGTGGCCACAGATGACAATTTTAGATTACTGTCGGGTGCATTTTGTTTGTGCATTTACCAACCCCAGCTTTAAAGCTCTAGATTAAATACAGTGTCACTGTATGAATGTTTTTTTTTATTCTGAAGGTTCCCTAAGAATTTCTGGAATTTTGGCACCAACAATAAATTAACCAATTTAAAAACAAAGACAAGTCAAAAACAACAAAACAAAAAACTGTGTCAACTATTTGGATCTGAAAGATTAGTAATAAGACATGGAAGAGGTCACTACCTACACAATGGGTGGGGGTTGTGGGGGTCTTTTGGTATATTTTTAAGTGATAACTCATAGCATTGTTCAGCAATGTTATTAGTTGTTAGCGCTCCTTCAGAAAACAGGGTAGAAAACTACCTTTTCTCCATTCTCCACCAACATGTGGTCCCAGATGTTGACCTGAGTGGCCTGCTGCAGGAAGTGTCTCTCCTGATCCTCCAACTCAGAGCTCCACTTGTTGATCAGGGACTCCAGCTGAGCATATGACATAACTGGTGCAGTACTGATTCCAGACATTGTAAAGAAAAAAGCGAAAATACTTTAAAGCATCAAACAGTGCTAACTGAATCTGTTAGAATTCACACTGACAGAGTGGCACATGGATCAGTTATTACCGTATTTTGTGTTATGCAACACACCTGGCAGTAACTGCAGCAGTCGTCACAGCAGTTGTAGCCGGTGCGGCAGAGGCAGCAGGTTTCGGACCGAGTGAGAAGCTTGTGGTGGCGGCTATAGTAGCAGCAGCTAAAAGAAAGAGGTGATTCATTCTATCTATAATTTCCTAGTGGTCAAGAACATCACCTGCATTATTATTAAGTTTTTTTAGACAATATCTTTCACACATTACTTCACTAAGAGAGACAAGACATTATAAAGTGTGAATGCAGTACATGGTTGTGGTGAGACTGTAATGTTTCAGGATGACCCTGTCGTCATTAGTATTACATGACATCACATTAAAGTCAGTCTCCTGATACTGAGCTGGTGTGCTTTGAATTGCAAATGGTCAAGAGGCTCAAACTATCCTGGGTACAGATGAGCCAAATTTGGTGACCTTGGCACATCTTGGTGTAAGGTAGAGCTGGGTGATAAATTGATTTTATAGAAGTATTTGTGTTTTAGGACGATGTATAAAATCGGGTAATACAGAGACCGTGCAGTAGTCAACCTCCACCCCACCTCTAAAAGCTCCATTAATTCTGTGCTATGCTGGCAATCTGCCCAGGGTTCTTTCCGGCCTCATGTTCGTTGTTCCGGAATAGGCTCCTGTATCCAGCACCCGAGAGAAAAAAATTGTATAGAAAATAAATGGATGGATGGAGGAATGGATGGGTCCTATGAATGTTAATCTGCTCTCTATCTCCGCCTTCTGAATACCAACACACATGTAAACAAGTGAAGAGTTTGTCTCAAGAACTGGCAGCTTCTACTCTGTAATTTGGCAGTTAGTTTGGTTATGCAAAGCCCAGCATATCACAAACCACAGGCCAGTGTAAAAGTGTGGCTGCTGAAGGCATGAGCACAACAAACTTATTTCAGCATCTCTAGAGGAATGCAATCAAGTATCACCAGAGTGTGTAAGCTCCCTGAAATATGCAAGCTAGTGGCAGCCTCTAAACACCTGCTAAATAAAATTCTGCCATCGGGTATGTGACGGAATGGCGCGAGGTCCAGAAGTGGCTGGAACGATCCAAGTCAGGCAAAGGAAGTCAGTATAACAATTTATTAAAGATGAGCCAATGAATGCAGCAGTTTGACAGTATCTTAAGGTCCTAGTCAGGAGAAAGGCGTCTTGGGTCTCACAGCATTATTCTTGGTGAAATGCTTTCAGTTGTCCAGGTTCCAGAGTAGTCAGTTCAACAACAACTACAGAGTACTCTTCACATTTGTACATGCATCTTAGTTATGTTACTATGGATACAGGATGTGCCTGTTATATCACAGTTATAAAAGCTTTTTTCAAAAGGCACTTTTTATTTATATGTTCTTTTAACTTATAGATTTCATTGCCCTTTAAAGTGTACCTGTGGTAAATTTGTATTATTAGATCTTTATGACATCAGACCATACTAGATTTATTACTCGTAAGACATCAGTGGTTTCATCAGGCAATGTCAGTCCTTGCTCCTTGTCAAGTGCTGCCACACTACTATTAGTGCTAGCCACGCGCAGCGACATGTTGCCTTCTTCAACTGGTAGTGACGCAAATTCGTTGTATTGTCCTATTGGCTGGGCTGCATGCAGCAGACACCAGTCTAAGATAACACATTATCGACCAGTGCTGAGCTGTGTGTGACCAATAAAATGGTGGAGTGCAAAGCATTGAGTCGCACAAACAACAAGCGCAGAAATTGTGGAAAATATAACATCAGCACAGGGCCATACTCCTTTCGGGCGCAATTCAGTAGTCTGCAAAGTCCACTTCAACCCGACCTGCTATCGTCGTGACCTCCAGGCAGAACTACTTGGCACGATGCGGGGAGTTTTATCACCTAAAATGTTGCTCGCTGCTTGTTTACTTGCGCTGGACGACCCGGCCCAATAAGCTCACATCACTTCCGGGAAAAAATGTTTGTTCTGCATTGATTCAGCCTCTGCTAGTAATCCACGGGATATAATTGCCCAGTATAGTGGTTTTTATGGTCATTTATATTAAAATAAGCTTTG
The DNA here is from genome assembly GCA_028564935.1 of Neosilurus hyrtlii. Classification (NCBI taxonomy): domain Eukaryota; kingdom Metazoa; phylum Chordata; class Actinopteri; order Siluriformes; family Plotosidae; genus Neosilurus; species Neosilurus hyrtlii. The sequence goes on along the minus strand of JAOUQZ010000049.1, from coordinate 1,877,908 downwards.
CATCGCTTAAAGTATTACATTACGCACACATTATGTTGTAAGGATGAACAATACCAGAACTCTGGAGTAAGTGCTGTAAGTTGCTACTGATCTGCACCCAGGAAACAATTCCTGGTTTTAAACCAATTAAGAAATGTGTTGGTTGTTTATCTGTGGTGATACTGCTAAAATAAAACTTATTTGAATAATGTATTTAATTTAAAAATTATAAATCATGTAACTTTACTCACTTTAACCTCTGTGACCTCAAAAACTAGGCCAAGGTGGCCAAGTCCTTACAAGGTTAACAGGCATGTCAATAGGCATATCTGGCTTAAATAACAAATAATCCTGTGCTAAATTTGACATATTTGACTTTTTTACATGACTACATGCATAATTCATGAGGCCCCTGAGACCTTGAAATTAGATCAAAGTGACCCAGTTTCACCAGCCTTGAACACCTTGACACCAAGTATAACAGGTATGAATTGGAAACCAATCTGACAAAAAAACTGCAACTGTGTGTTAACGGGCAATTTTGATAAATTAACCCCTGTGACCTTGAAGAATAGGTCAAGGTGACCACATGCTATAGGGACCACTCAACATAATATAAAATAAATTCATAAACACAGCCTGTGAAAACAGCTTCAATACAATAGTAATGATGATGATGATGCCCTGAGAAACCATCCAGAATCTGTAATTGGCTGAGTTTCAGTGTTTTATGTTGATTCTCATACATTTCTAATTTTGAGCCGGTCCCTCTGATTCTGGCACAGGAAATTATGTCACATTTGCACAAACTCTTAAAGCCACAGGCTACAGTCGTTAGTGAGCACTACTAAAACCACACTGTTCCTGGAGTTAGTTCAGAGAAGGTTCAGATACCAGGCAAGTTACTTCACCCACTGTTACCATATTATAACAACTATTATTATTATTATTATTGTTGTTGTTATTGTCATTATTATTAGTAGTAATACTACTACTGCTACAACTATTATTATTATTATTATTGATAAAGAACAATCACTTATTTTATTGGGAAAACCTTTTTTGCTTGTATATAATAATATTGGTCAGGAAGGTGGCTTGGTGAAAAGTTAGAAGGCGCTGGGTTTGAATCTCGGCTAAGGGTTTTTCTGTGTAGTCTGTCTGTCGTCCTCGTGCTGCCGTCATCAGCTTGGACTGGCTGCAGGTTCTAATGTACCCTGATGGATAAGTGATATAGCTAAGAAATAGAGTCTAAACTTAGGATATCTACCATTCTGTTAAATATTAGCATGTAATTATAAGTGCTAGACATACCAGCTCTACACTTCATAGTATGACCACACTTAAAATACTAAACAAAAACGTAGCTAGCTAACTGAAGCCCTCTGATAAACAAACTAGTGGTGCAAATTAATACTCAATATTATTTAAATGCTAATATTAAGTATGGTCTAAATGTCCATCTGTTAGTACAAAGGGTCGTTCCTGTACGTGTGACCACACGTTTATCTGTGTGCTGAGGTGGTACTAGATCACAAATATTACCTGTGGTTGAAGTGGTGGTGACGGCAGCTACTAGCGGTTTGAGCGTCAAGCCAGTGGTGCCTGGAGCTGCAGTCGACGCTGCTGTACTTGTTGAGCCACCCACTGGTATAAAAAGAGAATAAGATTTAGTTGTAGGTCTTTAGTCTGATTGAGTAACTTACTTGTAATTATTTTGTGCAAACCTCATCCAGAACACACACTTACAGATGAAGCCTGAAGAAGCAGCAGAAGGGATAGGGGAGGCAAACAGAGAAGATACAGGGGCAGCCTGGCTAGCAGCAGCAGTACTAGCAGGAGCTGGGGTGGCTGCAAGAACAAGAGGAAAAAATAAATACATCTTACAATTTTCATTCCTTTATGTGTCATGAATGAATGTTTAAACTGCGTTCACACCTGAAGGTTTGATCCCAAAGTTAATCCCGGAGGAGGCTGCGGAGGCTGGAGCAGCAGCTCCCAGAGTCATACCTTTACAATTCAGGAGAAACAGTACATGATTAGTTTGTTACCCTTCAGCAATCAGGCTGTTGGGGGACTGTCATGCCTGCGTCTGTGTTGCGATTCCTGTCGCTGTCCCCATTTTTTCCAGGCTATTTCTCAAGAACTGCTGGGTGGTTCATTCTGAAATTCAGCATGCAGGTTTCCTATGGTGTGTAGGTGTGCATAGGCGGTTTCTCTGTCTGACCTCTGACCTTGTCAGAATGACCCTGACCTTAAAAATTTTGTCCAGGTTATTTCTGAACACCTACTCGGTGGCTTAGGGGTTTCACCATCTCCGATGGCTGCTATCTGAAGTTTCTGATCATTAAAAACACAATAGTACAGGTGTCTTTAGGGATACCCGCATTTCTATTTCAGGCACCAAAACCATCCATGATTCAAAATATTTTCTCTCCCCTTAAGTTTACATTATCCCCTTTACCCCGTGACCCTTCTCTATGTTTCAGAGTTTAAATTCAAATTCAAATTAAATTTAATAGTTTATATTATAAATAGTATTTAAGTTTCATAAAAAACAGCATATGTAGAAAGTTAATCTGTATCAAAACTCCACATTAAAACCTGTCTGTCTGCAAAATCTTCACCTGATTGCTGCTATTTTAACAATCTTATTGGTGGTTATTAAAAAACTGAATCTCAGAACGATGACATCATCAAGGGCCATGAAGGAGTTTGTCTTTAAATATCATTTCTTTGAGTATTTCAGGTATTTGTGCTTAAATATATGAATCCTGGTACAGTCCTATACTTGTAAATGTTAACTTGGGCCTTGATGACATCGCTCTGAGACTCAGTTTTCAAATAACTGTCCATGAAATAATTTAAACAAACTATTAGCCTACAGAAAGAAATTAATCAGGAGATTTGAATGAGATTAAATTTACATTTTTTTGTATTGTCACTACAGCTTCATCAAAAGGAAGTCACATCCCCATGTGTTTCATCCACTTAACTTTGTTCTTTGTGTCCCTCTACAAACCTGCATGTTCTACCTCTACTCCCTCTTCTCCTCCTCCCAGGCACTTCCACCCTCAACATTCTTCTGCCAATATACCCTTCATCCCTCCTCTATACATGCCCAAACAATCTCAATCTGGTCTTTCTGACTTTATCCCCAAACACACCTGTGCTGTAAATCGCACATATTCATTTATAATTCTGTCCATTCTTGTCACTCTCTGAGAAAATCGCAACATCTTCATCTCTGCCACTTCCTTCTCTTCTTCACTTGTCTACCACACTCTCTATTAGCTCCATCTAGCACTTAATTTAACTGACAGACTCAAAACTTTATTTATAGCCTTAATATTCATACCACCAATAAACCCCACTTCAATTTCAAGATTAAAAAAAATCCAGTAAGTCATCTATAACTCGATTATTGTATGAAGACATTCCTATACAAACGCAAAATCATTCATCGGAAGCGAAGAGCACATGAAGGTGCCGTAGCTGTCCCAGGCTGAGCTTACCTGTGCTCTGCCCGCCCAGAGAGAAAGAAGGCATGCTCTGCGCTGAAGTTACAGCAGTAGCCTGAACCTTGGCCCCGGGAAAGCTGAAACCTCCTGTGGACTGCTGGTTCGAGGCTGCAGTCTGAGTGGCGAGGCCTCCGAACGTGAAGCCTGTGCCGCTGGATGAGGTGGTGGATGTCAGCAGGCTTCCCAAAGACACCACTGTACTGGTCGGCTGAGAGGCTGGAGGCAGACTGAGACCTAGTTTTGGAGCACTGCTGAAAAGAATTGAGAACATACAGTAAACAAAACCAATTCGAATCCAGGTCTCACCATATTTATTATCAAAGACACAGATATCTTGTGCCTTTAAATTTCTTACCCAAAATTAAACCCTCCACTAGGAGTGCTGCACTGTGAGGGTGTACCAAAGCTGAATCCACCTTGTGTGGCTGCCGTGCTCGTAGCGGTCTGTGTGAGAAGCCCTGCGATTTGAGACGTTCCTGCAGGGGTCTGAGACGGCTGCGGAGCAGCTGCCCCGAAGGAGAATCCTCCTGCTGCCGGAGTGCTTGTCTGCAAGGAGAAGCTGGGGGCAGCGCTGGCTGACGTTGTGGTTTTAGTTCCGAAGGTGAAGCCACCCCCAGAAGCAGCTTGTCCAAAGTTGAATGCCATGGTTTCTCTCTCAAGACCCTTAAATACTGAACGAAAATATCAAAAGCACCTCAATGAGCATGTGATCAAACTCAGCATGAAACTCTTCAAAGGAAAATCATTCTGTCCTTGTGTGAGGTGTGCTGTCATAGGAAAACAACCAACAATCAGAATGTATATTATTCCTTTTACCAGAGCAATTAGCTCGTACACAGCACTTTGTAACGGGCTTTTCATCCATTTATACTTAAACCTAATCCTGTGAAACCTTTCAGTTACTCTCACTGTTTCCTCTATAGGAACACTAGCTAATCCATTAATAATCAAGCAGAGCTTTCATTGAACCAAATATTTTATATATAGAACTATAAGAAAAAATTAACAAACCGCTTTAAATGTTTCTTAAATCACCATCTATATCTATGGTAGTAATTTCATTACAGTGAATAATAAATATTAAATATCTTTAATAGATCTCCAACACCAACACGCTTCATTTTACTTAATAACAACTAATTAGAAGATTAAGACTTAAACTAATCTAATTTAAGGAGGAAAAGTGTAAAATGACTGCCATGTTCTTCACTGTCCATGAAATAGAACCAGTTTGGATGGAGAGAACAGTGCTAGTCGTATTTTACATTTAATTGGAATGTCTGTTCATCACGACAAAATGCTTAAAAAAAAGTTCTGAGTGAGAAAAAGAAGGTAAAGACGAAATTTCATAAGAACAGGGTCAAGTAACAGCCATTGGGGGCAACAAAGCTACAGACTGTAAAAACGAACAACCCTACACACTGCTAAATAGCACACATTATTAAAAAAATTTGGTAAAGCTTATTTACTAAAATCAACAACACCGATACTGCTGCTCGACAGTGTAGTGAACGTCACATTTCGACTCTCCTTTTCTCTGGGTGCATGTCTGCACTATACTGCACGCATGTGATGGGCTTCCCCAAATTTGCTGTTTTGTTTTTACTTTCTCTGTAAAGTCTTTTTTAAAAGTCTGCAGCTTTGTTGTCCCCAGAGTCTGTTACTTGACCTAGTTCTTATGAACCATCACTGCATTTCTTCATGACAACATACAAATGAAGTCGAGTTGTTTCTCTTCAAACCTCAAACTAAAATTCATTGCTATTGCAGACTGCATTACTTTTATAACTCATTTTCATATTTGTGTTGCTTTCGATGCATTTTACATACGAACAGTGTTTTTAGAATGGAAATAAAGGCATACAGGATTCTTATTGTCTTCTTGTTACTCGTGAAATTTTAGCGAATCCAATGACGTGAGACCGGTGAATTTTATCCCGACTTTTGATCGCTGCTCGCACGGGATTTACAAAGGATTAATTAAAAACATCCAACACATCTGAGAGAGAAATATCTCACGCTGACTTTGCTGTCTGTCTCAATATCTTCATCATCCTTTAATTCTTTAAATAATTCTAATTACCTAATTAATTAATTCCGATTTAAACAGGTCATGCCTGTCTATTATCTTTTGTAGAATTTTGTAATCTATAATAACTGAACATTCTTTCTATGTCTAGCATTACATCACACAAATAATTAGTTAATTCAATAATTTATCACGGTCATGTTTGGTCATTCAGATTCTCTCTCACTGAACCACTGAACCCTCTTCGGTTTGAGGGGAGGCTGGAGCCCATTCCAGCCAACACTGGGCAAAGACGGGGTACACCCTGAACAGCATATCAGTCCATGGCAGAGTCAACACACATACAACCACTTACACTCAGGGGCATTTCAGAAAAGCCGAATAATTTAATATACATGTGTTCGGACTGTAGGAGGAAACCCACACAAGCATGGGGAGAAAATGCAAATCCTCACACAGAAACGCTTTCACAGAGCCCCGGACTCAAACCCCGGACTCAAACCCCGGACTCAAACCCCGGACCTTCTTGCTGTCAGCATGAAAGATATGATTAAAATGACCAGAATTTCTAGAAGTACTGAGGTGACTGAGGTATGAAATTTAAACATATTTCATGCTCCATCTGATAGAATCAGTCAGGGACTGTAATTTTATTATTCTCAACATTGTAATATTGCCACACAGTGTCACTAAATTAAGTTAAATCTCAATGATTAGTATAAAACTAATTGTATGACGTCTGTACTTGGGGCACCGATAAGCTAGCTATTATCCACATTCAGTTTATGTGTAAATACTGCAAATAACTGGAACATAAACAGAACCTCGGGAAAATCTCCTTTAAACACCGAGATAGTGTTCAGATGAAACAAACCCTCACGCGCTTGGAAAACTGTTAGCAATATAAGCTAATGTTTAGCTCCATGGAGCAAATTATTTACATACAAACCTTCTGACGTCATTTATTTTCCATGTAAACAAACTATTATGTCACTCCCTAAACTCAAACTTATACATTAATTTCTTTTTTAAAGAGTCAGTGAAATTACCTCAGAAGAAATGCGATGCCATTCCAATTACGAGCAGAGCGCGGAAAACACACGCGTCAAACTTCCGCGCCGGCTGCCAACAAAGGACCCCGAGACTTTCATGAGCCGACCAAGGAAGTTGCCTGTTCAAAAATGTGGGCATGGTCGACAACGTTTGGAATGAGTTGGACACGTTTTAATGGCTATGTATTGATTTTTTTTGTCCGTGGACGGAGAACAGGCGTTTTATATCATTACATTCATTTAATTTATACCACAACTGTGATCTGATTGGTCAGAATGTGTTTTTAATGTTTTGCAACAGAAGCCTTGACATCTACAGGACATTTACAGTATTTGGTAGACGCTCTTATCCAGAGCGACTTACAATTATCATTTTTATACAACTGAGCTATTGAGGGTTAAGGGCCTCGCTCAACGGCCCAACAGTGGTGATAGTAGGGAGTGAACCGCTGGGGCAATTTGGAACAGCCAGTTAGGTCAATGTGCATGTCTTTACTGTGGGAAGAAACTAGAATACCCAGAGGAAACCCACACAAGCACAGGGAAAACATGCAAACTCCACAGAGAAACGTCCTCTCCGAGCCTTGGACTCGAACCCAGGACCTTCTTGATGTAAGGCGGACGTGCTATAACCACAACTCCACTGTGTCGCCCTACTTAATTTATGGCTAGTAAGAATAATAAGAAGAAATATAAGCAGCTGTAATTTTACAAATGGACTGTTGTTGATATGATTAAGTTTTCAAGAGACACTTTAAGTAATGTCTATGAAAGGAATGTGAGGTTGAAGTGCTTTGTATCATCAATAAGCATTGTTGAGTCTTCAGGGCAGAGGAGTGAGTTTGTGCCTCCTGTTGTGTTTCAGGAAAATTCATTTCCATTTGTTCTGATTTTTAGTCCCCGTCAAACACACCACTCACCATTCACGTTAATGGACTGCATGGATGTTTTCCAAGGAAGCCTTCTGAAAAATTCCACTGCAGAAGTAACTTCCCCAGAAGAGCCGTCTCGGATCATCTGCTCATTCACAAACAATACATCCAAAATTCACACTTTGACATGAACATTCTTCTGTTCTTTATTCGCATCTGGCAGGTGTACAAGTGTCTCCTCCAAATGTCATGCTTCACCTTTAAAGTATTAATTTTCTTACAAGACTTGAGAATCATCAGTGAGAGCATGTTGTACTAGTGATTACTCTTCGAAGGCACAAATACTACACAGGAGTGTCAAAAAGTAGACGAAGTCAAGATTTTTACAGTTAATTTTTACATATTTTAACCATTACAAAGGCAGGTCAGGTGAGCTGTGTAGATAACCTATTTAAAGTGTTAGTATATACTAAGTGGAAATATAAGAGAAGCAAACTAAAACAATCCTTTTTTTTTTAAAGCATGAAAATGATACCGGCGCTTTGACAAACCGTGAGTGTCTGTCAATTTTGACTCCACTCGAGATAACATGCTTTTAAACCCCAGATAGCAGACCAATCAGATTCCCATGCGGAGTATCACCTACACCTGACCTCTTCAGACCATCTGCCACATAAAGTCCTCAACACTCTCCCGCCAACCAACTCGGTCGGCCACTGCAATGTGTGCCTCACTCCAGTTTCTATATCCAGCTCTTTCTCCCTTTCTTATCCTGCTTTCGTCGCCCTTCCAGGGTCCAAGCTAATGCAGGTCTGCAGTCATTGTTTGGTTCTTCATGAATCTCAATCTCGTCTTTCCGACATCCTTACTGAGATGTTTTCCATCTCGGCCATTTGCATTTCTATTTCTTTAATTGTTTAATTACTGTCCTGCTAGCACACCGTAATGCAGTTTATTCTAAAATATAAATATCAGACTAAAGTCAGTGCATCTAAAGACATGTTTTAGGCAAAAACAATAAATGGTACAATTACCTAAAGGATGCTCTACAGGGTGATTTTTATTTGTGCAGAGCAAATACACAAAAAAAATTCAAAGCATTAGCAAAAATGTAGATAATATACAAGGGAATGTGTTTGAGTATATTTTAATGATTTTTAAGACTTAGTGATGCTGTAGATAAATAAATTTAAATAGGCACCTTGTTAAATTACACATTAAAAAGGTATTGAAGGTATGACACACAGAATCCTATAACTGATGTGGCCAGTAGGATGAGCTTCACCGCAGTAAAATCTGTTTTTTATTTATTTATCAATGAAAACAGTTTATGAAATAATTTATAACTGTATAAATTGTAATACGCACAACATTTATATTACATTGTTTATATAACCTACAGTTGCTCACAAATAAATAAGCATAAATAGTAAAAATGGCCCTCAGAGGGAGCAAGATACGCCTGACTGATACACAGTACTGTATTAAGAATGTACTATTGTCCGGACACCAAATATTCAGTGATAAGACATAAAAGGTCATAGTGACCTTAACCTTTGACCTTTTGACCTCATTTTAAATAGGGTTCTGTATTATGGCCTGAAGGACAACTGTGTTGACTTTCGTTCAAATTTGTGTCCAAATTATTATCCGGAATCCTTCAGCCCAACCACTCAAATTCTCAAAAAGTAAATTAATGTTAGTAATAACAGTTATTATACAAACATTTTTACAATATAATACTTTTTTTATATATACATTTTTATTCTTTTTTATGGTTAAATTTTTTTAAAGAAGAACCCCTAAAGTCATTGGGAGACTGATGTCTGTGTTTACAGTTGAATGTTCACCTCACTGTGAGTGCCGTCGCCATCAGTTGTGCTCTCGTTACCATCAGACAGATATCCACTGCCTGAGCACTGCAGTTTGCATTCTAGGGTAGTGAGCCTCTGTTTGAGCCTCTGCTGAGTGGTTGTGTATTCCCCCAGCAGCCGAGCGAAGCGGGTCTGCAGAGTGTCCAGTGAGGCTTCAAGATGTTCCACTTTCGCCTCCATTTGTTCACCTGTTAGCCCCCCAATTCCCAGCTCCTCAAGCAGGCCCTCCTTCCGGAGGATCTCTCGACCCCTTTCCTCCAGCACCTTTTTGGCATCAGGGTATTCCATCACAGCTTCCATCAGGTCATCCTTGGAAAGACAGAAAAGGTCAGAATAGCCGATGCTGCGGATGTTGGCTGTGCGACGGTTCCCCATTTTGCTGCCTTTGATGTTGAGAATGCTGATCTCGCCAAAGCAGCTGCCAGATGTTAAGAGGGCATATTGAGTCACCCCGTCATCAGCCACCACTGCTAACCGGCCTTCCTTGATTATGTACATCTCCTTACCGATATCGCCCTTACGACAAATGTAATCACCTGGGCTAAAAACCTGAGGACGCAGCTTTAGGACAAGTTCCACTAGCAGGCCTGCTTCACAGTCCTGAAGGATGCGCACCTTCTTTAGTGTTTCCAGGTGCACATTGATCGCAATCTCAGCCCGCAGTTTGTTGGGAAGGTTTTTGAGCACTTCTTGCTCATCAATCGTCTTCTTGTTGGTCCAGAGGTAATCAAACCATTTAATAACCCGTGCCTCTAGCTCTTTGCTGACCTTGCGGAACTTCATATAGTGCTTGATGGCATCGATGCGGGATTGGAACTCTGCACGTGTGGCATTCATATTGGATATCATGGCCCCTACATTGCCTACAATGGTGGCAAAGATGAGAACGCCTACTAAGAAGTCAAAGATCACAAAGATATATTCCTCATCACGTTCCGGTGCAGGCATTTCCCCAATGGTGGTGAGGGTTAGTGTGGACCAATAGAGGCAGTAGATGTAACCTCTGGTCAGGGTACCAAACTCTGGATGCGAGATGTTGGGATAGACCCACTGGTCTGACCCGAAGCCGAGAGATTTGGAGATGGCAAAGTAGATGCAGGCGTTCCAATGAATGATGACCAAGATATAGAGCACCAGGTTGCCGATGCGAAACGTGTTTGGGTAGCTGGTGCGAGTCTCAGTGCGGTCAAAGAACTCAAACATGCGAGAAACGCGCATCAGACGATTGAAGCGTAGCTCAGGCACATGGATACCAGTGGCAATATAGGCTAGATCGGTGGGTAGGATAGACAAGAGGTCTAGCTTGAATTGGTGTGTGCTGATGTAACTCTCTCTCAACTTTTTAAGGTCCTTCACTAGAAGACCCTGCTCCAGAAAACCTGCAGTGTGGCAGTCATCCTTGTAAGTAGGGGTCAATTGTTAATGAGGTAATATTTCAGTCAAGTAAAGAGATGAAGATGTTGCTTGAAGGTTAAACTTATACCACAGCAATCGTCAAATACTTGATTCTGACTGAGTTATCCTTTATCTATACCACTTATCCATCAAGGTTGGAGAAGAAGCTGGAGCCAATCCAATATGAGGTTGTGTGAGAAGCAGGGTACACCCTGAACAGGTCACCAATCTACTGCAATCTACAGCTAACAATGATATGAAAAACCATTCACCTCCTCATTCACACATATGGGAAATTTATAGTAGCTTGTTGACCTAATCTTTGGTCTCTGGGAGGAAACCAGAGCACCCAGAGGAAACCCAGGTAAGCACAGGAAGAACATGTAAACACTCGCGTCAGCCATGGGGTTCAGATCCATTCCAGTTGTGAAGCAAGATTTATTCATTCATTTGCCAAACCACTTAATGCTTCTGGGGTAATGTAGAGCCTGGAGCCTATCTCAGCCAAATCTGGGCGAAGTGCACTATAAACAGCTTGCCAGTCCATCACAGGCCCAACACACACAGCCATTCACACTCATACTCAATACTAGGGGCAATTTAAAACAACCAGTTAGCTTACTGTGCATGTCGGTGGACTGTGAGAGGAAACCAGAGTACCAACCCACACAAGCGCAGGGAGAATGTGCAGACTCCACAAAGAAATGCCCTGGTTCGATTTCTCCACTCAAACCCATATCTTTATTGCTAACCAGTACGCCACGGTGCCCCCCTGTGAGGCAACAGTGCAAAAGTATTTGAATTTCAATTCTCCACACAGAAGTACCGTTGCAGAGCCCGGGACTCGAATCCAGGACCTTCTTGAGGCGGACATGCTAATCACTACTCCTCCAAACATGACATAACCACTACACCGCTGTGCACCCATGTGAAGCAACTTTTTGATGCATCGTTCCTTGAGATAGATATATATATATATATGTAATTTTCTGAACCGCTTAATCCTACTTAGGGTCGCGGGGAGGCTGGCGCCCATCTCAGCCGACTCTGGGGGAGGGCAGAGTACACCCTGGACAGCTCGCCAGGCCATCGCAGATATATATATATATATATATTTGGCAGATTGCTGTAGTATAAGAGGAATAAATCACTACAGGATGTGCTATTACTGAAAAATCTTCCAGGTGTTAACAGCCTCACACTGTTAGTGCGTCTTGGTGTGTTTTATTTAATACTTGTGCAATTTTTTTTAGACATTTGATTGCTGACCTGTTCTCAGCCTCACACAAGTGTCCAGGATGTAGATCAGATCAGAGAGATAATCCAAAACCAGCCATAGAACGTAGTTGTTGGTTTGAAGTTCATCAAAGCAGGCCCTGTGTTTAAAATATGAAAGGCTAAATTGTGAGCCCTTACGGGGAAATTCCCATTTGCACTTAACACAATCACCACTTATTTACATAAATCATCATTAAAATAAGAACATAAATTAGGCTTCATTAGATGTGTAATTATTAAACCGGTTGTTGTTTTTTTCCATGAAAGAAACATCTGCTCTAAAACAGCCTGGTAAGCTGTAGATACTGAACCATCCGCTAGCCCATGGGTATAAAGCCCATATTATATGATGCAGCTTGGAAAGAAGAATGAATTATGGTGCACGTTACCTTGCCACCAGGAGACACCAGTTATAGAGTACGGCTGTGGCGATGATAAACAGCCAGTGGTAGTACATGTCGTCTGCTGGTGCGAGAATGAACACGTCTGACTTCTTCCTGTTGATAAATTCCCAAAATTCTGTTGAATGTTTTCCCATTGTAAAACAACCACTTACTCATTTGCTGGAACGCTTATTCCTACTAGGCCAACTTAATCCTACTTTTGGCTGAGATAGGCTGGTGCCTCTCTCAGCCAACACTGGGCCAATTCAGGGTACACTCTGAAAAGCTCACCAGACCATCACAGGGCAACACAGACACACAACCATTCACACTCACTCCCACCTATGGGCAATTTGGAACAGCTATTGTGTATGTCTTTGAACTGTCCGAGAAAACAGGAGAACCCAGAGGAAATCCACGCGAGCACGGGGAAAACATGCAAACTCCACGCGGACGTGCTAACCACTACACCACCGTGCTGCCCAGGGTCCCTTCTGATTTTTAAAAAGAAAACAACCACAACAAATAAACCAACAAACAGTGAAAATCTCACTTTAGTGTGATTTTTTTTTGCTTAGGTGCTCATGAAATATATGTTAAAACATTTGTGCACCTCAGGCGTGGTGGAAGTTGCTAAAATAAATATTCAGTGACATCCACCTCACCTTCGGGTTCATAATTGTTAATTATACTGAGAACATTACCCACAGTCTCAATGTAAGTACTGAAATAATTCATATGGCTTAAATTTTCTGAATAGTATTTTTTATTTTATTGATGGCTGACAGGAAGTGGAGAATAAGAGCATTGTACAATGTAATGGTGCAGATTTCTGATCCGTCTCGAATATTAAATGTAAAATTAAGAAATTCTGAAATGGCTAGCTCAGGCTCTCACTTGGTTTTGACGCTGGCGTCTTGAGGATCAGGATGATTGCTGCTGATACGGCTGTGCGTGATGCGAAGCTCAGGCCCCCGGAATCGCTCCAGAAAGGAATCCGGCCTTTCTTCCTCTTCCTGAAGACTCTTATGGGCCCATTCTCGCAGCGTCACCACCATACTCACCAACCTGGTGAATTTTATATATAGGTGTAACCCTTTAATATATTGCTGTGTGCATATTGTTTATATTCACTTAAACAGTCTTCAGTGGTCTCTCCAACATCGGAAATGAAGCACACTAATGTAAAGCTTCGAAGCGTGACTTGGCTCCTATGTGAAGACAACGATGAAATAAAGCTAACTGATAAGGCTGCTTACCTGGACAGGGCTCCTCTTCCCCGGAAGGAGTTCTGGGAGTTTGGGCCACAAGGCTCCAGTGTGGCCATCCTCTGTAACTCCGAGGAAGTGTCATCACATATAGAATGGCCGCTTTAAGACAAACAAGTTGTAGTCAGTTTCCACCGTGTAACATTCGACACCGAAACAATAGTGGGGCCTGGGGGTAATCCTAATTTTCTTCGGGTCATCTTAAAAATATTCCCAAAGTGAGAAAATAAAATTGACTTAGGTCTCTTGTAACCCCCCATGTACCCCCCCTCCCCCGCCCGCCGAAGATGATTTACACTCAAAATACCTCAAATCATCTTGTAACATTTGTGAATGACACTATAGCTTTAACATAAAGTGTTAGTTTCCTTTTTTTTTTTTTGATAGTGCTGAATTTAAATATGTCACCTAAAATGACCACTGATAATTCAATATGGTTGAAAATACAATATGGTGGCCAAAATCCATCTTTTAGAATTCCGTTAGCTAATAATGTTGGCTTATAATACATCAAATTAGTGATTTTATTGATTGTGGATTTCATTTGTAGCCACCAATCAGATCAAGAAAACATGAATATCATGACTAAACCTAAAGGTTATTGGTGTAAAGTAATCTAACATGTAGAACGTTACCGTTAATTGAAGTTGTGATGCCATAGCAGTGCACTGGCTGATTTCAGGTATTTTGGTTCTGAATGAGAGGGTGCCATCTTCAAAGTCAAAAATTCTCTTTGGTCCTTTTTTTTGGATCCCAATCAGCACACATATATATATATATATAAACCCCCCCTCTTTTTTTCTCCCCTATTTTCAGTTGTATCCAATTCCCACCCGTCAAGTAGTGCCTTTCCCGTCACACGACCACCAACAACCAGCGAGGGGTGTAAGCATACACATGCTCTGTTGCTCTGTGACATGCGATGCTACCACCCGCTTATTTACGAACTGCTGCACGTGCGTATTTGGAGGCGACCTAAAACACTTGAAGAGGAAGAGCTATCCACCCTTCGCACAAATGAGCTCACAGATGGCCATGATTGGTGATTGCTGTGAATGACAGGACAGTGAGTGTACACCATCCCTCCCTCCCATGAGAGCTCGGCCACTTAGCTCCCATGGACGGTTGCGGATGCCTGCAGCATCAACCTGGATTGCCTCTTCTCCATATTTTCAAGGTGTCCCCAGAATGCTATTATGAAAAAAGCAATTTAAATTTGAGTCAAAAGAAGACTCGTGTTCTAACCTTGACAGCAACACAAGAACAGTCACATTAAAATACAGTATTTCTGAATAATGATCTGCATAGAACAGCAGTTTGAGTCTTACCGACTCAGTGTGCTGTCTGCTCTCTCTGAATCATCCTCCATTGAGGTCTTCACTGAGAGCCTGTGGGCTATCAGATCTGCACTTTCCTCCAGCGCTTGTCCTGTCATCCTGCAAAAGAACTACACAGATTACAATGAAATCAATTCTTTAGAAAAGGTATGAGGGTGGAGTAGTGGTTAGCATGTTCGCCTCACAGCAAGAAGGTCCTGGGTTCGAGTCCTGGGCTCGGAGAGGACGTTTCTGTGTGGAGCTTGAATGTTCTCACTGCACTTGCGTAGTTTCCTCTGGGCACTCCAGTTTTCTTCCACAGCCCAAAGACATGCACAGTAGGCTAACTAGCTCTTCCAAATTGTCCCTAGGTGTGAGTCTGTATGTGCTTGTTTTGCCCTGCAATGGTGAGCTGTTCAGGGTGTACCCCACCTTCCCCCAGTGTCAGCTGAGATAGGCTTCAGACCTAGGGGCGATTTGGAACAGCCAACTAGTATCCTGTGCATGTCATTGGACTGTGGGAGGAAACTCAAGCAAGCACAGGGAAAACATGCAAACTCCACACAGAAATGCCCTGGTTTAACTCCAGGACTCAAAACAATCGCCTTCTTGCTAACCACTGTCACGGTGCCCCCTCTGAGGCAACAGTGCTAAAGTATGAGAGTTTAAATTCTCCACACAGAAGCACCCTGGCAGAGCCCGGGACTTGAATCCAGGACCTTCTCGTGATAAATGAGGCAGACATGTTAAGCACTACTCCACCGAACATTTCACCAGCAGAAGATTTTAAGTGAAATAAATTTATATAATTTATAAGGTTGATGTTTTTAAGGTGCTGTGTTAGTCCTAGGTTCTTCACCACTAATGAAAATAAATCCTCCTTTGAGAACCACTGTTATATATTTAGTTACTGTGTAATAAAAAGTAATTTCACTAAATACAAGAACGTACTTGGCGACTGTTTCAGTTACTCACCTGGTTTTATCCTTTACACCTTGCTGATCAGACACGAAACAGGAAGCTGCATCAAAACTTCATCCATTCCAGGAATGATCTTTAAATAATCCGTCCATCACAGAATTAATCTTGTTGCATGCTTTCTCTGTCGTGTTGATGTTTTAGCACGAGGGCATCTGCAGGGTGATCCATCTGTGTGTAATCGATAAATCTAAGCAGGTCAGGAGGATATGAGAGCGGGGTAGTGGACTTGAAGGATGGAGGGATGAGAGGAGAGACATTACCATACTGCACTTCAGATATCACACACCTCTCTCATCCCCCAATCATGTCTCAGTCCATCTTGCATTGAAATGTTTTGACCGCTTAATCTTTCTAGCATCGTGGGGAGGCTGGAGTCTATCTCAGGCGACATCAGGAGAAGGCGGGGTACACCCTGAAGAGCTAGCTGGTCCATCACAGGGCCAAAAAATAACCATTCACACTCACACTCAGGGTCAATTTGGAACAGCCAGTTAGCCTAATGTGCATGTCTTTGACTGTGGGAGGAAACCAGTGTACCCAGAGTAAACCTACACAAGCACAGGTAGAACATGCAGACTCCACACTCTTGTCAAACCCAGGACTCAAACCCAAGATCTTCTCGGTGTAAAGCAGATGTGCTAATCACTACGCCAACATGCCACCCTTACACACACACACACACACACACACACAGGGTTCCACTAAAATTAGAAACTAGCAAAAACAATTGGTGTTTTATTAACAAAGATCTATTTAATCAATTCTGTTCTTTCACTGGGCAGCACAGTGGCTTAGTGGTTAGCACAACCGCCTCACAGCAACAAGGGCCTGGGTTCGAGTCCCGAGCTCGGTGAGGGCATTTCTCAACATGAAGACATGTACGTTATAATACCTGGCTGTTCCAAATTGCTGCTGCTGTGTGTGTGTGTGTGTGTGCTGGACCTACATTGCTCTGGCAAGATGTTCAGGTTGTATCCTGCCTTCACCCACTGTCGGCTAAGATAGTAAGTAACCCTAATGGGATTAGAATAAAATAGCTGTTTTATAGCACAAAACTGTGCATGTAATCTGATTGGTCAGAAACTGTTTATTTATTTTCTATTAGAGCAGCTCTGACAGTAGCTTTAACTATGTGATACATTATCGTTTCTATAGCAACAGCTGTAGACATACAACTCCGACCTGAGACCTGACTTCATCCCAAAATGCAATGCAGACATTTCCTTTTTTTCAAAAGTACTTATTTCTCCAAGCTAATGCTAACTGACAACTGTTAGCGATGCTTAGGTAACCTGTTCATCTGATAGCTTTGATTTTCTTTGGGCTGTCAGACATCAACAAACAACTTTGTTTATTATTAGAATTGTTGTTGTTGACTTTATACAGAACAGAAGATTTAATATTTTACATTACACTACTGTTCCGAAATGAAAGGGAAAGAAAATTCATGGTTTAACACACACAAGGCCGCCATGTTTAGCATTTCCAGCTAGCCATATCATCCATATCATCAGGGCAAAATAGCCTATGATTGAATTTAGGTGATAGCTAATATTTCAGTGAATTTCTATAAAGGAAATGTGTGTGTGTGTGTGTGTGTGTGTGTGTGTGTGTGTGTGTGTGAGAGAGAGAGAGAGA
Organism: Neosilurus hyrtlii; assembly: GCA_028564935.1. NCBI lineage: Eukaryota > Metazoa > Chordata > Actinopteri > Siluriformes > Plotosidae > Neosilurus > Neosilurus hyrtlii. The sequence continues at coordinate 1,860,322 of JAOUQZ010000049.1, read as the reverse complement.
GAGAGAGAGAGAGAGA
>JAOUQZ010000049.1:1841842-1860206 GCA_028564935.1 Neosilurus hyrtlii | reverse complement strand
CCACCCTTACACACACACACACACACACACACACACACACACACACACGCACACACACACATATATATATATGAATAAAAAATGCTAAATGTTTGAATGTGCTATGTCCAGATCCGTCTGTTTTACTTTACCTCTTCCAGAACACTGATGAGGACATCAGTTGGCGAGTAAAGCGTTTCTGAGTGTCAGGAGGCGAGGATGCCAAAGGGACGACGGTCCTTTTGTACGACGAAGCTCATTGTTATTCAGCCAGGCCCTCGTCTCTTTGAAGTGTGCTGATTGCACAGGAGTGACGCTTTTCCAAAAGAGAGGCTGTCTGATACATGATTGCTTTGTGTGATGATTATGTACACTCTCTGCAGGATCTATAAACCAGCCTTTCATTTCAGGCAGTTTGTGATTGTACGGGAGACTCGTTCAATTACTTGAGCGTCTGCAAAACGATGATAAAATTTTCATCTCTAATGCTCGATGCAGCACAAACTCCTATCCCCAGCTCATCAAGCGATGATGAGAGCGATCAGAGCTTTTTCAAGTAGCAGGACAGGGACATGATATCCGTGCGCACGATTTAGTGGAAGATCCAAACTCCCCAATGTTATGATTACTTGGGATATTCCACAAGGCTACTAAAATTATCTTAATGTGATTGATTAGAATGTGTTGATTAGTATTCTGTAATGCTCTTTTGTGAATCATTAATGAAACTGTTTCTAAAGTAACAGCCAATTTATAGACATTTCTAATGACAAATGCTCCACTTAACCTAAAACTAATAATAAGTAGATAAAGTCATAACAAAAAGTTCATTTAGCACAGGATTCATTGTTATTTATGCCAGATATGCCTCTGGACGTCCCTAATAACCTTGTTAAAAAGTAAGTCACCTTGACCTAGTTTTTGAGGTCACTGGGGTCAAAGTGAATAAAAATCTACATGCACTCCAGCATATCAAAATCTTAATTGATTTGCTTCCATTTTATTTCGGGCATTACCCAACTGCACATCCTATCATCCAGTAAAAATTGGGTCACCTTGACCTATTTTTAAAGGTCACAGTGGCCATATGAAATATGCAGATAATTATGTAAAAAGTCAGATGTGTCAAATTTAGCACAGGATTGTTTGCTATTTATAACAGATGTGCATATGTTTATCATTTTATACCTGATTTCCATATCAAAAGAATAAAAGTTTGTAAAAATGATACCAAGCATGCCGTTTACCATGCAGGGGGTAGATCTCATGTTCTGTACACAATATATGTTACACATGTACATATCTATCCATTTCCTCTCACAGTGCACGGTGGCAGTGCCTTCAATGTACATACTGTATATCCCAGCATTCAGTTTTTATTCACAGGTGTTTAGAATTTATATTTCTATTAAAAGGTTGTGTATATAATTGCTTGTGTTTGTATTTTGCTCCTAACGGTGTTAATTGCACTTTATTACCTTGCTTGTACCTTTTTAAAGCTGAGAATCTCATACAAAATTGCGTTATGTGTGATGACAATAAAGACTATTGAATCTTGAATCATGTGCACCAGTTGTGACCCGAGCCCCTTTAATTATAACATCTGATCTGATCACAAATAAAGCTTGAAATGAGATTTTTAAATAAATAATTTAAAAAATAATAATTTTTTTTTTTACATTCAGAAAACTTTAATGAACTGGTTTATTTTCAGTATGCAGATGGTAAAGTTGCGAGAAACATTTACAACATTTTGGTCTTAATCATATGTCCAGTCATCATCCAAAAAATCCAGGCAGTTCCAGTTTTATCTCCCCGCCATTAACATTACAGTTAACCCACAAATACAACTTCCATACTGACTCATTCCGTTAATGTTCCCATTTTTTTCTTCCCTTTTTACAGTCCACACTGCATTCATTCCTTTTTAAAGCCTTGGTAATTTCCCAGGAGTGTATTGCTTTAAATAATTTCTTTTTAAAAGATTGTTCATGCATAGTTATTTGTTTGGATGGTCCTTTTTTTTTTGCGTATACATGTTCATGTACATAAGACACAGTAAAATGAGATCATAACTATGGAATGTGTTAAAGCTTCTGCCTGTTAAGGATGTTTATGTAGTTCTAACTGCTTTACCATAAACTATACTTACATATAAAACGCTAGGAAAATAAGCATCTCATTCGATGTCTTATAAAGAGGCCACAAGAATATGTACTGCATATAGGCAATACTGCACGTGAGTAAGGCCTTGTCTCAATGTTCACACACAACGTTTTAGTCAGGATCAAGATGTACATTTTAAAATGACACTAGTCATTCGTGTATGCGCCTCCATAATCAAATATGCAAATAAAATACACATGGCACAGTCCAACATGGCTTAGGTTCCATCATGGATATGTTTTGGTCATCTTGTATCATTAACGTAGAAAGGCGTGTACCAGTTGTGTGGATCTGTTGGAACCTTAAACCTGATCTAGAAAGAAAAAGAAAGGAAAAAAAAACCTCCATCCCACCCCCCTTAACTAAACCCCCTATTCCCATTTACAAATATATTCCCAGTCCTGCCAAACATAATCTGCTGTTAATTGAGTTTCTTTTCTTTTATTGTAATTGTGATGGCTAATTTTTTCAACCTGAAGCCTTTCATCCAGCAAATGGCTTGTGGGTCAGACGTCGGCTTTTGATTGACCGTTGCGTCACTGCATATTTCTTTTACGCCCTCTTCATTCCTCGACCCATCAGGCAAGCAAACACGGTCATGACCATTTTGGGTTTAACCTCAACCAGATCATCAGGCAGTGCATACACACGAGCGCCAATCTTCCTGGCCATGGATACAGCATATCTGTAAGGAGGCAATAGTGGGTTAGATATATTAGCTGCTGATGTACACAAACATCAAAAACAAATTCAATATTGAAGTCCACCCTTTTATATTAATTTATTAATTTCTCCTTTTCACCGTCTGCTACGGTGTACTATACATACATTAAATATTTTACAGATTTAACATTGAACAAAAGAGACAAAAATATATTAACTCAGTGAGAAAAATGATCCATTACTATTACATAAAAAAAGTAGCAAAAGTATGTGAACCTCTAGGATCAAAAGTGAAGTTGAGGGTGAAATTAGAGTCAGGTATTTTTAATGAATGCGACAACCATCAGCTACTCAACAGGTGCCCTGTGTTATTTAAAGAATAGGCATTTATCAGACAAGTCTGATCAACAGAACAAATGATAATGGAAGTATACCAGGCTACAAGCGAAGGAGATTTCTGAGACTAATTTACAAGCACTGTTACCCTCCCCAGGAGTGGATGACACACCTCGACATAGACCATAATGTGGGTAAAAGTTGGTATCTCATGGTAAGTTCTAGGGAATTGAGAAGTAATGTTAATGAGCCCACCAGCAGTGAAATCACTGGTGCACATGGCAGGGTTGCAAGAAGAAAACCGCTGCCCTTCTACAGTTTGATCATTAGGACAAGCCAGAAGGCTATAGAAGTTTTGTAGACAGACAAGACCACAACATAACCCTTCATTTTAAAATACAATCATTACATTCTGAGATGGAAAACACTGCATTCCAGCATAAGAACCATCTCTGAAACATGGAAATGGTCGAATCTTGGCTTGTGCCAGTTTTGCTGCACCAGGGCCAGGACAGCATTTCGTCATTGATGGGGCAAATACCTGTACCTTGTACCTCTGTACCTTGGAATTCTAAAAAATAATCAGGACAAAGTGGGTCGTGCAGCAAGCAGGCAAGTCTTTCTTCCTAACAATAGTAAAAGAAGGATAACTTTCATGTTTTGTAATGACCAAGTCCAAGTCCTGATATTAAAATCCAATTAAAATGCTGTGAGAGTTTTTCATATGTGGAAACCCAACATCAAAAAGGTGAATCTGTTTTGTATGAAGAAATGGAGTAATATTCATCCAAGCTGATGTGCAGAACTGATCAACAGCAAGTAGAAAGGTTTATTTGCACTTGTGGCTGCAGAAAAGGGCCTGAAAGCAAAGGTTCACAGACTGTTGCCACTCACAAATATGTAAAGTTCAATCATTTTCCTTGATAAATAGTACAAGCACAATATTTTTTTCTTTCTTGCTTAATAGGGTTCTGTATCTAGTTTTATATCTATCTATCTATTTATTTATTTATTTTGCAGAAATACGAAAAAATTCATGCACCATTGTAATTCATTCATTTGTTTTCTGAAGCACTTAATCCTAATCGAGGTCGACTGTGGGCGAGGGCGGAGTACACCCTGGACAGCTCACCAGGCCATCGCAGGGCAGAAACACGCTGACGGCTATGTAGCTACTCTTGACGAAAGACAGCAATGGTTCTTTTACATGAGAGACATAGCCAGCCTTTGATAACCCAGTTACTGCACAAGGGGGACAGCAGTGACATCCCACTGATAGTGGGGCTTGAACCCCCAACCTTGGGATCAGTAATCCAGCACCCTACTACCGGGCCACCACTGCATTGTAAATCAATGAAACAAATTTTAACAAAAAGACGAAGACCCTGCTGCTGATGCTCTCTGTTAGGACTTACTTCGCATTGTCCAGCTTGTCACTCTCTGACAGGTTACCACTTTTCACTAAATCGTAATTGATACAGCCCGGCTGGATGGCATCTAAGAGGTCCAACACAGGCAAGCTGGAGCTGATCTCTTTGTCCTGTAAACCAATTGCAGAGTTGCTCAGAGTGCATGACAAGAATACGTACAATCAAATGTGTAATCTGAAAAAAGAAATTAGCGCTGGTTCAACACGTACCTTAAAGCTTGAAATTTTTGTCTTCTTTCCTGCCTCTGCCAAAGTTTTATTAACCCACTTGACAATTATGTCATCGTTCACCTTCTCTCCATCTCCCAGGTCCTCAAGAACATTCAGAGTGTATCTAAAACAGAACGATATACGCCACAAAATGAGCACAAGGTAGCACTGAGAACTATTCTAAAAAAATGCACAGAGAGTGTAAGGACAGTTGAGTTTTAAATTGATGTTTATACCACCTGTATAATTTTGAACAGACTTCAAAATATACTTTGAATATATGACATCATATCAACTCCTTGTAGCATGACTAAGGGATTTATTTCTACCTCCTCATTAGCTGCCAGACCAGAGCGAGGGTGAGGGTGGGGTTAGCGTCATTTAGATCTTGGCCTCCAATGCCCACCAGTGAAAATTTGGCTTCAGTTTTCCCAAGTTCCACGGCATAGTTGCAGTTCTCCAGCTGTAGTCATACACACAAAGATCTACTTATTAACATGTGCATTTCTTGTGGCTTTCACTTCAGGACTGAATGTTTGATTAACACTCGTCAGATGATGATTATTGTGGTGGCCGTAATTCATATCACAGGTTTATATTAATGTGCTTGTTCTAACACATTATTGTTTCTGTAGGAACATTCTGCATGGCAGACACACCATGTAATCCTAAACTAACGATATATTATTTGTAATGAAAAAAGCTTATTTAACAAATAATTACGTAATGAAGCTGAGGTGTACGCTGCTGCTGATTATTTTAGTATTTACTAAACAGGAACCTAAGCAAAAATCAAAAGCATACTATAAATAGATTTTTGTGATTATTAAAAAAAAATGTATCCACTCAGAATAATTTTAATTAATAAATACATTTTTTTATCCAGAGAATTCGGACCAATCCGATTATGCCGTTCCTGTGCAGCATATACTAATGATTGATATGTTGAAACTTTTTTGAGGAGATTTAACATATTAGGAACTTTAGGTTTTAATCAGTCACTCACTCACTCATTGGCCGAACCGCTTACTCCTGTTAGGAATGGGTGGGGGCCTGGAGCCTATATTAGCCGACACAGGGCGAAGGCAGGGAACATCCTGAAGAACGCACCAGACTACGGCAGGGCCGGAACACCGACACAACCATTTGCACTCACACTTGGGGATAATTTGGTACAGCCAATTAGCTTAATGTGCACGTCTTTGAATCCCACGGAGAGAACATGCAAACTCCACACAGAAACGCTGAGCCAGGGACTCAAACCCAGGACCTTTTGCTGTGAGGTGGATGTGCCAACCTCTACGCCACAGTGCTGCCTAGTTTTTAATCAGTAGATCTTAAGTATTACTAACAGACAAACGTGTTCAGTGTTATTGAGGACTTCCTGGTTTCTTAGGTCATGTGACAAGTTAGATTTAAATTCTGTACACAGTCTGAGATGATTTTAGGACTCTGCTTCATATATATATGTTTGTAGAGTAATTTTGATATGAATATGTTTGGTACTGTTACAAGCCCAGTGTGCAACATCTGGAAAAGGAAACGGATACCTTCTTCATGTTAGACCCGAGCTTTGGATAAGGGGGCCTATTGACTTTGTTGTTCCAGTCGACAGGAACCTTGATCTTCTCATAGAGCTGTAAAATGACCAGAGCATCTTGGAGATCACTGTAGAAAAAAAAAAAATCAAGTCAAGTCAAGTCACTTTTATTTGTATGGCGCTTTTTACAACTGACATTGTCACAAAGCAGCTTTACATAGTAAAATTAAATTAAGGAGGAATCTAAAAATTTTCTCTACAACCCCCTAAACATCCCTAATGAGCAAACCCGCGGCGACAGTGGCAAGGAAAAACTCCCTCAGAGTATCACATTATTCAGAACATCACATTAAGCATGTTTAAAATATCTAAACATGATCCAGCACAATTAAATCCCAAATGAAGCTCCGCTCCAGAGGAATGATTACAATAATTTAACACGGAACAAACGTTTTACCCATATAGGTGGTTGACGTGAGGATTCACACCCAATGAGTTCATCCAGTTCCGGAATGTTCTCTCTTCTCTGGTTTCACCTGTAGAGACAGGAAACAAACCAAGTTCCAACACACAGCTTAGTTACTGCTTTCTGTAATAGTTTGAAATCCATCTTACACACTTTCTGGTTCCAAAAGGGAGTTTGCAGAGCACAAGTGACTTATTCCTAAACCCCACCCCGAAATAGATCTCAACCCATCAATAACTGAAACTAAGCATGTAGACCTCAGACAAACAAAGCGGTAGAGCTGATTTTAAAAGTTTCGTAATACAGGGTGGTAAAACACTGTGCATGGGGTGTCTTTAATACAAGACACCAGGTACCCTGACAGACTGGGGGAGAAATGGGTTTTGTTTCTTTTCAAAAGCCAAAAACAACCCAAAAAATAATAATAAAAATGTCCTGGTTTCTGTAGCATAAAGTGGCTAGGAGTTCGACTCCACCTTGATGGGATGCTAGTTTATTCCAGGTTACCTTCCCAGTATTTATTGGTATCCATTTATATTCCTGGGTGAACAGAGGCACCCTTGTGATTGAGACCTTGCCCGATGGTGGGGGGTCTGAAGGGATCCCAGAACCCTAACCACTACACCACTAGCTCCACATTCAGGTAGAACTATTAACTGGTTAATGTCAGCTGTAATACTGCAACATGTGAGGGGAATTAGCAGCAGGTAAATTCCAGTCCAGCACAGTCTGGTGATATAAATGCCTAAAAATACTGCAGAGAGACTATGAGAGGCCTTGCTTGATTAAAAATAAGCCTATTTACTGATCAGTCCTCGGTTTTAAAAAAGAGAAAAAATGATTAGAAGAGGTTTGTCTGTTTAGCCACTAGATGGCTCCAAGATCCTCTTGAACACAATTGCATACTTGAGGAAACGATCATGGTTTTTGGCCATGTTCCAATCCAAAGTAAAAGACACATTCTCTGCCATCTTTAACACACCCATCCATAACTGCATTTAACAAGTCTATTTCAAGATAATGAAGAAATGTTTATTTTTAGAGTTCTATTCCATAATGGAAAGACACAAAGTAACAAAAATAAAAAAAGCTGTAAATCATGCTTGGTTTGGAAAATAACCCCAAATTGTCATAGCATGTTACTCTCATTTTTCTGAAGTGGGGTGGTAAGGTTGGGGGTAAGGGAGTGGTTTGTGTTCAGCTCTTTTCTCACCCTCCAGCCGGCCCCAGTCGATATCCTGGTTCTCAGGTTTGGTCAGTGCTGGATACTTGTTAAAGAGGTTGGCAACAAACGCCAGATTAAGTTTTGGATTTCCAGATACCACATCAGTGGGTGTGACAAACTGTCTGCAACCAAGTCTGTCGGCCTGCTGCAGCATAGCCTCTGCTCTCTTCACGTCGTCTTTCTCCTGAAACAAAAACAAAAGGATACAGTGATTTCACTATTTAAAACTAATCTATTAAATAATTACCCAAACTTTTCTCCTGTAGTTTAGTTACGTACAACTGCCAAGATCTTGAAAAAATTCTTCTTTATAAAATCTGCAAAAGTAGTAGCAAAAAATTCTGATTCAATTCTGACGTCAGTTAGCGTTAAAGTCAAATCGAGAGGACAAAAAGGCTGTAAACAGGTCATGAAAAAAATGCATTTGTTTCTATACACTATAAGAGTAGGAATTATTACCATTTAAGAAGCTGATGTAAAAAAAAAATAAATAAAATCGGTTCTCTGTGACACAACATGATGTAATCAGCTTTAGAAAACTGTGTACGGCGTGAAAACGGAAGCAAAAGCATTGAAAAGGGAGTATTCATAGCAGACAACACACAAACACAAAGCTAGTGTGAGGAAACGGTCTGGTCTCTGGGTCATGTTGATCGCAATTTGACCCTGAAAAAGACCTGAGAACAACGATGCCTTAAATATGGTGTGAAAAGGCCTCTTTGACTCCCTAATGCAGTCTAGCCACCCCCACACTAGCTACTCTTGGCACTGCAATGGGGTTAAGTACATTCACATGGCACCGTGGACCTCTGAATCATTTAATATGAATCCAGAGCAAGTTCTAGAAAGTAGCAGAGATATAGCATTAGGTAAAAAAATAGTTAAGGCATAAAAAGGAGTGTCTGTGCCAGAACCATGGTGGATACAAAGTCCCATATTTTGACGTAATGTGAATAGAGCACATTACTGTGGAATTTCCTGCCATTCAGTAAAACTGATAAAGTATCTTCAAGCATTTTGGGAAGCCAGCAAAGTAATACTGGTAACGAATGAAGCAGGTTTGAGGCTGCATGGACAAAACTGCACAAAAGTTCTTCTCTTGAGACGGCAGGTCTGGCAATTGCAGCATTAACAGATGTGCTGATTGTGTCAGCCTTTTGCTGCAGACAGACATGCTATAAAATATATAGTGTTGAGTCAGTTTCCCTGAAACATTCAGTCTCGAACAATATGGATGGAAAATAGCTTCATGAAAACATGAAGGAGTCAAAACTGGCCTGCGCAGAACCGTGTTCAGTGGCTCACCCGCTATTTCACATTGCATGGAAACCACAGGTATCCAAATGGAGCGTGTTTGGCTTCCTTTCCCCCGTGAGGAGCATTAACATCTCTTTAGAAAGTATTTTCCAGACACCAGAAACAGTGTACTAGGGTTCTTTTGCAGGAGTGGAGCACCCTGTGGAGGACGATATAGGAAGCTCAACAGGCAATGCACACACTTGTGATTAGCATCTGTGCAGAGAGTGCATTTCCAGTCACAGCACAAATTTAGGTGTGCATTAAAGTGTTGAACCTCTCCTGATGTAAACTACTGGTTTTATTTTGTTCGGAAGTGCACTACTTTATATAGGAATTGTCAGTTTAATATCTGTATACTCTTATTTTTGCCATACTTGTTCAAGTGGATTTAAGTCAAGACTTTCGACCAGTCCCTTCTTTCCCCTGTTCCAGTTTGCTGTTTCTTGTTCAACTAATCGCTAACACAATTTATATGAATAAATATAATTAATATATAACTCTAAATTGTTAAGTACTGTATATACATATATTTACTCATTATAAATGGATTATATATCATTTTATGATAGTATGACAAAGACGAAAGGAATATAGATCACTTTTAAAGCCTTTGTTCATGCCCCAAGGTATTTGGATCCACATCTGTAAAGTACTAGGAACATCAGGCAAAAACAAAGAGATAAGCCAAGGTATTTGTGGAAAATCCATTACAACCCCTACACGCATAAAAGAATTTAAAAGCAAACAGTTTTACATCTGTTTCAAACCCAAGTTGCTTATGCAAGTAGACAACAGAAGTAAATACAAAGACATATTGAATTATATTGTACTGACTTACATTGAAGCCTGCCATGCTGATGTCAATGCGTTGCTCGCCCTCTTTAGTCCCTTTGGGTGCAATTTGGTTCAGGAGGTGAAAATAAGCTCTGGAGTCCTACAAGGACCACAAAAAAAAAGTATTAAATAAACGAGTAAAAAGTGTAATAATTAACCTTTCACAAACAGAAGGAACTATAAACTTGAAATAACTATCCACTGTGAAATCAAGACAAATTAGAAAAGCATGAGTAACTCGTGAACATAGTGGGGTATCTTAAAAAAAAAGGTCATAAATTCAGGGGAAAACATAAAATAAGAGCTCTTGTAACATAATTTGCTGATAAAAAGACGTCATGCTGAAGTCAATAACGGTTGGTTTTGCATTTGGAAGAAAGTACCTTCACCGAGTTTGAGAAATCGGAGAGCTGAAGCATAGGGAAAGATAGATAAAGGGTAAGAGAGACACAAACAACAGTAGTCCTTTATTCAGTAGTCAAGATAAGAAATAAGATCTAGTGCAGGGCATGCATGTGGTATAATTATACAACCTACTTTTATTTTAATACATTTGCATATACAACTAGCAAGAAATGTAAAAAAAAAAAAAATCATTATCATATTATGGAATCATAATATCACACTATAATCACTGGAGTTGGTCATTACTCAAATCAGTCTCAAGTCATAGCAGGAGGCAGCGATAAAAAAATAAACCTTTTAAAAGTGACTGGCTGATGTACTACGAACAATTGCAAGGACTGAAAGTAAGAGTAACCGTGTAGAGGCATACAGAGAATGAGTATCAGGGTGTGAGTGCACTGAAGACTCAGACATCATGCTGCCTGAACTTATCGACCCCATAAATGCTAATCCTGAGATTGGTCTATAACTCACACTGCTATCACAACACATGAGGATGAGCAAAGATTCTTTTAATCAAGCATTAAATTGAGACTGCAGCCTCTCTTTCCAACAGGAAAATTAGATACAGATTAAGGGTGAACCCGAACAAGAATATATTTAACATGTAGTGAATTCCCAATTACTAAACTGTGACTGAATGTACAAAATTAATAAATTGATAAATAATAAATAAATAAATAAATAAATAAATGGAACGAGTGATTACTTTCATATTTTTACTTGGAGTTGCTAAGGGGAGAAGAACAAAAAATTTTTCCAGGTCATTATTATTGCTGGGTTCGTTTTGTTACTGTGGCAAGACAAACTGTTCTATTGGCTCAGTCATTAATTAATATTTTATTCTAGGAGTTATTTTTACAGATATTTTCCAGCAATAAATCAGTAATTCAACACACAGAGGTCATCATTCACAAACATCTGCTGGGAGAATGTGGCTATTGTATTATGAATAAATGCAATGATTATTATTATTTTTTGGGGGGTTTCTTTGCAAAATTACCGTCAGTCACAACTAAGAATTGCGATCAACGACACTAACAACAACAAGAACACCACCACCCAGCCATCATTCCTGTTTTATAAAGTTTGATGTAGTTTTAAAAAGATATAGTATATAAAAGGATTTACTGTATTCATGAACGTAAGGCCAATTTTAATATTTTAAGATATTTGTGATATTTTAGATACACACTTTATTCTGTGTATAACACACTACTCAGCTCCTTACTGTTTGTTCCAGGTATCTAGTTAGCAACATTAGAGTTTACCAATTCGGATGTTGCCCATGTAGTCCTAACTTAAGTTTTCTTCACTAATAAAAGTGAAGAATAAGCCTCCAGTCCATGGTACTTCAAATTTTTTATTCATTTTATTTTACTAAAAGTATTTCATAAAATAAATAAATAAATAAAAAAGACAATATTTGCCTACAATCAAAAACTGTTTTCCCACTTTCTTTCGTCATATACGCCAATATCCGGGGTTAAGCAAAGGTAACTTAATTATTTATCTCACAATCTCGGGATAAAGCTTGAATCTGGAGGACTTTTCAGCGATATCCCTCTTGCCTTTTTAGAATTTATTGTGATATATAATAATATAATATTAGATTATATTATAATAACATCAAATTTGTTGACTTATTTGTCGAATTATTATTTTACGAAAGTAGTAATAGTAATTCTAGTTAAACATTGTTTACAGAACACCACACATGTCTACCTTAATATCAGAGCTGAAGTTGTTGATTTTCTGCCAGCCGGCATTTTCCAGATGGAAGTTTGCCCATCGCAGGAGCAACTCCTCTGGGGAAAGTTTCATCAGATCCTCTAGAGTCTCACCTTCCCGAAGCAAAGCTGCCAGCGCTGTGAGAACACACACACACACACACACACACACACACGAGTCAGCACAATGATGTAAACACACAAACACAACCATCAGAGTGATGGGGCTGTGTATGTATAAACAGTATATAGATAAAACATCAACATAAACAGCATCCCATAATACGAATGTCAGATTTACCTGATATTTTAATATTTTAAGCAAGCAAAAAAAAAAATCACGTAGCATCTCTTCAGGGCTCCTGAACCCCCCCCACCCTCCCCAGATGTCATTTCAGAGCCAGGCCCCTGCCTCTGCATGCACGAGTTCTGCTCTGACTGCTGATTCATTCACGGCTGGGTCACGCATGAGCAGAGAGAAGAGACATTGGGGTATTTCATTGGATAATTCCTAGCAGACCTTGAAGCAGTGACTGGTTGCCATTTTTACAAGATTTCGGTTGCCACAGGTGATGGATTTTTCAAGACCTCACGAGTTACTGAGTGCTGTCAGGGTGCATAAAGTCCATTGCAACCAATATAAGACTTTGTGGACAGACCTAAAAAGTTGCCAGCGCCAGCTTTCTAGCCCCACCTTGACAAAGTACAGGTTTGACTGCAGTCCTACAAAACCATGCATTATTGCACACATTGTACTTATTGCACAGTTAAACCATTAATTATGTTAACAGCAAATCAGACAGAGAAAGATTATTTATATCTGAAATCAATTCATCCTGGTTATTTGACCTCCAGCATTGATAAAATTCCTCCCTGAACTGAATAATTCACTCCTACACAGAGACACTGTTTGTCTGAATTCCTGACCAATGACATCAGCCCTGCTTTGTTTCTAAATGATGGCAGTTTCTGGTGACCGGGAGAAATTGAGCTCACCCTCATTCCTGCTGAGCTCGATGTCTGCAAACAGGCCGATTTTGATGATCTGCCACAACAGACCCAACACCAGATGCGGCTTCCCTTCACGCAGATCGAGAGCGCCAATGTTCACGACGTGGCAGCCGATGGCTGAAGCAGAGTTCAGTGCCAGGTTAAGGTTCTCCTAGAAAATAAAAACACATTCTGTATTATACAACCATATACACTACAATGCAACTGTTATTTACCAGGTTTTTCTCTTAACATTTCTCTATACAAAGAGCACAGAACCAGAACTACCACAGCAGCACAAACCTGTGTCGTGAATGGCGTCAGTTTCTTCTTGTTTATTGTCCTCTCGTCAATGGTATCAGGGACAGACAGGTTAATCATTTTACTGGTGAGAGAGAGCAGAGAGGAAATTTCAGGAATTTTCTTCCAGAATAAGTGAATCAGATAAAGTATCTCTACACCACTATACCACCTCTACACCATATTTCATCATTTTCGTTCCTAACAGAACTCACCACAGCACTACACCGTCACCTACGGCCTTGAACAGGTCGTTTGTGTTGGGGTTCATAGGCAGCACATGCTTGCAATCCGGGTCTTTCTCCAAAGCAGAGTTGATCCAGTTCACAAAAGCGAACCGCTCTTCCTCTGGATCACAAAATAATTGAAGAACAAACAAAAATGTAAACACAAGAGACCACACAAGAGGGCACTTCTACTGAGCTCAGCCAACCAAAGAGAAGTGCTTTTAAAGAGGCCACAGAGACAGAGTCCCTTTTTAACACTCAGCTGACATCTTAATCGAAAGGTCACAGAAATTTATCTATAAATATCAGTCAGATATTAAGTGTAGCAGAAGAGTCGTGTTTAATATAAAACAATCCTGCCTTAAAAAGAAAGGAGGTTATACCTGAAAAGGAGTGCTGTGTGCCTGCGCTGGACAGCTCTGACGTGCCACCGATAGCCAGGATGCCCTCTTTCTTGTTGATAGCATTGCGGAAGGTCTTTGCAATGTCACTACTCTTAAGCTCCTGGAAGATCTACCAAAAAATATAAAAGAAAAGCAGTGCAACGGTGGGATTTACACTACAAGATGAGACACTGCAGTGGATCTGTGTGACACTTGAAAAATTACTATAGATGGGAATCACCAGAAAGCATTTGATACAGTATTATTATAATAACTGGGTGCTGATTCTATTTGTATTTCATTTCTGTAAGTACACTCCACCCTCGATTTTCAGGATTATTACAGGGGATAGGCTGTCCGGGAACCTCAAAAGTCTGGCAATCACTAATGTCCGGGGTCCCTACACTTCCCCGGACATTTACCATAATCGGTCCGGCAATCGCCATTATTCAGCAGCAGTCCCGGACTTTTACACACTTATTCAACAATCAATACAAAATACTGTGTTTCCACAAATTTAAGGAGTGAATCAGCACATTCTTTTAAATCATATTCATTTTAAATGCGGGTTCCGGCTAGTCGACACAGTCCTAACTTTCACTTAGCTCTCTGTCACTGATGCCACTATCTGTTCATCGATCATCATCGCTCCATTATAAATATCCTGATTTGATATTTTGGCAATTTTTGGTTGAATCTTTGAAACACATAAAAGAAAGTTGAGAAATTAAATATAACCTACTCCTTAGAACATTACATCCCCCTTCAAAAATCAAGGGTAGAATTTAAACAGTAAATAATACTGTTTAAACACAAATAATAAAAAAAGATTTTGTATACAAGAATCATGATACATAATTGAGTAAATTCTCCCCATCTCTAAAAATGACAGCTAAAAGTACAGGTGCACTTTTTCTGCCATGCCCAAGCAATCAGAATGGATGGCATCAGTTCAGAGTGGAAACAACAGTGAAACTGTGCTGACAGGAGCTGCAATATAAACTCATTCAACACCACACTGACTCGCTCAGCAGAGTAAACAAACACTGGGGCATTGATGGGGGAAATCTCCATTAGGCTTCATGCATCAGGTTACCTACAGGAAGGTCAGGGCTTATTTCACTATCAACTGTGCTTAAATTCTGCACCAGGATGAGGACAATGACTCAAACGTGAGTAATTGCACACTTCCTCTGAGAGACCAGTGTTAGCCAGAGCTACTTAATTTGGAACGCTATTTATAAAAATGTTCCATATTCACATTATTCCCATGACTGTAAACAAATAGGAAAAAAGACACATAGGACAAGGTGGTGGTGGTGGTGGTGGGGTCTGTAGTAATTAAAGCTCTAACATGGCTGAGCTGCATTATTAGAACATTGAAGCTCATTTCGTAAACACAGAATCTGTCAAAACATTGTCATCCTGTTGTTCTTTTAGCTCTGTAAGTGTGCCGTGATTCTGCTGGAAACTTTTAATAATGGGTGAATAGAGGCATTTAATCAAATCAATTAATCTATCAAAATCACTTAAAACAACTTTAATAAAAGATTGAACATAAGGTTCACATTCATGCACAAACAGAAAAAACGTATAATAACAAAGCTCTTAAGAAGAGCGCCACAGGCATGGAATATGACTTCGATGGTTGCCCCATGTCCGTACCATGTCGCTGACTTAACACTGACTAGCTGTTCCGTACAGTATAGCTTGAGCAATAACAAACCTGGAACCCAAACACCACCGCTCAGACTCTCACAGAATAATAAAAAACACAATTTAATTCTCTTTACACAGATAATTAATCTAAAAAGACAGGTGGTAAAATGAAGGTGGAAATCAGCGAAGGAAAACTCAGTGTTAACCTTTCCTGCTTTTGCTTCAGACTGCAGCTGGGAATTGCAGGGGAGATATGTTTATTTTCTCCAGGGCTAAATGTGATTCGGCCATTAAAGAAGCCGCACTACTCTTATAACACCAGCCTCAGACATCTACTAATATAGATATCCGGAGCTCCGCCTTTATTTATGTATTATCGGTACATATAAATAATGTGCTCTCAATCCATCCAGATAACACTGAGATTTCATGATGAAACACTGACATTTCATGATGAAACAAGCCCAGTACCAACATTTTTCTGGTTTGCATACGCCCGAGATTGACACATGAACCCAAGGCATAACAGACTGTGGAAGTAACATGTATTTACAGACAGACCGACAGTCAAACAAGCCATCAAAACAAGAAAGAAAAAAAAAGAAAAAAAGAAAAAAAAAAAATCAGGATGATGCATACCATATTCTCTAAAGTACAGGACTTCAGTCTATGGAGAGCGCCACTATAAATGAGGCCCATGGTAATCCATTTTTCAGTAATAAATCCACAAAATGCATTCACTCGCTAAGCCAAAAGCCGTTTTGGATTTCAGTGGGATTATTTAAAGGCATCTGCTGACTCTGCTAATCAACACATTACCACAATAAAGTCATCCCTCTCTGCTTACACAAATCTGGCAGGAATGTCAGATATTAAAACATCCGCTCAAATATGAACTCCTGCAAAGCACAATATCGTAGAAAATATGGTAATGCATCACCTCTGATTTATCATCATACAAGCATCTATCCATCTGTACGTCCGACATCAGGCTTTTAAATTATCAGCACAATAATTCATTTTGGATGGAAAGGAAATGCAACTCTGGAAGGTCTTACGGGAAGCTCTGCTTTCACACAGTGTCTAAATCTCCCGATCACACTTCACAAAATTTCACTTTAAATTTCATCTTTGCAAAACAGTGTAAATATATATGGGGCAAAAAAGTATTTAGTCAGCCACCAATTGTGTAAGTTCTCTCACTTAAAAAATGAGAGAGGTCTCCAATTTTCATCACAGGTTCACTTAAAAATTCCTTGTAAAATAAGTATTTGGTCACCTACAAACAAGCAAGATTTCTGCCTCTCAGACCTGTAACTTCTTTAAGAGACTCCTCTGTCGTCCACTCGTTACCTGTATTAATGGCACCTATTTGAACTCGTTACCACAACCAAAGAGCTGTCAAAGGACACCAGAAACAAAATTGTAGACCTGCACCAGGAGGGTAAGACTGAATCTGCAATAGGTAAGCAACTTGGTGTGAAGAAATCAACTGTGGGAGCAATTATTAGAAAATGGAAGATATACAAGACCACTGACGTACCCCCTTGCTTAAGCCAGCACATGTCCAGGCCGTGAAGTCTTGAAGGTCTGAAGTTTGCTAGAGAGCATTTGGATGATCCAGAAAAGGATTGGGAGAATGTCATGTGGTCAGATGAAACCAAAATAGAACTTTTTGGTAAAAACTCAACTTGTCATGTTTGGAGAAGAAAGAATGCTGAGTTACATACAAAGAACCCCATACCTACTGTGAAGCATGGTGGTGGAAACATCATGCTTTGGGGCTGTTTTTCTGCAAAGGGACCAGAATGACTGATCCGTTTAAAGGAAAGAATGAATGGGGCCATATATCATGAGATTTTGAGTGAAAACCTCCTTCCATCAAGGGCATTCAAGATGTACCGTGGCTGGGTCTTTCAGCATGACAATAATCCCAAACACACTGCCGGGGCAACGAAGGAGTGGCTTCATAAGAAGCATTTCAAGGTCCTGGAGTGGCCTAGCCAGTCTCCAGACCTCAACCCCATAGAAAATCTTTGGAGGGAGTTGAAAGTCTGTGTTGCCCAGCGTCAGCCCCAAAACATCACTGCTCTATAGGAGATCTGCATGGAGGAATGAGCCAAAATACCAGCAACAGTGTGTGAAAACCTTGTGAAAACTTACAGAAAACATTTGACCTCCGTCATTGCCAACAAAGGTTATATAACAAAGTACTGAGATCAACTTTTGTTATTGAGTAATACTTATTTTCCACCATAATTTGCAAACAAATTCTTTCAAAATCAGACAATGTGATTTTTCTGGATCTTTTTTCCCCTCATTCTGTTTCTCATAGTGATGAAACCTGTGATGAAAATCGGAGACCTCACTCATCTTTTAAGTGGGAGAACTTACACAATTGGTGGCTGACTAGATACTTTTTTGCCGCATTGTACACACAGACACACACACACTTCTACATATATATATATATATATATATGTGTGTGTGTGTGTGTGTGTGTGTGTGTGTGTGTGTGTGTGT
>JAOUQZ010000049.1:1830652-1841742 GCA_028564935.1 Neosilurus hyrtlii | reverse complement strand
GTGTAGGGGTTGTGGAGAAAATGTTTAGATTCCTCCTTAATTTAATTTACTATGTAAAGCTGCTTTGTGACAATGTCGATTGTAAAAAGCTCCACACAAATAAAACTGACTTGACTGGAATCGAGTCCCAGGCTCATTTCTATGTGGGGATTGCATGTTATCCCTGTGTTTACCTGGGTTTCCTCCCACAGTCCAAACACATGCACATTAGGCTATTTGGCTAATTGTGTATGTGTGAGTGTGAATGGTTGTGTGTGTGTGTGTTTCCCTGCGATGGACTGGTGAGCTGTTCATGGTGAGTCGGCTAAGATAGGCTCCAGCTTCCCAAAGACCCTAATAGGATTAAGCAGTGGAGCAAATAAATTAATTCATGTTTGAAAAAATTTGTAACAAATAAACATAAAAATTCAAACTAAAATATTTATCATCTCTAAAACTGTGGATGAAAAAAGAACTAAATTGTAATCATCAGCTACTTTAGTTTAGACTATAAATATTTTTGAAAACATTTATAAGTTAATAAAAATGACACTCATGATAAGTCAAAAAAGCATATTGTGACATAACTGATCATTTAGCTAGGCTTTATTAGAACAGAATTTATTAACTGAAAGCTGGTGATTAAGTCCACTAGCTAGTTTTGTTCCAAATCTAATTTATACCAATTCATTACACTGTGGACTGAAGAGAGAAAAATACTCAACAAACAACAAATACTGCAACAACAAAACACCACTGCCTACAACATGCATATGTTAGTCAGATTGAGTCTAAAAAACAAAGTGTTTAAAACAAAAGTAGAAAACTGATGATGTTTCTGTGGTTATATATCTGAAGAAGCCACGCTGAGCCCAAGAACACATTAAAGCACCGAGTTTCTCAGCAGTGACTCAACGCCACAGTGGGTGGAGTGAAAGAGTTGGACCTGTACACACCCATCACAAAGCCTTTCCTCACTCTTCTATGAGAACAAAAACACAAGCTATCCTTAACTAGCTCCCTCCAACATCCATCATTTAATAAAAACAGAACGACAACACAAAGATGATAAATATTTGCAATAATATATTGGTGCTGATCTAGCCTCCATTTACGAGATTAGTCGTTCATGTTTCCTAGATTACAGCTGACTCTGGATTAGCTTTCATGCCTTGATATTACTGGTAAGTACAAAAATAAGCTTTAAGAGGAAAAAGGCTTTATCTTGTATTCCGTGCAAGATGTTTCAAGGTCTGTCTATCTCAGAGACTCCACCCAAAACACCGCTGCTGTCCTGCAACAAACAACCGCCCCAGATCCCTTTCTCCTACTGCACAGAATAGAGAACTGAGCCATGGCACTTTGATTTTAACACATAAACAGTCAAACGAATTAAGAATAAAAATAAACTACGCTCTAAAAAATGCTTGTTTTTATTTCCTTTTTTTTCATAAACAAACAAGATCATAAACCTTTCTGCATCCATACATTAAACAAGATGGTGGCCTGGAGTCATTTAAACATTATGCATTATTAACCAAACACTTTAGGCAGACAAGCAGACACACACATTCAGATACACACACACAGTCAGACACACACACACACACATTCAGACACACACACACACACATTCAGACACACACACGCTCCTCCCAAGGGACGTAGGCTGACAGACTAAGCGGAATATCCATGTGCGTGCTCTCCGCCCAAAGTGTCCAAACAGCCATAAGCCAAGAAGAGAATAATGAAAACAATGCAAACGGCAAACAGTGCTGTACACACAACCTTCTCGCTCTTCAGCCCTACCAAGAGCTGATGACGGCAAAAAAAGAAAAGAAAAGAAAAGAAAGAGCAAAAAAAATAAAAAGAGTACGCAAAAAGAAAACAGTTCACTGATCCACAGCTGTGGTTAGCTGACTAGCTGGCAGTAAAGAAAGATAAAGAACATGAGCAGACTTCCAAGTGCAATGCTGAAAACTGAGAGAAAAGGGTAAGCAGGAGAACGAGAATAAAAGAGTGTAGAGAGAGAGAGAGAGAGAGAGAGAGAGAGAGAGAGAGAGAGAGAGAGAGAGAGAGAGAGGCAGAGACCTGACCTGTAGTACGAGTGGCTGCAGATGGCTGAGGCAGAAGCAGTGCTCCCTCCACACCCTCCCAAGGCGTATGTGGAGGGCCAGCATTCCTGTCTGCCTCACAAAGACCTCAGGCAGCAAGTCAGGACACTTCCTGCCTCCCTGCCACTGAAGAGGAAGGGGGAGGATGGGGGTGTGTATGTGTGTTAAAATGTGTGAGAGAAAAGCATATGCTTTTTCCTTGCTAGCAGATGTACGACGGGGAACGAAACAGTCCGTGACTCAATCTCACCAGCTAAACAACACATACAATTGTGCTGTTCATCAATCTCAATAACAAACCACTTATTAAAAGCAGAGCCACAATCTTCGATACAAACAGACCATTCTGCCTTTCTGTAACATTAAAAACCTACATTCATGCAGCGCTTTAAACAATACACACCGTCATAAAGAAAACCGGACACACTGTAGGTTTATATTTAGATCCTTTATGAGTAACCCAGAGGAGACAGTGGTGACATTTCTACCTCAGGAAGTTTTTACACCGGAGGTATATCCAGTGAAAAACCCTGTCACCTTGTGGTTGTGGACAGTTGGCTTTAAAAGTTCTCCTCCTCCGTTAGCGATCAGAATTACATGAAACTTGGCAGACTTGTTAATTTGGACAATAACTAGAATTCCACAAAGCCCGGGACTCAAACCCAGGACCGTCTTGCTTTGAGATGGACGTGCTAACCAGTACACCACAGTACCGCCTTAATTGAGCAGATTACGCAAATGTAAAACAATGGAACAATTAGAATGGGCTTTATTGGACTTCAGGCATTCATGATGCTGCTGTTTTTACAAAATTTAAAATATAGATGGTAGCTGTTCATTAAGATGGTCCTTGGCGCAACTCTTTATGTGATGAATTCGTGAATCAAAAAAAATAAATCCCGTATTTCTTCAAGTGGATTCAAATCTGGAAGCTTGGCCAGTCCATCCTTTCCACTGTTACAGATTTCTGCTTCGTCTTGAAATAATCTTTACACAATTTACCTGAACGTTTGGGACTGTTGTCTTTCAGATATGTATGAATCCCTGGCCAAAAACAATTTAAATTTCACTCAAATGTGACAGGATATGTAATAAAACTACTAAAGTGAAGTGAAATGAAAGCCTTTTAAACTCTGCCGTTACACATGAACACGTGTATATTTTAATTATCTGGTGGTTTTTACTTACAGTGTTGAATTTTCAATCTGCTAATATACTTTTGATAGTTTGCATTAGCCAGTTTGAAACGGCTGCTGTTTTACTCACGCAAGTGCACAAAATCACGAGAATGGTACGTCAAGCCCTCAGTTCATATAAGGCACAATGGTAGTGAACTTCTGATTGAAATGCAACTAGGCACAAATACAAATCATGCATGCTTCCGTTCACCCACATCAAAAATGAGTCCGATGGCACATATGAAAGAAAAGAATAGCGTGGCATGTATTCAGATGCAAATTAGTTCTGTATTATAGAGGGAAACACGGGGTGACCACGTGACTTTTTGTTACTTTTCAGATTACAGTGGCAACCCCTGTGTGCGGAGTTATTAGACGTTTTTATGTTTGCTACAAAGTTTCATGCAACAGCACGTTTTAATTGAAACAGACAAACTGTATATGCAAGCTTTAAGTTTGGGTTTACTTTCCTTTTAAACACTGTATATACACATAGTAATTAAAGGTGTGGCTCCTACTTGGTTGAAATAAAAACCGTCACCCAAACCAATCCTTCCCAGATAAGGTTGAATATTTCTGCCCTACATCTGTGTTATGATATTTTAATTTCATACATTTTTGTGGGTCATCTACTGCATACATTTTTTTGCACAGTGTTAGGTTGAATGTAAATACTTAAAGTAACACATTTATAGCAATCGTACCTCAACATTAAATGACCAACAATGACATCAAATTTGTACTTACAGAATCAATACTGATGGAATTGCAATAAAAATTGAATTGACACCTCAGTATCGTCAAAATATCGTATCGGATGGTCCCTGGTGATTCCCATCCTGACTGAACACATTTTATATATGAACACATCTACGCGACTTTTAAATCCACCTCACCCACCCAAACCTACGTCGGTTCCTTCCGTCATCACTCCGCTAAAAACCGTCCAACTGCCTGGCAGCCCCTCCCCTTTTCGGACATAGTGAACATAGTACAAGAATAACAGTATAAGTACACAAATTGAGACAGTATAAATGTATCATGAGGATGTTCACGAGTATATTGTGACCATCGTTATATTGGCACAGCAGCAGTTCTTAGGTGCAAGTCTACCTGTATTCAAGTGTTTATTCGGTATTTATTTAGCGAAGCAAAGGTCCGACACTGGCATGAACTGGTTGCTGGACATGAGACTTTAACTTGCCATGGCTATTAGATAGTTTGATTAATTTAGAAACTGCTGATTTTCAAATACAACAGCATGAACAGATTGGTTTGAGCTGAGAGTAATGATTACACAATTTATCAAGGTACACTTTACATTCATGGTGAGCAGAAAAGCATCTTGGAATGTACTCGATGTCACACCCTGGGGCTACAACAGCAGCCCACCTTCCATGCCTGTCAGCCAAGAACAGAAATCTGAAGTAGATGAAGCAACCCTTGGAAAGTTTATACTTTATCTATTGGACACCAAGGGCAATCTGTTCAAAATTCCAAGGTAAACAATACGAAAAGTTCTGTGAAACTTATAACTAAATTGAAGATATCACTACTACTCCATCTGATCTGAGCCAGACAGGATGAAAACCATACTCATTAAACAAACACACCATCATCTAAATTCATTTTAAATATGGGGGTACGGGGACAAAGCACAAACACCAAATGGCTATACGGAATGAGGCTGCCATGGACAGAGAAGTTAAATATGAGTTGTTTTTTTTTTTTGTTTTTTTAATATGATACAGCTGTAAGAAAACACTATGCGTGACATACTACAAGCTCAAACATGAGGCAGGAGATCACCTGTTCAACAAGTCTAGGCTTGTGTTTCAGCAACAAAAGAGCTTTAAACATCTCTCATATGTGGATACATTCATTGCGAAACATACGGGAGCACCAGGATGAGTGGAATTTCAACAAGCTGACGCAACAGGCAGAACTGTTGTTCTTACAACTGGTGTCTACAAAACAGTTGTAATGAGCACGAGCAACCCGAATCAGGTTACAGCAAAAACATGACAAGCAACTGGTGAAGTTCATCAGATATTACAGTGTCCTAACAAAGCTACTTCTGTAAAGCCACAAAGCATCCGCTGCCTCGTGTTTTTAAAAGAAACAGATGACGTAAAAAAACAGAGACCATGCATATGGCGTTTAATTAGTCTCAAAACTAGCATGAATGGAAATTTTCTCTGTGCTATTCACGGTTCTCAACATATTAACAACTCAAACACTCAACAGCGCACAATCTCTACATGCGTACAATGTTGGAAAAAAACTATGAACACTTAGTAATGTGCTAGGCCTCCATAAGCTACATGAAACCGTCCTGGAGAGATGAACCCATGATCCCAGGGTGAAATCATGTGATCGATTTCATACTCATAAAACCACTCCCTGCACTGTGGATGAGGGCGGAGTCATTCGAGGAGACCTTTTCCCACACTTTACCAGTTACCAATAAAGGTGATCACATGAAAGAACTCTGTACTGATTTGAGGTCATGGTTTCCCCGAAGTGGGTGATCTTACCCACATTGCTAAACCCTGCCCTTTCCTTTAATTTGCTAATTCTGTGTAACATTTTCAAGCTAAGCAGTCACACAGTAAACATGGACTATATGCCTGTACAAGCAATAAGGTTCATCCCAGTAGCTCAAGTGCAATGAAAATATCTGAGGTGTTGGTCATTTCCTGATGGTGATTCAAGCCTACCTTAGTGATTAACAGCTGTTAAAATTGGTGGGGGAAAAAGTAGCACTGTTTGTTCTGGAGAAACTGACAACTGACTTCACAACTTTCCAGTTCTGAGCTGCACACCAGTAGCAGAAAAGAAGATTTAAATACCTAACCAGGAGGAACATAAAGGGCAAAGGT
Source organism: Neosilurus hyrtlii (assembly GCA_028564935.1). Taxonomy (NCBI): domain Eukaryota; kingdom Metazoa; phylum Chordata; class Actinopteri; order Siluriformes; family Plotosidae; genus Neosilurus; species Neosilurus hyrtlii. The sequence goes on along the minus strand of JAOUQZ010000049.1, from coordinate 1,835,589 downwards.
TGCATGAAAAGACATGCACAACACTCAGTCATAAAAATGATACCATTGATATAACGCACGATCACTAACACAATAAATAAAGGGTGAACCAAAAACATCCCAAATTTCCGGGGGAAATTAAGTCTGTTTTACATGGAAATATAAATATATAATATATTTTCTGTGTCAAAAATTCAAAAATACTTTATTTGAACCTAACCCTGCAGATTCTGATAGAGTGTTCTGTTAGAATGCAAAGTTTCAGCCCTATACAGTAATTATTAGGGGAGTTACAAGCTTTCAAAAATGCCCAAAATGGTAAATTCCAAGTTGCGGGCCTGACATATGGGTACTAGCCTGCGATCTTTAAATGAACATATCTCGGAAACTTGAAATTTTGCATGTGTTCATGGTGAAACATGTTATATGTCTGGTTAAAGTTTCATTGAATCCTGACATAGTCACCTGAGAACCTCTAGGTGAACTGACATGGAATGACCCAGCTACAAAACACACACACACACACACACACACACACACACAGCTCAAAGATGCCGTGTTTCCCCTAACCAAGCTGACCTGGCAAAATCGTGCTGACCCAAAGTTTTTTTGTCATGTGAAAAAAATAAAATAAAATAAAATAACCAAACCAACTGACCAACCTCTTTTCTTTTTTTTTAAATATATATATACGTCGTGGTTCTGGTTACTGGTAATACATCTGGTTATTTTGTTTATGTGACATTGACCTACGGAGTCAGCGTGAGTGCTTCGTATTTATTAGTGACTTGCAGAATCATATTACATTTAGTTGTAACACAATATTCTATTGGCTACCTTTGTGTGGGCCAATGACGTGGAGAATAACCTAGACTGTGTGCCAGCCCATCTCTCGTAGGTAACGGGCTTCAACTTCTGGTCATGGGGTGTCGTAAATTTGTGTTATTTCTGTGTTAAAATGGTTGGTTCTTGCTGTGCTGTTGGCTGTGAAAACCATGCAGACGGTCTCAAAGAAACCTCTTTTCACTGTCTTTTAATAAAACCGTGACTCAGAGTGACTGCTTTATATAAGCTGTTTTTCATTTTTTTAATGTTTTCCATTTACTGTTATCCCTTATGTGTCTATTAACTATCAGTATATATATATATATACATACACACACACACACACACACACACACACACACACACACACACAACATGTGAAAGACACGATCTGATTGGCAGAAAGTTAGAATCAATTTAAAAAAATGTAAAAGCAAACCATGAAAATTTAATTTTACTTTGCTTTACTTAAGTTTCTGGAGTAGTATACAGCTACTAAAACAATTATTCACGTCATGCTTGGCGGATCATGTCTGTCTTCCTTCTGGTTTCTTTTTTTTTAGTTATGCTGCTATAGTTAGTCATGCCGGAGTCCCTGCTTGCACCCAGCACTAATAAACCTTTCTTTTACCGTTACACTGCTATAAGAACACCTAACAACCTTTCTTTTTCTCTCCCCCCCCTACTACACAAGTTCTGTACTGAAAAACATGCAACAAAATGCTTGCTGAACCAACATGTAGGAAGTTCTGAGTCAGCTGTTAGCCTTCTGTAGATGTAAAGCAGCTCTCCAATCATTCCTTAGTATAAATCAGTATTTAAATGTAAATTGAACAGTTGTTCTGTGAATCGACGCTACATACAGTTTTCCCCCTCATATACCAATACAAAAAGCTTTTCTTCATTTTACACTGGTTTCCAGAATAGCCAGAACCAGACATTCCTGACGAGCCCAAGAATCCGAGTCTAGTTTCATTAAGCGCGTCTAAAACGCTGAGCCGTACACGAGCGAACACACAGGCCTGTTTCTGTTTCTGCACAGGGCCGCTTCCCCGGTGGGAGTGCATTCATAATTCAGCAGAAAGGAAGACGGTCTTTACAGAAGGCTGGTACAGAATTCCCTGTGAAAGAACACTGCATACAAGGCTCAGGGCTTCTGTCTGCAGTCAAGGCTAAAAGGTCCATTCGGAAACTTTACACAGGTTCCTTCAGCACTGCATTGTAATAGACCATTGCTGCACTTCAGCCTAACATCTGGCAGTCACAGTATTTCAGACGTCTTTAACCACTTTTGGCTCCATGTTATTTCACAAGAAACGGATGCTGAAGTTATTTTTCCCCCTCTGACATCATCTGTAAAACTCTACACTGAAAAGCCTTTACATTTAGTCAAAATGCCACATTCATTTATGGTAACAAAACAATAAATGTTCACATAGCGCAGCGTCATAAAAGGCCACAAAGTTTTACTAGTGACTGTACATACGGACGGAGGTCATAACAGTAAATCAAAACGTGAGGCCAAAATGTATAAAGCTGTCTAGGAGACGAATTAGAATCGGCAATGTACAGCTCGCTTGAGTTATCGAGATGACTCAAGTAATTTATTAGTAATTCTAAGAGGATTGTGTTGTCTGCATGGAGAGAAATATAAACGCTCCTCTTGAATGCCACGCACGTGCAACACACAATAAATACAAAATGTCAGCAAGTGAGGTGCAACGCAGACACGTAAAAGTATGTTTTTGTTGTTTTCTAATAAAATAATAAATGTTTTGAGAAAAAGCGAATTGAGGCACAATTTTACACTTGTGGAAATATGGATAAATAACTCATGCATTGGCTCCAACATCCTTACACTAGGCTGGATGCAGAACAATTTTAACCCCAGCATCATATATTAGTGAATAGGACCTTGGGCAAACTCTTATTTCATGTTAATTATCTAGAAATAGCTTACAGAAATATTGTCGTCATTTTTTCAAGTTCCCTTTCTGTTTTATGTCCGTGTAGAAGATTTTTGACAGTAAATAAAATGATGTGGTTGAGGAGGTGATTAATGGCTTTGTCCATTACACTGCCTCATAAGTGCACACACACTCTCCAACACACACCTGACGTCTGCTAAGCCACGTCTTGCTCCGTGGTAAAGTGTTTCGGCAGACCCTCAGAGACCCTCATTCTGTGCTGTTTTTCCTGGTACATCACTTGTAGTGATATCACAGCTAACTCTTGGTACTAATACTAGAGATAGCAAAACAACATGAGTGAAAGTGACTTCATGAACCAAAACAAAATTGATAATCATACAATGACTGTACAACATTGCACTCTTCACTCCGAGCATTTTCGAAGCCTTTTTTAGGTCCAAAGCAGAATTAGAACGTTAAAAAAATATTGGAGCTGCGGTCGGTGCTGTAGATCTAGCTAACTAGCTGCATTTCATAACTTATTTAACCAGGCTCTCCTTTATGAAGAGCTTCAACAGATATGAGACTACGTCTTTATTCTGATTAATCATTTTTTCAGTGCAGATGACTGATAGATGAGCATCACTGAGTGGTGTTGAGTATAAACACTGACTGCTGTTTTGTAGAGTATTTTCAGCTGGAACCTTAAACTGCACATGGTTGGCTAGTGTGAGTGACAGTTGAAGACATCGTATGTCCTTCCTCCCTCAGAGCTCGGCTAATTAGCTCTCAAGGGCTCCCAGCTGCATTCACCAGCAGAGGCTCAAACCTTCGAACTCTCGGGTGGTAGTGGCACACCCCGTCACGGCACCACTCGGGAGCCATACTTTTAGTACTCTGATTAAGATTATGGATTGTGTAAGCGTGCTTGCAAACTGTAGCTCATGCTTCATGTAGGTAACAAGTCACAGATTAAAAATCTTTACTTTACAATAGTAAAATAAATGAATGAAAATTAAAACACTAATGAGAATTACACTGCTGCAGGATTTTAATATTTATTTTTACTCGTCCATGCACCATTTCGTTAATATTAGATCTATCTATATAGATCATAGATATGTGTGCATTCCACCAGAGCTGGGTCAGACATTATTGACTGGCTGTATTCACAGAACTAATGCTCTGCTTTCAAGGTCTCAACAGTACAGACTACAGTTTTTGTAAAATGCCATGTCCAATTTTGACTCAAAAATGGCTTCAGAAAATATCAAATCTACTTTTGAGAGTGTTGCCCACTCATACATACAGTCATTGTATGTTCCTCAAATGAGAACATGAAGCTACTTCACACAATATATTATGAGGCAATAAACTGTATTAACTGGAGCAAACTCCAAGAACACCTGTCGTACTCAGGAAAGTAGGGTGGCTTTTTTTGGTTCAATTATTAAACCAAACAAAACTTCCAAAAACGTTCAGCCATGTGATTACTTTATTGAGTCAGTGGGTTTGACAAGTGGAATTTTTAATAAACAGGATACATATATGCCATGTTGTGAGTCAAAGTGCAAGATCGTGAGGCTTTCTACCACCTACTGAAGCCAGAGAAGAGGTTCGGCGGTGTAGCAATTAGCATGCCCGCCTCACAGCAAGAGGGTCCTGGGTTTGGGTCCCAATTTTGGGCATTTCTGTGTAGAGTTTGCATGTTCTCCCCATGCTTGCGTGGGTTTTCTCCAGGTACTCTGGTTTCCTCCCACAGTCCAAAGACACGCCCATTAGGCTAACTGGCTGTTCCACATTTCCACTAGATGTGAGTATGCATGGTTTTGTGTGTGTTGCACAGCGATGGTCTGGCAAGCTGTTCAGGGTGCACCCCGCCTTCGCCCAGTGCTGAGATAGGCACCATCCTCCACGCGACCTTAGTACAATTAGAGGAAATGGCTGATATTTATCTGTTGTGTCAAAAAATTCTTCACAAAATAAAATCTGCCATATGAAAGAAGTTTATTCCACAGAGACAGCACTCTTGGCTGTCACTGAGAAGCTACATGCTGCAAGATCAGCCAAGATGTCATCGGTCAACATCCTCCTTGACCTTTCAGCAGCATTTGACACCGTCAACCACAAGACACTCTTGTCCATTCTCAGGAGTCTAGGAATTTGTGGTTCAGCATGGCAATGGTTTGCTTCCTACCTGGAAGGTCGTTCATATCAGGTCAC
>JAOUQZ010000049.1:1809961-1830552 GCA_028564935.1 Neosilurus hyrtlii | reverse complement strand
ATAATGACTTTAAAGCACTTCTGTAAGTCGCTCTGGATAAGAGCGTCTGCTAAATGATGTAAATGTAAATGTAAATATTAAAGGTCGTTTCATTAATCTGTATAATTTTGTGCTGAAATATATCGTGATAATTGGTAAAAAAATATCAGTATTATATGCCATATGTTATTTAAAATATTCATATTGTCCTTGAATTTCAATCAGTGTATCCCTCATTTAAACTACAACATTACACGCTAAAGCATTTCAGTCTGCATCATCTATCCATCAATTATTGATACAGCTCATCCATCAGGCTCACAAGGGAAGCTGAAATCAATCCCCGCTGACTACAGGCAAGAGACAGGGAACACCCTTAACAGGTTTCCAATTTATGGCAGCGTTAACAAAGTCACAATCAACATTTCACACCTACAGGCAATAAACAACTGTTTGCTGAAGTACAGTAGATGTAACCAAATAATCCCAATTCAATTCAGTGACATTCACCAAACCTGAGGCTATTATTGTTTTAGTATATACACTACATAAAAAGCAAAATAACTGAAGATTTATAGTTTATTTTTTGATATTTTAACCATGGCAGCCAAGCACTGTGTAGCTAACAGGTGTTTTTTTATACTGAGTTTTGCTTATTAAAACTTACGCACTGAAGGCAAGTTGGATGGTCCCTATATAATATTGTTTTAGTATACACTACATGTTAACATAAGCAACAAAAAAAAAAAAACCCTTACACGTAAGTTTTATGGTTTATTTAAATTTTTTAATGATGACAGATGTAGGCACAAGTAAATGCTAAAATAAGGAGATTAATCATGCCATTCCTGTGTAGTGTATATACTCAATAATATGAGAGGGTTATGAGCAAGCCTCAGAACATTAATCACAAGGAGAGACACACTAAGACAGCGAAACAGCGTAGATCATTAAGTCCAAGAAGCAGAACCAGACACTTTGCATTTCAATGCAGAAACAAAAAAAGAAGGGGGGGGGGGGGGGTGTACCATGTTAACAAAATAGAATTTGTAATATCTGGTTACAACTACATCACAATTAAAGTGTGAACGTGCACATATCTGAGTTTGGGGAAACTGCTGGCATAATTCTAACAAATAAATCAGATATGGTGTGTTTTAGCTGTGATCACGTTTCCTGCTCTTTGGTCGTTCATTTAACCTTGAGATTGATGCATCCCAGAAACACAGGAACTCAAACTTGATGGCAAAAAAGCCACAGAGCCTGTTCCTGGCACCATCTGTACACACGATAACACACACAGACACTCTCTCACACAGAGAGAACACACACTCTCACACACACACAGACACTCTAACAGAACAGGACAGACACTCGTTCTCTCTCTCTCTCTCACACACACACACACACACACACACACACACACACACACAGAGAACAGGACAGAACAGACACAGGACGCAACAGACATTTTCACATACACACACAACAGGCACTCTCACACACACAGGACAGAACAGACACTCTCACACAGACACAGATCAGACACTCACACAGACACAGATCAGACACACTTACACACAAAGATCAGACACTCTCACACAGACACTCAGACACACACACACACAGAAACAGACACTCTCTCACACACAGAAACAGACACTCTCACACACAGAAACAGACACTCTCTCACACACACAGACAGACACTCTCTCTCTCACACACAGACAGACACTCTCTCTCTCACACACACACACACACACACAGACTCTCTCTCACACACACACACAGGCAGACACTCTCACACAGGCAGACACTCTCACACAGGCAGACACTCTCACACTCTCACACAGGCAGACACTCTCACAGGCAGACACTCTCACAGGCAGACACTCTCACAGGCAGACAGGCAGACACTCTCACGCAGGCAGACACTCTCACACTCTCACGCAGGCAGACACTCTCACGCAGGCAGACACTCTCACACGCTCACACAGGCAGACACTCACACAGGCACACACTCACACAGGCAGGCAGACACACAGACAGACAAAAAGGAAAATCAAGTAACCCTAGGTTTACACAGGGGCATGATGTCCGCAATCTTTGCGATTTGACCACACCTGTAACTCAAGTGGGGAATAAAAAGGAGACATCTCGCATCCACGAAATGAGACTTGAAGGAATCATTTTGCCAAGTTCATCAAGATCCCCTACGATGGCGCATCAAGGTCTGTTACGCTCTCTTAAGCTCTGTTAACCTCTACTGCTTTCTTCCGTGCTTCCCACGCTCCATCGCGATTGGCGTCAAATCGTAATACAGCAAGAAACATTTTTGACAGTAAACCAGTACGTGTTATATCTGTGCAAAATGTATTCATCCCAACTTCATGTGAACAAACATCATTCTGTAAAAGAATATTTCAAAATCTATATTTTATGATTACAGCAGGCACTTGGAATAATGCTGCAGTACACACCCCTTTTTGAACTCGCCAGTGACATCATTTTTAAGCCTCTGCTTCGGATCATCTAAGAAAAAGTCTCTGGGCTAACACTGCCTGTATGGGTTCTGGCGTTTAAACAGAATGAATCTGCAGGATCATGCACTTTGTCCCATTGAAATCTGTTTAGTTTTGCAACATTCTCAAGGTCACAAGTTAAAGGTAAGATCGCAACACATAATTCACCATTTTAGCAATAACAGGTATCCATAAATTGTGAATAGGCAAAGTTTTATTCTCTCAAAAGTGTTTTTGCCACGTTTTATGATGATCTGATTAGGAACAGTGTGTTTCCTGGAGGCTGCAGTGTTCGCTACAGATTAGGCTTTATAGCCAACACGTGTGTGTTTGTGGGTAAATTTATGAACATTTTATGAGTAAACATATTCTGTGCCTGCTTGCCAAAAGTTGAATAAACACACTGAAGATGACAGACACTAAACTTCATTTTGATACCTGCTGTAGTTAAAATGTTATGAGGGTAAAAGATGATGATCACCCGATACCTATAAATAGCAACTTCTCTGACAGAATTATTTTAAATTGACATTTAAGTAGGTATATTTTCTCTAATATATGTGCAATTATGACAAATTAGGTGTCATTCTGCAGCATTATATGGTCCCTATCTATGAACAAAAAAGCAAGGTGTTTAAATACACCTGGGAAAAAATGTTCCAAGCGTCCAATGACGGTATCTAATCAACCCATGTGCCACATTATTAAAAGCTACGCCCAGTCCGAAGATGGACACCAAAAATGGTAATGATCTGTGATGGCAAGTTAACGTGTGGGATGCAAATTCAAGATGCTGTGGCAGCTTGCGTAGTTATCCAGTCCCAACATCCACACCAAAAATGATGATCGGTGACGTCATTTATGAGCTAGTGAGCGAAAATCTATAGGCTTATGTAGTTTCCCGGTCCCAACATCCACACCAAATATGGTGATGAGAGGTAACAATATTTTTGAGCCTGTGCGTAGAATGCAAATTTAAGATAACAGCTTCAGCAGCTATATCGGATATCGGACGGCGACAAAAATCGATAGGCTTGTGTAGTTACCAAGTCCCAGCATCCACTGCAAAAAAGGTGATAATCAGTGAAGGCGTTTTTGAGTTAGTGCCCAGGAGGCAATTGGGCTGAGGGGTAAAATAAAAAAAACAAACAAAAAGATGTCTTGACAATAAAGTTGCACACATACATAAATAGACACTGGCCCTAATATTAAAATATATGGAAATTCAGGGAAGTGCGCATGCGCAAACATCCTAAGACCAGTTTTTTCAGGACACAGAAACCGGTGGACCCGGAGGAACCGCACGCAGACAAGGCGGAACTTGCCTCCTCTCCGCGACCCCATCTGACAAACTGAGGTGTTATATGAGGGGAGAGGCAGAGGCCAAAACGCCGTGTTCACACATTTAACGGCTGTGAAACGGTTTCCTACACAGTCCGTGGCTCGAGCACGAGCTCAGTTACTGCGCGCGAGCTCCTGCTACACATTTACCTCAGACAAGACTTCAAGATGTTTTTGTTGTTAAACATAACTGAGTTATGGCTACCAAACTGCTAAGACAAAGCTTTCTGACAGCCTGAAGGAGTCGGCCAACACAGACAGACTTTATTTTAAAAAAATTTAAGTTTTATCAAAATAATAAAAAAAATAAATACAACAGAAAAAGTTCATTAGTGAGCAAAGCAGACTAAATTAGGAGAAATCACTTTAGCACAAACTAATGAACACTCAGAAATACCTCAGCATACTCGAATAAACCTACAAAGAAAAGTAAATTAAAATACAAATTATTATAAAACAGCAACACATGAGACAGTTGTGCCTGTGTTGATGAATAAAGACAGCTAAGTTACTCACGGCTGTCTCCACACTGCTGACTCTCCGGTTCGTATCCGATTCTCTGAGTCGACTCCTCAAATCTCGCCACTACACTGAACTACCACCGTTACCACGCCCACCACACTCTGATTGGTCCATTGGCTTGATTCCTGATTGCGTGGCATATGCCACGCCTCTGCTGCCACGCCCCTCTTTATGCAACGTCACCGAACACTTTTAGAAGGTATCTGTTGATTGTGGAGACTTAGTGTTTTTAGGAATGTAATGTGATGCTGTGCTTCATTACAAACACCCTTCTCTTAGTGACTGATTTTAAACTACTTAAAACATAGTGTTTATCTAATTATAGATCATTTTATTTAAAGTCATTCCACTAATCTGCACCGAACGCCCTTTTCTGACTATATAAACCTCTGCTAGATTGTAATAGAAGGTTCTTTCTTCAATAAATAGCCATCAAGGTGTGGGATAAAGGGTGCTCTTTAAGGTCTAATCAAGTTTGGTGAAAACACATCCTCCCCTGCACTGTCTCGGAGTATTACAGCAGGTAACAGTCTTGCTTGCACGGGTACCTAAAACCCTCATAGTTACAAGCCAGGTCCAGTCCACACAGTGGGAAGTGGATGTTCTTCCTTAAAGGGTCCCATTCACTTATCAGGTATAATAAATTAACATGAACTACGGTGATGGTGGCACGGTGGCGCAGTGGTTAGCACGTCCGTCTCACAGCAAGACGATCCTGGGTTTGATTCCTGGGCTCGGGTGTTTCTGTGTGGCGTTTGCATGTTCTTCACATGCTTGCATGGGCTTCCATTCTGACTCTGGTTTCCTCCCACAGTGCAAAAACATTCACAGTAGGCTTATAGGCTGTTCCAAATCGTCCATAGGTATGAATGGCTGTGTGTGTTTTGGCCCTTATCCAGAGCCTTTCCCAGCAATACTGGGTGTGAGGGTGTCAAGAATACACCCTAAGGCAAGGTGCCAACACCCTGATGGCAAGTCCATCACAGGACACCAGGCACATATACAATCCCAAAGAAGAAAAGTTGGGATGATATGGAATGTACAGGTAAAATAAGAAAGCAGTGATTTCTAAATTTACTTTGACTTATATTTTATTAGAGATAGTATGAACCAAATTTATGTTTTTTTTGATTTGTTTCATTTGTTAATATATATCCATTCCTATTGTTCAGGCTTGCAACATATTCCAGGAAAGGTTTCGACATGGCTAGTAATAAGGTTTAACAATTACATAAGTGGAGGGACAGTCATAGAGTGCAAGGTACCCCCGCCAGGCACAAATGGATTATGGTGACACTGATTAATTTGAAAAATCTGCTTAAGACTGCAGGTTTTTTAATTGTAACTTGGCATTGTTATAATCAAATGTCTCCCCCTAATGGATGTCTGATAAGCATTCATTCACACATTATTTGCACTTACTCACCATAATAGATTTTTTTTACCATGATCCCCAGCACAGATCACCTTCAAAACTGTTTTATTTTAACTTATACCACACCCTACTCTACAAAAATAATCAAAATATGTCATAACATTTTGTGTTTTTTTGCACACAAACAGAGAAACTAAAAAAACAAACCAACACAGGTAAAAACATAGCAGAGGCATAGTGGTATAGCCATGATATGATTTGAAACAGGTGACATCAGTGGGTGGTTACAACCCTAATTTGGTATAAAGGTAGAGTCCAGCAAAAGTTTAGTCTTTGAGGAGCAGAGGTGGCCCATTTATCAACAAACCCATGATAAAATTATTAAAATATTTAAAAACATTGCACACTGGACAGCATACCAATCATCACAGGACAACACACACTTAACCATTCACACAACTAGGCACAATTTGGGGGGGGGGCATAATTTGCATATCTTTGAACTGTAGGATGAAACCAGAGTACCTTCCCCATCACGGGGAGCACATGAAAACTCCACACATAAACATCCTCGCCAAGCCCGGGACACAAACCCAGAACCTTCTTGCTGTGAGATGGACCTGATTACCACTACACCACCTGCCTGCTTTACCATCCAACCATTCATTCATTCAATTTTTAAGCTGCTTAATCCTAATTAAGGTCGCGGGGAGGCTGGTGCCCATGTCAGCTGACTCTGGGTGAGGGCGTGGTACACCCTAGACAGCTCACCAGGCCATTGCAGGGCCAACACACACAACCATTCACACTCACACTTACACCTAGAGGCGATCTGGACTGTGCATGTCTTTGGGCTGTGGGAGGAAACCGGAGTACCTGGAGGAAACCCACGCAAGCATGGGTCTGTGGCCCAGAGCCTGGGAATTAAACCCAGGTCCTTCTTGCTGTAAGGTGGACTTGCAAACCACTGAACCACTGTGCCACCCACCATCCAACCATCATAATTTTGGGGTTACAAATTTTGTGTGTGTTACAAGAACTAAAGCTCAAACGTTTGTGTCTAAAGCTCACACGTTTCAGAGCCATAAGTCCCCTAACCAGAATGCTTAGGGAGGTTGAAAAATCACAGGGACATGGGGAAAATTCAAAACTCCATGAAGACTGTAACCCAAGCTCTGAATTGAACCCTGAAGCAGTGAAACAGTAACCCTTCCTGCTGAACCACTGTGCTGCCCCTTTATCACTATGTTGATCTTCAGTATGCACTTTTTCCTGGTCAGGGTGGCGGTGGATCTGAAGCCTGTCCCATGAATATTGGGCAGAGCACCATGTATACACAAATTCACACCTAGCAGCCATGTAGCCATGGGAGGTTACCAGAGAACCTAGTGCAAACCCATACAGACACAAGGAGAGGGTGCAAACCTCCACACACACACACACACACACACACACACACACACACACACACACACACACACACAGTAAGCTTGCTCAAGCTCAGGGTCAAATCTGAGAGACTGAACCGTCCACACCACTATTCTGACTACTGAAATCCTGAAACATTCATTCATTCAATTATTTTCTGAACTGCTTAATCCTAATGAGGGATTCAGGGAGGCTGCCGCCCATCTCATCCTCTGGGTGAGGGCAGAGTACACCCTGGACACCTCGCCGGGCCATCGCCGTCAGCAATGTAGCCTACTCTTGACGAAAATCAAAAGGTTCTTTTACATTCCTTTCACCACAGACAGTGAAAGACATGGCCAGCATTTGATAACCCAGTTAGCTGCACTGGGGGGTCCTGAAAACACTGCTTTATAAACTCACTATTATATATGATATATTATATATAAAAGGGCAATTGTGGCTCTGTGGTTAACAGCTCACCAGTCCCTCACTGGGCTGCAGTCAGTTGGCCTTACATGTTTGTCTTTGGGAGGAAACTGGAGTACCCAGCAGAAACTTACGCACACATGGGGAGAACATACAAACTCCACACAGATACGCCTTCACCGAGTCCAGGACTCGAACCCGGGACCTTTTTTCTGTTAGGTGGACAGAAAGTGAACAGTCAGTTCTTGAAGTTGATGTGAAATGAGCAAACAAGAGAATATGAGTGATTTTGACAAGGGCTACATTTCGATGACTTAACCACTGGATTCATCTCCAAAACAGCAGGTCTTATGTAATTACTAAAAGTGGTCCAAGGAAGGACAACCAGTGAACTGGCAACAGTGTCATGGGTGCCCAAGGGGTCTACAGACTAGTACGTCTGGTCTGATCCTACAGAAGAGATACTATAGTGACCAAGTTTCTGCACCGACCATCTGCCCATCTCCTCCCTACTGTTCAAGGTAAACCTACCCATGAGTCTGTAGTCATTGGACCAATTATTATTTAAATAGCTCACACTCACGTTGTATCATTTAGTTCAGGGTGTGGTTTGCACGTGCAAATATGTGGCGTGACATGTTTAGTAGTATTCTGTAGCTCAGTATGATACCTCTGCATTTTGGCTCAGTTTGCAGTTTTGTAGACTTGCACAATATCCAGGCTGTATTATGCAATTAATGTGACATAAAAGCACTGGGGGAATCTTCAGCTTCTTCACAATAAGTTTCCATGCCATGGATCTCCAAGTTTAAGATGCTATTCTGACAGCCTGTCCACAAATATTCACACAAGACTGTTGTGTTAACAAGAGGAGACATGTTAGAAATGTAAATCAGGAAGCAAGTGAGTCCATGCAAGAGTTAAGTAGGAATGTGTACAAAGAAAATTACTGCTATTAGTTATGTTTTTAAATTGGGTGGCACGATGGCCTAGTGGTTAGCACGTAGCCCAAAGACATGCACATTAGGCTACATGGCTGTTCCAAAACACCCAGGGCCCTCCCGTCCATCCAGGACCTCTTCCTCTCACGCTGTATGCGCAGGGCCTCTGTAATCACTACAGACTCCACATACCTGTCTCATGGACTGTTCGAGCTCCTTCCATTAGGAAAGAGGTTCTGGAGCATCAAAATCCACACCACCAGGTTCTGTAACATCCTCTTTCCCCAGTCTGTCAGATCCCTGAACAGCCACATGCATATGTATACTGCATATATATATATATATATATATATGTGTGTGTGTATATCTTGCATGTGTATCTATATATGTGTATATCTTACATACATTATGTATATTATTATATTATTATTATTACATGTACGGAATAATGGTATTATTATTATTATCACAATGTATGTATGTGGATATACCATTACGAGCCACCTTGTTGTACTGTTGTTGTTCTCCTCCCACTTCCTCATTGCACGTTTTGTATTTTGTATATTGTACAATTTTTATTATTAATTTTTATTTATATTTTTATATTTATATATTAAATTTTATTAATTTCCTATTTTATTCTATTTACTTTATTTTATTTAGATTATCTTATTCCATGTTCCTATTTTTACTACTGTTTACTGCACCTTGTGTCCGCATGAATCGTCATTTCGTTCACCTGAAGTACGTGTAATGTAATGTTGGAGAATAACAATAAAGCTTTTGAATCTTGAATCTTCTTAATGTATTTTAAATAGTGAAACATCTCAGGAACACAAGACAAGCAGATTTTCTCACCAAATGGTTTTCTGTGCAGGGTGAAAGTTTACCATTCGATAGACAACTTCACTATTGCACTGGCATTCTTAGTTGGGGCGGTTCTCTTTTAAGCAACCGTCAAAGAACTCTAAGTCTATTTAGAGAGGAAATAAAATAATTTACTAACATAGATCTGAGAATATAATTATATCTGAGTCATAAGGCAGTCTGTCGGCTTTTGACCTGGATTAAACTTTGGATTATTCTGTTTTATAGGAAGAATTGTCTTGAATCAGGTATTAAAAACATCGAAATCCAAGAGTAAGTGAAAGACTGAGCGTAATCCAAAAGTGGGTGGACCTGGTTTTATTTTTATCCTCCTGGTCTTATATGCAGGGCCTCGCTTGTCCACACCCTTTTATTATGGATGAGGGTGAGGCACGTGTTTGGGAGGAGGCACAAGTGGCACATTTGGGTGTGTGTCAAGCCTTGAGGAGTGACTTCACTTCACCGACCTGAAATGCGCAAATCACACACATTCCCAATAGCACGACGGTCCAGTAGGCACATGGCTCTCACTGTACGACAGAAACAGAACTGCTCGGTCATAGAGAGCTCGCAAAATCCCAGCACAAACTTCTTATTTCAGTGGGGATGTTATGAATGGATTTATTCATTTGCTGGACTGTTTAATTCTAATAGGATTGCAAGGAGGCTGGAGTCTATCTCAGCCAACTCTGGGAGAAGGCGAGGTACACCCTGAACAGCCCTCCCGACAATCACAGGGCTGACACACACACATCCACACCTAGGGGCAATTTGGAACATCCAGTTATTATGAACGGATGTTGCTGAAATAGTATTTACATTACTTTTAGTCCAAGAGAAAGCATGTACCAAATACAATCCATTTTTAATATACTGTATTAATCTCACAAGGAAAATTTGGTTCTAACCCAACCAAAGTGAACACACACACACACACACACACACACACACACACAAACAATGAACACACACTCTCGGAGCAATGGGCAGCCACATTGCAGCACTTGGAGAGCAGTTGGGGGATAGGTGCCTCGCTCAATGGCACTACAGGTGTGAAGGTGGAGGAAGGGGGGGGGCGTCCTAACCCCACCGCCACACTCTTCTTTTTGGTTCAGGAATCGAACCAGCTGCCTTGGTTCAGGAATCGAACCCGCTTCTCTGACCTTTAGGGCATGGCGGCCCCAATTCAGCTACAGAGTGGAGTGGTTTGTAAATGGACGCTGAATGAGTGCATGTTTGTTTCTCAGTATACTGTACAACTAATGTGCCACCTCATGGCTCCAGGGTCCACGGTTCAATCCTCAGCTCAGCTTACTGTCTAGTTTCTGGTTTCATCCCATCAACATGCCAGCGGGATGTTAGTTTGGCTAAGATACATTTACCCTTGTTCCCCTATGAAAACATTCCTGCACTCAGTGACACTCAGTTATTTACAGTAGCCAGTTGACCAACATGCTTGTTTTTTGGGGGAAACCAACAAAACATGTAAAACAGGTTTAAACCTGAGACGCCAGAACTGTGAGGAATGTGGCAACACTATTCAGTGAACCACCTGCAATCCACATTCATTCGTTTATTTATTTGCTGAACCGCTTAATCCTACTGGGGTTGCAGGGAGGCTGGGGCTTATCTCTGCTGACACTGGGCAAAGGCGGGGTACACCCTGAACAGCTTGCCATTCCATTGCAGGGCCAACACAAAGAGCCATTCACACTCACACCTCGGGGCAGTATGAATCAGCCAGCTAGCCTAATGTGCATGTCTTTGGACTTTCAGAGGAAGCCAGAGTACCCCAAGGAAAACAACACAAGCACGAGGTCACGCTGAGCCCGGGACTCAAACCCACGACTTTCTGGTTGCGAGGCAGACATGCTAACCACCACGCCACCGTGCTGCCCACTACTGTAAACACTATGAAGGAAAGAAAGGTATGGTAGGGGTCCATGAGGTCCAAGCATGGCCTCTGTATGTACAGCTCTGTTGTCGCGCCCCTCTCTGGGACACCATCACGGAATTTGTAGGTCAATCAGTAGGCGATGGTGAGTGTAGCTCATGTGATACACAGACGGGACACAAAAGGAGACAAAGAGACACATGAAGTTTGCCCCCAAGTGGAGCACTGTTAAGTTGTTACATGGGACACCTCACGAAGAAATTTCCTTCAAGAACCTTTTTTTTAGAACAAATATTACATCAACCCTCAAAGCCATCCTTGCACCTCACCTCCACCCATCCTGTTGGGATCCAACAATACCACCAATATCACAATAGTATCACAATAGTACTATTCAGTGTCAAACCAAATTGACATTAATTATTGACTTATAATCATGGACACACCCAGTGTAACACACCTAGATGTGCGGCTCATGCCTCTGATTAATTCATGCCTCCCTTTTCATTTGGTGGAAAGTCAGGGAGGAGAGATGGGGTGCAGTTTAATTGGGGTAGCCAGTGTTATGTATTCGAGAAACGTCATGATGACTTGGACAGTGGTGTTGTGTATTGTCAGTATATGAGCTGCTGGATGATGAGCGTAATGGCAGGGGTGGGGTTTGGGTGGGATAACAGGTGGTAAACAGCAGCTAATAACCAGTTATTAAGTACAATAGAAACATATTGTATATGTGCTTTATATACAAGAGGGCGTATTGTATAGAAATACAATTAAAGTTCTTGCCCAAGGGTCCAACAGTGGATTTCTGACAATGTTAAACTCACAGTCTTCCAGACACCAGTATAAAGTAACAACGCACCGAACCAGTCTATGTTTTTCTAATCCTGTAATGTTTGTGAAAAATGATTATGGAATTATTAAAATAAATAGGCAACAAATGGTCAACTAATTACACAAACAGCCCCTTAGGCTAAGAAAAATACACAACAGGAGAAAAGAAACATTCATTCATTTTCTGAAGCGCTTAATCCTAACGAAGGTCACGGGGAGGCTGGTGCCCATCTCAGCCGACTCTGGGGCAGAGTACACCCTGGACAGCTCGCCAGGCCATCGCAGGGCAGAAACACGCTGACGGCGATGCAGCCTCCTCTGTACGAACATCAGCAACAGTTCTTTTACTTTCCTCTCAGCACAGACAGTGACAGACACGGCCGGCCTTTAATAACCCAGTGTCTCATGCCATAGTTCAACCTGTGACTCAATTGAAGTAGCTGGTAAAGAAAAGATACACACAATTATATACTTTCCTTTATTAGATACACCTGTGCATTCATACAGTTATCCAATCAGGTGGTCAGGTAACAGCAGCACAGATCAGAAAACCAAACAAATACTGACCAAGAGCACAACATGTCAATCACATGTCAGAATGGGAGGAAATGTGATCGTGCTGAGTGTGACTGCATGGTTGTTGATGCCAGGTGAGGATTGGAAGAAGACCAAGCAACGTTTTTCCTATCTTCAACTGTCCAGTTTCTGTCTTTGTATACTGCAGCTTCAGATTCCTGTTCTTCACTGACAGGAAAGGAACCCACTGAGATCTTTGGCTGTTGTGGCCCCTCCCATGGCGACTGAGTGGACAGTAGAATAGTCGGCAAATGTACAAGAAGTGTTATTGTAATTATTATTATTATTATTTTAAAAAATTTTCAGCACAATGGAGTAGTTGTTAGCTCGTCCACCTTACAGCAAAAAGGTCCTGGGTTTGAGTCCACAGGTTTTTCTGTGTTTTGGGGTTTAATCTGGGTACTCCGGGTTTCCTCCTATAGTCCAAAGACATCCACTTTAGGCTAATTGGCTGTTCCAAATTGTTCCTAGGTGTGAGAACAAGTGTGAATGGTTATGTGTGTTGACCCTGTCATGGACTGTCACGCTTCATCAAGGTGTACCCCACCTTCACCCAGTCTTGGCTGAGATGGGCTCCAGGCACCAGTAGGATAAAATGGATTGGCAAATGAATGAATGAATGAATGAATGAATATATTATTATTGTTGTTGTTCAGCAGCCAAACTACTTGCTAGTGCCACAATGGCTTTATGAACCTGCATTATTATACAGTAAAGAAAATACACACAATCTTATTGGTGGAAGCATAAGCAATAAATTATGTATGAACTGGTGCAAGTTAGTCATTTGCTTTCTACACTGTGCACTATGAGCTTTAGCAGCTTCAGCAGGAAGGGAAACAAGCTGAAGGCTATCTGTCATGTGAAGACAGGATGAGAACACAGAAGGATGTGTATACGCTAGATGAGGAGTTGATCGTGGACTGGCATCCCAAGAGATACAGTGAACGAAACACAAACTGAAACAAGTATAGCGTGTACCTGGCTAATAAAGTCAACTTTCTTATCGCGCCAGCGAACGGCATTCACTGGCGGATCAGAAGTGGCGTTGAGACACTACCAAAGCCTTCACAGATATGAATGAAGACGCCTTGTTCAGAAGTGAGCATGTAACAGTGCCTGAAGTGAATGACATAATGTGGCCATTTTAAAATACCATAAAATAAACTACTTATTCACCTCGTTTGCTCGATCTGTACAGAGAAATCCCTGCATTTCTGTCTTTATACAGACCTCACTTTTTGGCTTAGGCTTTACTAAAGACCTAAGGCTGAGATTTCTCTGTACAGACCTCACACTGGGTTAGTAAGCAGTTTTTATTCTGTGCTACTTAACACTGGTTACATGGTTATATTGTCACCAGTCAAAGCCGTCTTTTATCTACAAGGTCACAGCAAATGTCATCTAAATCCACACAACAAGCCTCAAGCTCTGGAAACACTTTAATTTTACAAGACATGATTCAATTCGATCATAACGTGAACATAAATGGAGTGCACTGAGATCATTTCTAGGTGGTCTGAGTGGGGTTGGCTAGTAGACAGACTCAGAATGTTCCAGGTTCGATGTTGTGCTGAGACGTCAGTCTGAGGGCACGTGGACTGCTGAAAGTACATCGTAACTGTTTTAAGTGGAGCACATCGACTAGATCTCTTATCTACAGTTTAGATATGGGTAGAGCAGTAGATCTTTAGGTCCACCCTAAACAGCTCGCCAGATCACTGCAGGGCCAACACACACACAACCATCCACACTCACTCTCACAGTTAGGGGCAACTTGGAACAGCCAATAAGCCTAAGGTGCATGTCTGTGGACTATAGTCGGAAACCAGAGCACTCGGAGGAAACCCATACAAGCACGCAGAGAACATGCAAACTCCACATAGGAACGCCTTCACCACACCCAGGACTCAAACATAGAACCTTTTTGTGCTACCAACTACATCACTTTGTCAACAGTGAGTACAACTGCATCTCAAAATATACAGCATGTTGAACCTTCAGGCAGATGAACTCCAGCAGCAGAAAACCATGTCAAGGTCCTCTTCTGCAATCCATGAAGTACAACCTGATACTGAAGTGAGCAAAGGATCACCAAAACGGGACAGCTGAAGACTGGAAAGAAAGTACAGTCTGGTCTAATGTCCATGGCTAGATGATAGGGTTTGAATTTGGCACCAACAGCACGAATCCATGGGCCCAACCTGCCTTGTGTTAACAGTCCTGCCTGACTGAGGTGATGTTATGGTATGAGGAATGTTTTGTAGTCATGAATGAAAATTAGTCATTGCTTGAGTGGCAGAAACTGATTATTGTTCCTGATCATGTGCATCCCTTCACTGCCACAACTTACACATCTTCTAATGGCTTCACAGTAACGTAATTAGCCCAGTCTATTTCTTTGGTAGCTACGTGGTATACCATGTATAAACCAGAGAGAAACTCATAGAGTGTAAGGTACCTCCGCCAGGCACAAACGGATTTGGATTAAAGATAGAGATTTTTTGGGGGGATTTCTGGATTTTTTTTCCCCCTCAACATAATCCCATGCACGGATCACCCTGAAAATGTAATGCCTACTTTCCAGGCACAGGCTCCACCCCTCCACCAAGTTGGATGAAAATCACATAAGTAGTTTTTGCATAATTCTGCTAAAAGAAAAAAAAAATCCTTAAACAATGCTTGTTAAAAAGCGTTTAATAAATTCCAGGATTTGGATTGTGATCTGGATCTGCTGTAAAATGTTACGGGTTCTTGCCAGGCCCACACTCCCTTCCCTCCACCAAGTTTGGTGAAAATTGTTTCAGTAGTTTTTATGTAATCCTGCTAACAGTCAAACAAACAAACAAACAAACAAACAAACAAACAAACACTGGTGAATGAATAACCTCACCGCCAGGCAATAGCAGTAATAAGGTAGAAGACAATTGAAACACATCTAAGAGTTATTAATGAAGCTGAGAGTGATACAGATAAAAACTGACAAAACTAATGAGATATAGTTGTATAAGAAGAACAGAAAGCACCTTCATTAACCATAAAGGTGTGGGGACGGCTCTATGTTCCGACAGCCCATTGGTCCGACGCCCCTCATCATATCGCTTTAATCAGTTGGGCACCATACTCACTTCAGTAGGTTTAGGGCTGCTGGAATATAGGGCTGTAAAGTGTTAGCTAGTGCTAAAGCATGAAAGCATTCCACACCCTAACCTCACAGGTTTCCCCCGTGCCAGTAGGGTCCCATGTGCTGCACTGCCTTTCCTCCTCAAATGAAAACAAGCTCTAATCAACAGATAGTGGACCCAAAGAAAAGCCAGAGATTATGTCATGCAGGAAACCAGCTGGCTGAGAATGCTACCATAAAAAGAGCCATAAATCTCCACCGAAGGGTTTTGAAATCCCCTTCTGTCCTGAGGGAGGTATTTAAAACCAAACGTCTTCACAGGTATCAGGGGGATCGGATAAACAGTTCGAGGGTTTGGCTGAGTGTGACTGAGAATTCCTTCTAAAGAACTTCAGGTACCGTTCTGTACATATTAATATATTTACTGCAGCTTATAATCAACAATAACAAAATAAAAAGGAATAAATCCAGAGCCGTCACTGATCTTCATGATGTTACACACGTAAGGAATCGCTCCCTTCTTGATGAGGCCACCGAATTTTATTGTGGAATTGGACTCTATTTTTAGACATGTGGTTGGCATCTGTATCCCCTTTGGCTCAGTGAGGAACAATGCAGGCCTTCTGCAGGGAAACACACACACACACACACACACACGCACACACACACACACACGCACACACACACACACACGCGCACACACACACACACACACACGCACACACACACACGCACACACACACGCGCACTGAGTGCTACTGTGAGTGCTCGGCCTGTTGCCTTATATGGTAGCGAAGGCAGCTTCTGGTGTGATTGGTCCACTGACATCCCAGCATGGGACGCTCGGATTCGTAGTGGCAAAGAACCTCACCTGTTCCGGCATGTAAATGAAGGCGGGATGTAGGCAGAGCTGAACTTCAGAAGTCCAGACTGTGTAGTAATTTTCATGTGAGATAAAATCTATCTGGAGAAAATAAATAGAAAAATTTCAAGAACAGACCCACTTGGCCCTGTGGTGGTCTGGCGAGCTGCTTAGAATGTACTCCACCTTCAGCCAGTGTCGGCTGAGATAGGCTTCAGCCTCCCTGCAACCTTAGTAGGATTACATTATTACTGTTGCATATTAATATTTTTTATTGTGCGAGAATATTTATAAGAATAAACCACTTGTGCTGCATGATTTTACACTGAATAAATATTATAAATATATATATATATTTAATATTTAAATATTTAATATTTATATTTATATAGATATATAAATATCTCACATTTAAAAATATTTATGGCGGCACAGTGGCGTTCAACACTCGGCAAGGGTCTCTGTGTGAAGTTTGCATGTTCTTCTGTGTGCTTGCATTGGTTTCCTCCGACTGTCACCGCGGCATCCTTGCTTGGATGTGTAGGGGGTTGTGGGAAATTTTTAAATAACTTTTGCTATGTAAAGCTGCTTTGCGACAATGTCAACTGTAAAAAACGCGACACAAATAAAACTGAATTGAACCAAACTGAAGTCCAGACATGCACATTAGGCTAACTGGCTGTTCCAAATTGCCCCTACATGTGAATGTGAAGGTTGTGTGTTTGTGTTGTCCCTGCGATGGACTGGTGAGCTGGTTAGGTTCTTCCCTGTCTCGCCCAGAGTTGGCTGAGATAGGCTCCAGTCTCCCTAGGCTTTAGGTAATGAATGGCTGAAAATACCTAAATATTAAATAGAAAAATGATAATTTTTATATAAATTACTTTACTTTTACATTTTTTAATAAAAGGGAAAGGGGGGGATGGGAAAAATATTAAGAGGGAGGAGGAGGAGGAGGAGGAGGACGAGAACAGGAATCAGTAAAGAAAACAAACAAGAAACAGGGACGGAATGTTGAAAATGTTAAAATTAAACATCTGTACATTAAGAAGAAGCTTAAAACAGTGGATGAAATACTATGTTCATAGTAAACAAACAAATTTTATATTACTATAAACATCTTAGCCGACTGTGGGAGAAGGCGGGGTACACCCTGAACAGCTCACTAGACCATCGCAAGGTAACACACACACGCACACAACCATTCACAACTCGCCCACCTAGGGGTGATTTGGAACAGCTGATTAGCCTAATGTGCATGTCTTTGGGCTGTCGGAGGAAACTGGATTACCCTGAGGAAACCCATGCAAGCACGGGGAGAACATGCAAACTCCACACAGAAACGCCCGAGGCTGGTAACCAAGAAACTTGTTGCTGTGAGGCAGACATGCTAACCAATGTGCCACCATACCGTCACACAAACAAACAAACAAATAAAACATTAAAAAGAAAGAAAGGCATTATAATTAGTGTTTATAGCTAAAAGTTGATTTAATGATCATTTAACAACAAAACAGGGCCGGTCCAGTGGCGTAATGATTAGCGCGTCTGCCTCACGCCAGGAAGGTCCTGGGTTCGAGTCCCAGGTTCGGTGAAGGTGTTTCTGTTGGGAGGGTTTTTTTTTTTTTGGTTTCCTCTGACAGTCCAAAGGCACCATCAAGCTAACTGGCTCTTTCAAAACTGACCTCAAGTGTGAGGGTAAATGGTTGTGTGTGCGTGTGTGTTGCCCTGCGATAATCTGGCGAGCTATTCAGGGTGTCTGCCTTCACCCATGTGTCGGCTGAGATAGGCTCCAGATTCCACATGTCCCTAATAGGATTAAGTGGTTGAGCAAATGAGTGAGTGAGACTTTTGCAACGTACTTTATGTTTCCTATAAAAGCCTTTATAATCCTGTAAGACAGGGAAACGGAAGATGTTTTGCAGATGTTTTGTTACGTATCATGAACAGTTATAATGTTCTCAAGGGGGAAAGAATGAAAATGTAGCAGAACAGTTCAGGTGCAGCAATGTGTGAGAAATACTGACGTTTACAGGGTGATTTGCGCCACCTAGTGTGCAGAGCAACCAGCGCCATTTCTGACCAGCCTGAGAGTGGAAGGAAATGTATGGTGTCTGGTTCCACTGTGAGAGTGGCTCTGATGGACTGGTTCCAGTTACTGTGCTACAGTTTCATTCAGCTGTGTGACCTTCAAATATTAAAGGTGAAACATTTAGCATCTAAATTTTTTCGATATTTGCAGGTATTTTTGTTGCAATTCAACAGAGATGACTGGGGCAGCCGTGGCCTAATGGTTAGAGAAGCAGCTTTAGGACTGAAAGTTCGCTGGTTCGATTCTCGAACAAGCAGGAAAAATGGGGGGGGTGAGCTGCACCTTCTCTTTCTCTTCCTTCATGGATGAAGTACCACACACACACAAAATCTGTTTTTTATTGAGAAAACTGTAGAGGAAATACCAGAAGAAAAATTCAGAGGAAATGCCAGGAAAAACTTCGGCTTAATCTGCAAGACGCTCAGTAAAACCCATCAGCTAATTTCCTTCTAAAAGTAAACAAACTGTACCTGAGACTTTCTGCTTTCCTCATGCTGATTCCTCGTGCTCCCTGAACCACTCTGTCATTATTTTAGTCCCCATTTTATATCCGTTCCTTCAGGAAAGAAAAGGTCCCTTGCTGTGATAACTTATTCATTCGACTTCATTTTATTGCGACAATAATGTTGCTGAGCCTCGACCGGACCAACTGGAGCAGCAATGGCATGGAGATTACATTCCCAGATCAAGGATAAATGCTGGGCAGTGTAGTATCTCTACACTAGCATGTTGAGTTTTTTAAGGTAATCATTTGTAAGGTTTACTGAGTATCTCACAGAACCAGACACAGTTCTGCAGCCTGGTGTTTATCCCAGCATACGTTGGGTAAAGATGGGCTACAGGTTTCCAGACCATTGCAGGGAAAAAACACAACAGTTCACACTCACTTTTACACCTAAAGCCAATTTGGCACAACCAGCTAGCGCAACATGCATTTCCTGCAGTGTGGGAGGAAACCAGAGTTCCCGGAGAAAAATCCATGCAAGCATGGGGAAAATTTGCAAACTCCACAGAGAAAAACCCGAGCATCGACCCGAGGATGTTCTTTCTGTGAGGCAGCATCATAACCACGACTCGTACTGTCCCTAAAGCAAAGTAAACATTAATAACTCGCAGGTAGAGTTTGTTCAGGTTTATAAGGTGTGTGTGTGTGTGTGTGTGTGTGTGTGTGTGTGTATATATAAAGATGTACTCAGTATCTTACAGAACCAAACACAGCTTCTAATTTTTGCAACAAAACCCAGCAGCCTTCCTTGATTTCTGTAAAGAACTAAAAGCATGTAGTGGTATGTGACAGTATCCCCTCTGAGTGTTTTTTATTTCGTTGCACCTGGAATTAAAATGGATACTTTGATTTTGAATAACATTCTGACAGCCTTCAAAATGTTTGTTATTGTGAAGCAAGCAACAGTACAGAAGAATCCCCAGAAAACGTGAGGATGGATAACTATCTCCCCCCAAAGTCAGCACTTCGTAGAGCCAGTGTTTGCAGCAATTACAGCTGCAAGTCTCTTAGACCAGATGTTCCCAGCCCTGGTCCTGCAGGACTCTTTCCCCTACCCTGCCACACCCACCTCAAGTCATGACTTATCTAATTAGTTAAACCCAGTGCGTTGAAAACAAGGAAAAAATTCTAAGAAATGAGAAAAGCAGGGGTCCTCTAGCACCAGGGTTGTCTAAGGGTGTGTCTCTGTGACCTTGGCACTGGGATTTTTGCCCAAAAAAATCTTTCATCCTTCATTCATCTTCTGCACCGCTTATTCCTACTTAGGGTCGCGGGGAGGCTGGCACCCATCTCAGCCGACTCTGGGCAAGGGCGGGGTACACCC
>JAOUQZ010000049.1:1798444-1809861 GCA_028564935.1 Neosilurus hyrtlii | reverse complement strand
CCCGAGCTGGGAATCGAACCCAGGACCTTCTTGCTGTGAGGCGGACGTGCTAACCACTACGCCACCGTGCCGCCCCAAAAAAATCTTGTTTTCTTTAAAGCAATCCTGCTCCAGGTCCTTTAAGAATTTCCCTGTATTTAGCACCATTCATCACTCCCCCAATTCTAACCGGCACGCTCCTGCCACCACCACGGTTCCTTGTGAAGTTATTGTCCTTTAGATGATGACAGGTGTTGGGTTTTGTGCCTAATATAACTTTTTCCTTGATGGGCAAACAGTTCATTTTAAGTCTCATTTTCAAGGTTTTTTCTCCTTTCACTTTGACCTGATGATGGAGCTCCTTGGACTCCTTAGAATTTCATTTCACCAATTTGGACTATTTTGTGCAAGTCCATTACATTAAGTCAAAGAAAAAATTATTTAGACTACATTGTTTGTAATGCAACCAAATAAGAAAAAAGCCAATGGCAAGCCACTGTATCTAAAAACACAGAATCCTTTTCTTACAGAGAAAAATATCCATGTCCAGCTAAAGTTTGCAAAAGCATGTGGGGAAATGTGTCGTGGTCAGGTGAGATCTAGGTTCTGTAATTCTAAAAGGTGTGTTTGGCACAAATACAACACTGAAAATCACCAAAACACCACCATGCCCTCAGTGACGCGTGGTGTTGGCAGCAAAACCTTGAGGCACCAGTTAAAACTGAAGATAAAGAGGTGCAGCTTTCATCATGACAACAATGCAAAAGAACATCTACAAATCAGGGCAATTCCACAAGTATGGACAAAATATCGGGACAATCACAAAGTCCTTAATTTGATCTTAGGTTTTCATTAACTCATCTTTGACCGACGTCACTGAGGTTGTCATCCTACATCTGTCTCAGTTACTGTGAGGGCAGAAAGTTATTGTTGTTTCCTGCTGTGAGGTTCAGTGAACATAACTACCTCAACCGACACGGTGACATACAACATTTTAAATCTGAATAACCAAGAAAAGATATACATACAACATACACATCACATCCCCAGAAGTAAATAAAACATTAGGGGAAATAACTAAATAAACAAATAAATCGACCTGTGGACAGACAAATAAATAAATAAACAAATAAACACTTGAACACAATCTAGGTTTATTCATGTCCCGCCATGACAGCCATAATTTCCGGGGTTCCACTTTTCTCTTGCTGAGTGGATTAATGGGGTAAAATTATCTTCATTATTTCCCATAAATGTGTTCTACACTGTTTTAGGCAGAAAATGAACAAGGAACACAGTTTGATATAGTTTCAATCTTTATTATATGTTGCATCCATTTAAGACAGAAATTGTGGAATCCTATCAACAACAGAATTTTATTTTATTTCATTTCATTTCCTAAACTGCTCTATTCTTTATTAGGGATAAATTTCTTTAACACTGTGAGACAGAACGTTTCTTGTCTTTATTATTTTAATTTTTTTAAGTGTGGTACTGTGTACTTTTTATGGCTTGGTGGAGGTTTATACTCCCAGCGCTCTTGTAAATTAACCTCAAAATGTGAAATTAAGCACAAAAACACAAATCAAACTGGTAATTAAGGCACTTTTAATGGCACGTGGCATCACCTGAGGCATTACACAGAGCAGCACCTTGATTTTTTTTTTTTTTTAGCATAGGTGTACGACTCGCTTCCTTAACAAGAAAACCATGGCTGTGTTCCATTACTGTGTTAAACACACTTGTCCATTTAATCCTGTAGGAGCTCAAATAAATCCTGATTTTAGATAAGAGAACTGGAGGCAATGCTTCTCCACGCACAGCTGATGTGATCGTATTACTAGGTTAAGATAGTTAGCCAGCTGATATGACTTTGCACATGATTCAAAGGTAACACTAAATACAAATTAGCACGGAAACGGCACTAAGTTTGCATGGTGGAAAATGTGTTATATCTTCGTCCCTGGCTGTGTTACTGATAGTAGGCACTTTTGAGCTTTGAAGAGAAATTGACAAGGGTGTAATAAAACAATAACGGAAGACAAGACATCATAACCACAAAGATCATCATAGTTTAAATATTTCAACCCTTTAAGGAAACTGAACACACAGTGGGCCGCTCACACTCACTCAAACAGCCTCATAGAAAAGCTACTACACCAACAAACGGACTGCTTTGTTTTGGTTTTAGGACACTTACAACGTACATGAGTCAAGAGGTAGCGTGGAAATCAATCGTTGTGCTCGTCCTCGCGTATCTTCTCACCTGGAGTTTTCCCACTTTAACATTAGAACGTAAATGATGGACTGCATAGTCTGTCGAGGGAAATAATGCGTTTACAAACATCACGGTAATCACATACTTCTGTTTTACTGTCCTGAACTTTTAACATGTCCTCTGTTACTTTGAAAAATGTTTAAAACCCAAATCAACAACAGTTGGACTTTAAATAAACAAACAAATGAAAAAAAATAAAAACAACAACAACAAAAAACAAAACACACATGAGAAAGAACTGATTATAGTGATCCAGTAAGGCATGTTGAACTGTAGAAGGTTCTGCAGAAAAGGGGTTCTGGAAATATCATCCTGCCAGTGAAGAACTGGAACAATCACCAGGTCTGTATTTAACTCATCAAGAAACTGAAAAAGACAGAAAACACCATCCATGTTCATTAAACAACTGAGGAATAAAGTTTAACCTTTTAAACCAATCTGACTGCAGAAAAGCATCTCAGAACAAAAAAAAACACTACACCTCCAGCTCAGGAATGAAAAAAGACCAGGAAATGTTCTTCTAATGTTAAACCACCAGGTTTCTATAACTAGTGGATATTGTTATAACTGGTATTGATATAACTGGTAATGCAAGTCTGCTTTTTACACCTGAACCTATTGGCTCATCACAGCCAGAGCTTACAGCAATTTCTGTAGTGTGAGGTGACTCGGATCAGAGGCAAATTGTGGTTAAAACCTTGCCCAGCGGTCTTAGCATGGTGGGATTAGAACCCACAACCTCTCGGTCGCGAGCCCAACATACTAATTACTACACCCACGGACCCTTTTATATATGGGGGTTCTGTAATTGGCTTTGCAAGATGTCTTGCCCCACCACTGTAACTACTGGGATGGGAACATTATTTTTAACATTTATTTTAATAAATAAAACATTACTTTTAATAAAACAGTATTGGGGCATTCCACAGAATTTGGTCCATGGGGGGGGTCTTATAACTGTAAATTCTCATAAAAGAGGACAAACAACTGTCCATGATGCAACATTTTGCTCAATTCTTCAAACATCATGCTTAAAAATTACAAAATACGCTTAGACACTGGGAGAAACTCGCTACTAATAAAACAGCTTTTTACACATTTTAAAAGGTCTTCAATTTGACGAGAAATTTTAAGAAATGTGTGTCTACAAAAAGTTTACATCAAAATGCTGTCCCTCCCATGATGCACTTAGTTTATAATCTCTCTGATTCATATAACCAAAATAAAAACAAGTTTTCAAACCTACAGGGAAATATTAAATCCACGATGAGTGAAACCTCGATAACAAATTTATATACCGGGGGATTTAGTCAAAAATCTCCCGTCTGCCACAAAAAATTTAACCTAATTTAACATTCTTGATAAACAAAAAAATAAATCACTAAAATGATAAATTAATTTAACTCTACAGTTCTTCCTCATGTCTGTGAAAACATATTCTTTACTCTTCACGGAGGATCCAACTTTAACAGAAAGGAATAAAAATGGTAATAGAATCTGGTGACACAGCAGAGGGCAGGTAACTTGCTTGGGCTCACAACAGGCAGCGGTCGCCTTTCAATAATACTTTTAAAATACACCGGCGTGCATGAAATTTTGATGTTGAAGCAGTAAATAATGGAGAGCATTGCACAAAAATCGTTGGCAAAACAATATCACAAAAAGATTACAGTATGAAATTCAGTTGTGGTTTGTTTTTCTGAAGTGCATGTCGACCTCTGTACAAGGCCTGGAAGAACGACAGAACTGACCTTCACTTACAACAATTCTACAAACTGTTGTAGATAAAAATTTAAACAATCCGCAGTATCTGAAATACAGTAGAATCTTTTTTAGACCATATTAGAGCGACATGACGGCATTCTGCTTTGATCCATGGCAGCGTTCATGCCCGCACATTGGCTCCGACACCTGTACACACACACACACACCTGTATACACAGCACCTCACCTCCTGTGATCTAAGCTGGGTGTATTTTAATAGGTTTGTCACCTATTGATCGGTTTTAAGCCTTTTTCTTCACACGAATGTCTTCTTCAGACATTTAAGGGTCACATGACCATATTTATGCTTTTGAGAATAAGAATTTTCACATGCAAAAATGGTTAAACTGGGGTATCACTTGATACGCGTTGAGATGCATTGGACCCCGACATGCGCATATGAACAAGACTCTGTACACTGTACTCAAATCAACCTATAGCGACATGCTTCAGTGCAGGGTGTCGCTGTCACGTGATTGGCTGACTGGATAATGGCATGAATGTACAGGTTTTCCTGATAGAGATTGCTGAATGTATGGCTAACATTTCTTTATTGAATATTTGTATTGGTTGATATGTTTTCTGGAAAAAAAAAAAAAAAAAAAACATAAATCATAACCTGACTGGTAGTTCTGTACGCTTTTGTACTTCAAATTGAAATAATGCAACGTCTCACTGTTCAGGAAATTATAAATAAGGCCATGAAGGTGTGTTTTCATTATAAACGGGTCTAAAATGGATTTGAAGAATTTACCTGTAAGGATATCCGTGGTATTTGGCCTTGAAGATGGACAACAGCCAGCTGAAGAAGAGTACCACCAGCCCGATTCCGGCCACACACATGACTAGATATGAGAAATTTAATAGGATTAGTACTTATGTGAGAAAACTGTGGCATGAAAACATTGTTTTGTATAATAATCATATCACTTCGTCATCACTTCTGAAACAACCTGAATAAGGTTACAAAGACATGACACTTTGGGGAACTTAAGTGACATACTTTTCCTCTTCCCGATGTCCATATCAGAAGTCGCCGCCTCGTGAAGAAGCACCATTCCAAAAGTAATGGCTGCATCTGAACCAGAAGGTTAAGGTGTGTCTAAAACCATGATTCTTCTTATATTCTCCAAACATTTATACCACCACAGTGCTGCCAAATACTCAAACCATGATTATCATGAAAAATAAAATGAAGCGAGGTTATTGTTTCTATAATAAAAGCTCATGCACAGGGACATGTATGCTGGATGTGCCACATAATCTAAACCTAATAAAAAAAACAATGTATAACAATAATAATATCATATCCCCATCATATTAATTCTTTAATTAATTCTTACTTAACAAGCAGCTACCTGACAACTGCAGTATTAATATAATGGATACTGAACAGAAGAACTATGTGAGTCTCTGCCACAAACTGAGCTTGGCTACTGCCATGGATGTAACTCTGGAACAGAAAAAGGAAAACGCACACGCACACACACACACACGCACGCACACACACACACACACAGAAATCTTTTAGAATGACAAAAAAGAGGTTTCATGCTATTGTGCTAACACTGTAGTGCTTGCATACTGAACTCACCACTTGACCAGTGTTGGGATTTTTGTGAGCGTATGGAGGCCCTCGAATGTGGTTCCACATCTGGCCAGATGTCATAATCAAAACAAAACACTGTAGAGAAAACCAGAATATTTGTTTGACCAATTTAATATTAAAAACTGTGCAACGTCAATAAAGTCCGGAGACTTTCATTGTGCTGCTGTTGTTTAAAGCAGAAGGAAAGGTTTCTGTTACACTGAAAATATGTACGTAATTCTCTTCAGGTGGTTTGAAATTACATCTGTGATGTTGCAATTTGTTAAAAAAGTTTGATTGCTCGCATTAGACTGTTTGAAAATGCAACTATTTATCTCACGAGAGTAAAAACCACGAGAACAGGACGTGGATGCGTCAGTTCCAATAAACTCCAGCGGGGAGGCTGGAGCCCATCTCCGCTGACACTGGACGAAGGCAGGGTTCAGTCCAACGCAGGGCTAACACACACACAACTGTTCACACTCACACCTAGGGGCAATTTGGAACAGCCCATTAGCCTAATGTGCATGTCTTTGGACTGTGGGAGGAAACCGGAGTACCCACAGAAAACATGGAGAGCACGCAAACTCCACACAGAAACGCCTGGGACTCAAACCAAGTAACTTCCTGCTGTGAGGTGGATCCCGCTGTGTAGCTAACAGTGTCTTTTTAAACTCATTCAGAATTCGAGTATATACTACACAGAGATACAAGAAAAACAAGACTTTTATAGTGTATTTTTTCTTGTATAAAGTGTGAAAATGATGATGCCTGTACTGGTACTGTACTGATACACCTGTAACTGCAACACATAGTGTGCATCAGTCATTTGTTTCAAGCATTATTGAGCCGGGATGATGTTTTTTAATCTGCAGATAGGGGACTTATCAGATTGCGCCGTGAAGTGAATACTAATAAATGTTTATTATTTATATATTTATATATTACAACCCAGTCAAATTACACATCCATGAGCAGATTATAAAGATCTATGAGAGTCTCCAGTGTCAGTAGTTACATCATTATACTTCAACACAATTATTAAGGCTTGTAAATTCCAGCAAACACTGATCAGATGCTTTAGAATGTCGACACAACCTGAACACTAACAGGTAATTAACAACAAAGCTGATACAGGAGGAACATGTACGCTGTTTATACAGAAACATGATGAGAACTAACCAGTGCTGAAAAAGCCCAGACGTTTTTGTTGTAGAGAAACTCGAGATTATTGCGCCGCACGTACGCCAAGCTACCGATAAGGGCCAGGAGCAAGCCCAGCATCAGCGGCCCGGCGTAGTTTGGTGGTCTTATCACCCTGATCTGTCAGGACAAACAAGCACAGAAAGGTTGACAAAAAAAAACAAGGTGTTCCAGAATTATTACCACCCACAGAGCCACAAAAATAACTCATAAAAAACATCACACACGATAATTAATACTTTCCACTCAAAATTTTGGAGAAGGTGTTACTGTACTAGTAAAAGGCGGCATGCGTATATTTTTATAAAACAGAACGACTTGACATGTTGTTTAACTTACATGAACCTCGGTTCTGTCTGCAACCCATCGAGCAAGCTGTTCAGCCGCAAAGCCTCGAACCTGTAGCTCGTAGGTGTCTGCACGCTTGGGCTTCCCCTTGGGTGGGAAGTTGATGAATGTAGGGGCTGAGTTCATGTTAAGCTGGAGAAAGAAGCGTGAATATAATTGGCCATATTTCTGCATAAATATAACCTAAACCATCAGATTTTGCCGATTCTAAGACTGGATAAACTGAACCAAATTAAATAAGTAAGAAAAACGTGCATGGTTATTTATACATTTAAGAAAAATTATCTAATACATTAAAAAATGATTAAAAAGTGAAATAAAATCAAGGGGATGATAATCAGGTATTAAGGGCGCACGGTGCCCAATTTCATTTACACAGGGATCTATCAGAGTTTATCAGATCTATCAGAGTTTATCAGATCTATCAGAGTTTGATCTTCATGACATGCTTGTGGAAGTGTATCAGGGCATAAACAAGGGAGTTTTCCATGAACTTCAGAAAGATTGTTGTTACTGTTCATCAGGGTGGAAATGTTTACACAATCATCTCTAAAGAGTCTGAACTCCCCCAATCCCCCATCAGACGTCTACACAACGAAAGGCCTCTCTCACATAGCTTCATGTAAACGTTACGGGTCCACCATTGGGAGAATACTGAGCAATAATACTGTGCATGGCAGGGTTACAAGAAGAAAGTCACTTCTCTCCAAAACGAACATTGTTGCCCATCTGCAATTTGCTAAAAACAACATGGACCGGCAAGAAGGCTACTGAAACATTGTCTGGGGACAGAAGATACCAAAACAGAACGTTCTGGTTCACAATGCGTTCCAGCATAAGTTTCACCATCTATAAAACAAGGTGGTGATAGTTGAGAGAGAATTTCAAGCATTGATTCTTTGTAAGTTTTTGGATGAACATTCCGGATGCTCTTCTCTGTTCTGTACTAATAATGTTTTTACATGATTGCTTGCATCGGCCAATATATATTTACATATATACTACTGTGTTTCCCCCATAACAAGACACTGTCTTATTTTTTTTACAGCTCAAAAAACACCAGCAGTTCTGAAGGCAAAAGGGGGTCCAACCCGTTACTAGCATGGTGTACCTAATAAAGTGGCCGGTGAGTGTATACTACAGGAGAATAAAAAGCAAACCCAATCAAACTCAGTTAGGTGAACAGGGTAGTCTCTTCAGACACTGGGCGAAGGTAGGGTTCAGCCCAACGCAGGGCTAACACACACAACTATTCACACTCACACCTAGAGCCAGTTTATATATATATATATATATATATATATATATATATATATATATATATATATATATATACAGTATATGGTATTTTCCCCCTTCTTCCAGGCTGTTAACCCTTTCACTTCATGAAGCTACGCTGGTTAATAGAGGGTTAATGGTTATTTCTATCAACTAAATAAGCACAGGTTTTATTACTATAGATAACATAAGAGAGGACAGAGAAAAAAAAAGAAGAAAAACATGGCTTACCATTTGAAACACGTCGGCGCCTTCATCAAAATCTACCATTGCAAAGAAAACCTTGTTGGTAAACGCATTGGAGTACCGCCAGGAGTTTGCAAGGATTTGGTATTCCTCATCTGCCTGCCTGCATACAAAATGAAAGAAGAGTAAATTCATTAAACACTTAATTATTCAAGTCAAAGGTACAAACTGCTATGAGTTCTATACATGAGAGGGTTTACATCTCGAGGAAAAGTTACTGCTTGCAGGAGTTGAAAAGGGTCAAGGTCACAGCAACGCTACATTTTCTTAAATAATTTTACTTCTCTAGCTGAAGTCAACACTGAAGTATACTTTAGGGTATTCAAGGCATAGGCTAGATACAGAGTTTATACACATCGCACTAATAATAACAACAACAACAATAATATTAATGATAAAAACAAATTATCCTCAGCAATTTCTGTAGAAAATCCTAAAGAGACAACAACCTGACTAGCTCCCTCCCCCCATAAACAAACAAACAAATAAAATTAAAAGCTCTTGCCATTTAGGAAAAGAAATTGCAACATGCACACAATGATTCACTTGAATTGTCAACTGAAACAATGGAATGAATTATACACCTCCTTAAAGAAGGAGATCCTACACGAAGTGTGACAAAAGATGTTGATGTTACCAGTAAAGTCGTGTCTAATATCTGCTGTGGTTACAAACAAAATGGGAGCTTCATAAAGGTATAACTGGAGGTACAAGGGTGGGCTGAAAAGTTCATAGGCTGATTAAGACGGAGTAATCCCAAAACCGATAAAAGAAGGGTGTAGACCTTAGGGCACAACGCGCTGAAAAATAAACCATATTCGGTCAAATTCAATCATTGCATCATGGTCAGCCTATGAAATTCCTTTAAAACATCCTTAAAGTCCAAGAAAGACACTGAAGTGTCAGGAGAGAAAATGCAAAGCAATATGGCATGAAAATGAAAAATGTACAAATAAAGAAATGAGCAGAAGCAGGGGGTCAAAGTTAGTGTCTGATTGTAAGAAATTGGCTGAGGAAATGTTTTTATTTTTTTTGAGGGAAAAGCCAAAGGAAACCAGTAATAATATCTAATAAAAAAAAGAAGGTTACATCGGGTGTGAGAGAGCGAACAGAGAGAGGAGATGATTATTCATTGCACTGAGGATTAAGCAGGTCAGCAATGAAAGAATGACTGTATTTCAATTGGCTCAGTATCTGTGTAATATCTGTAATAACAAAACATGTACTCGTTTATAAAGACCCATCACCATTAAAGCACGAGGCTGCAGTGACTTTGACCTTATGACCTCCAAAATCTAATCGGTTTATCCTTGAGTCAGGGGATTATGTTTATTATCCTATTATGCAAAGTTTAAAGATTCTTCAAAGCATTCTTAATATACTGTGTTAATATGAACGACACAGACAAACATACGTATGTCCAACCTGAAAACATCATGCATGCTGGCTATCGCCCGTGTAGAGGCATAACAACCAGTTTGCGTCACATCTGTGATTGGATTATTTGATATGAAGTAAGAAATTCAGGGTGAAGATTCTCCAAATGTGGTGATTCCATAATTTTTGTCAAGGGGTGTAGTCAGAAAAAAACAACCCACCAGTGATATTTTTCTAATAAACTAACGTAACCTTTCACTCTACCCAGGCTCCCCTGAATGCGTCCGATCCTCTGTGCACCACGTGTAATTGAGCAAGCAAATCCTTTTGGAGTACAGACGTGAAAACAGCTTGTTTGTGAACAATTCAATTCTTACTGCCTTTACTCACTTTGCTCACATCTGTACACGAATGTCAGTGATCCCTGCACCGGGCGCCATGATATTAGTAAACAATCTTTATTATTTCTCTTAAATTCGTATCCTTTATCATATCCGTTATTGTTACTGAAATTAAAACAGTTAAAGAACCAAAACAAGATGTAAGACAAGTGAACAAGAGATACTAAGCCTGTGAGCTGGAGTGGTTTCACTGTGAGACTTTTGTATTCAGGCATAATGAACTGAAAATAGAAGATAAAATATGCTTCTTGAAATGATCCATCTTATCCTAACCTTGGGTAAAGCTGATGTTTATACAAGTCTATCCACTGAGTGAGCAGAAGATCCATCTGCTTTCAGTTTCTGGTTTAGCTTCAGGTGTTTTAAGCAAAAACTATAACCATTATTCGCCGTGTGTGCCCTCACCTGCACACTCCGCACTGCCTCTGAGGCTGCAGGGCCGTGAACATGATGATGACGGAGTAGTTGCGTGGGGGCGCCCGGATGAATCGCCTGAACTTGTCTCCATTCAAACGAATCACGGCTCTCTTCGAAGACCAGTCCATCATCTGTCCGACTTTTTCAGAGAGGAGAGTCTGGGGACACATTCAACATGACTTACTTTCTTCTCATCCGGCTTTGAGACATAACCAAAAATAATAATTATTCCATATGTTACGTAGCACATCTGAGAGAACAGGAAGCTGTGTGATCCTTATAAAGCCTACAGTTACACCTCACATCATTACACAAACTGCTCATTTGTTTAGCATCACTTCCTGATTTGTGTCTTGATTTAAATTTCCACACTACATGAAGAACGTTTCGTAAAATGACGAACCAAGATCACCCATCATCAAGTCAAGTCAGTTTTATTTGTATGGCGCTTTTTACAATTAACATTGTCACAAAGCAGCTTTACATAGTAAATTAAATTAAGGAGGAATCTAAACATTTTCTCTACAACCCCTACACA
>JAOUQZ010000049.1:1783816-1798344 GCA_028564935.1 Neosilurus hyrtlii | reverse complement strand
CTCAGGAGGGAAACCCATCCTCATTTGGGTGAAGCCATAAAATACAAATTATGTAGATGTAAATCTCATTACAGTCCAAATTGTAGTCCGGTTGGTTTTACCACAGCTGTACACAGAATGGCACCAGGGAACCCATGCATACAGACAGGTTTATTTACTTTATTCAGACCGTTCATGCTGCCACAAGCATCTTCCTGCAATCCACCAAGCTGTGTGATTTGCATGCTTTCAAAATCAGATTTCTCTGCTCGCATGCAGGCAGTTTTAACAAATTAATTACCATTTCAGGATTTTTCAAGCTTGCTCTCAGTACTGTAACACAAATGCAAATTTATGATGGGAGAAAAAGTCTAAGTGCCCACTACAGGGCAAGAACCTCAAGAAGGACAAGGATAGGATATGGTAAACAAACAAACAAATAAATAACGTTTAAACGTTAGAAGGTGGAGGAAGGGGAGGTGCTGCTTGCTCGAACCAGAGACCGTTCGGTCCCTAAGACCCTCCTCTAACCACTAGGCCATGGCTGCCCCCAAAAAATGAGTTCCTGACTACCAGAAATTATGCAGTTGTGAGTCCCAGATTTGAGGAATTCAAAAAGGTCAACAGAGCCCAAGTACAACGAACAAACCTCCCTGGTGATGGTGGTGGCGCCCCTGTCAGGTTAGTTAGTGTTCACTAATGTATTAATTAAAAGTATTTCTGTGACTGTAAGGTAAAGTCCTTTAACTTGATTTCAAACAGAATGATTCTTCCTGCTATTATTTTAATTTTAATTCTGCTACATACCTTATATATATATAAATATAAATATATATCAGTTTGTTGGTTTTTTGTGCAAATCCTTGCAGTTTTACCTTCCAGGAACAAAAGAGCTCATTTGTTTAGCTTCACTTCCTGATTTCTTTGCTCGCCTTCATTTGTTTAAGCAGAAAGAGCAGGACAGAAGTTTATGTACCTTATGGGATGTAATTTAGGGAGAATTTGGGACTAATGGTGTAGCAAGTCAGTCACCTGTTCACTTCCTGGTCTTTTATTTCTTTATTTTTACTCACACACAGTAGTGCAGACCCCAGTTCCCCCTCCAGTCCCTCCCTCATGGCTTTACAGTACCGTCCAGAAGCCCTACACGTCCTTCCCTGCCCTGTTTACCTCAGACATTACTGCAGTTAGAACTGAGGACTGGTGTTCAGGGATTTAGCTCAGTTAGCATCCACAGCTAAAAGCGGCTAAGTGGATTAACTGACAGCAACGAAAGGTCCGGAAAACAAGCACGGACTCTCCGGGACCACAAACACAATCGACTCACTGACCTCTTTCTTCTTCTGTCCATTAGACGGAGTTCCGTAAAAACACAAAAGAAAAGAAAGTGCGAGAAGGAATTTAGGAAACATTTCCGAAGCTGTCACGGCGAAGCACGAGCGCGCGACCCTGTCCTCCTGTAACTTTTCTATTGGACAGACCGCGCGCGTGCCACAGCTTTTCATAATAAAAGTCCATGTTTTCATTTTTTTATTCATTCATTTTCTGAACCGCTTAATCCCAGTTAGGGTCGCGAGGAGGCTGTATTTTAATTTCTTGATTTTATATAAATTATTATTATCATATTGAAAAATAAATAAATAAATAAATTGAATAAAAAATCAGATGGAGTCCTGGGCGCGGGTGTTTCTGTGTGAAGTATGCATGTTCTCCCCGTGATTACATGGGTTTCCTCCAGGTACTCTGGTTTCCTTCCACAGTCCCGAAACATGCACTTTAGGCTTATTGACTGTTCCAAACTGCCCCTCGGTGTGGATGGACGCGTGTGTGTTGGCCTGTCATAGTCTGGCGAGTTGTTCAGGGTGTACCCTGCTTTCACCCAGAGTCAGCTGGGATAAGTTTCAGCCTAGTACAACCCTGGGAGGTTTACGTGGTTCAGCAAATAAGTGAATCAGTGAGTGTTTTCATTCATTCATTCATTCTCTGAACCGCTTAATCCTAATTAGGGTCGCGGGGAGGCTGGCGCCCATCTCAGCCGACTCTGGGCGAGGGCGGGGTACACCCTGGTCAGCTCGCCAGGCCATCGCAGGGCAGAAACACACTGACGGCTATGCAACTACTCTTGATGAAAATCAGCGAAGGTTCTTTTACATTCCTCTCACCACAGACAGTGAGAGACACGGCCGGCATTTGAAAACCCAGTTAGCTGCACTGGGGTGGGTGTCTGGGTGAGTGTTTTCATGAAACATATAAAGTATACTGCCTGAAAGAAGTATTTATGGGGTTACACATCAGGTAAAGGACCAGGGGAGGTGGTAATCATTAGTGCAGAGGTGTACATAAAATTTTGTCCAAATTGCCCCTAGCTGTGGTTGTGAGGGGGAATGGTTGTGTGTGGCCCTGCAGTGGTCTGGCAAGCTGTTCAGTACCTTGCCTTTGCCCAGTATTGGCCCTGTAACCCTAATAAAATTAAATGGTTTTGCAAATAAAAATATAATACAAAATGATAGAGCATAAAAAAATAATACATTTGCGTGTTCACAGCTTTTTTTAAATTAGTTTTTAATAGGCGATATAAACTTATTTTATTTGGTTATTTAGGTTAAATGGTTGTTCCAAATTGCCCCCAGGTGTGAGGATGAGTGTGAATGTTTGTAGAAGCGTTGGCCCTGTGATGGACTGGGCTAAATCGAGTTTATGAAAGGGTCATTGCAGGTCAAGCTCAAGTTTAGCAAAATGGATTCCAATTGTTTATAATGGCTGGGTAGCAGCTGGTGTTAGTTATCGCATATGTTTTCTCTTACTCTCATTTGCAGAACCACTTAATCCTACTATTAGGGTCTCAGAGAGGTTGGAGCTTATCTCAGCTGACACTGGGCGAGGACAGGGTACACCCTGAATAGCCACTGCACCACCATGCTGCCCTGCATGTTCATTCATTCATTTTCTGAACCGCTTAATCCTAATTAGGGTCGCGGGTAGGCTGCCCTGCGTAAGTATTTTTAAATATATCTTTATTTGGCACCTAATTGATTGTCATTCATCCAGCCATTATCTATACCACTTGTCCATCAGGGCTTTTGAGAAGCTGGAGTCAATCTGATTTTCATGCTGTTTATTAATTCACTAATTTATTTAAATATTTGTTTTTAAATGCAGATGTATTTATAATTGTGCATCATTCCTCTTCTCAACTAATGGGTAACACATGATAGGGTCTACTATCTTTGCCTAAACACCTCAATGTATGATGTGAGATGCTTTTCTGCTCATCCTGTTTGTAAAGAGTGATTATTTGAGTTACTGTAGACTTCCTGCCACCTTGCGGTTCTCTTCTCTCATCACTGAGGCATTTCCACCCACAGAATTGCAGCTCACTCATTTCTCTGGAGTCAGCTGTCAATGAAAATCCTAGGAGATCAGCAATATCTGAAATACCCACACAAACCCATCTGGCACAAACACCCATGCCATAATCAAAATCAATGTGATTATATATAGATCTGGTCATTACTGGAAGCTCTTGGCATCTATGTGCATGGTTTTATATATGGTCCTGCTGCCACATTTTGATTTTGATATACTGTTAATTCCACAAGGGAAATCTTGCGCTGCATTTAACCCATCCAAAGTGAGTGCACGCACACACACACACACTCACACACACTCACACACACTCACACACACTCTCACACACACTCACACACACACACACACACACACAATCACAGAGGATATGCACACTCAGTGAAGTGGGCTGCCACACTGCAGCACCCGGAGAGCAGTTAAGCGATAGGTGGTTTGTTCAAGGGCTCACTCTTCCTGACACCTCTTATTTTTCTTACCGGTTCAAGAATTGAACTAACAACCTTTTGGTCTCAAACCTGCTTCTCTAACTGCCACTATGATGACTTGATAACTGCATAAACAAGCAGGTATGCAG
Organism: Neosilurus hyrtlii; assembly: GCA_028564935.1. Taxonomy (NCBI): domain Eukaryota; kingdom Metazoa; phylum Chordata; class Actinopteri; order Siluriformes; family Plotosidae; genus Neosilurus; species Neosilurus hyrtlii. The sequence continues at coordinate 1,794,422 of JAOUQZ010000049.1, read as the reverse complement.
GTGTTCTTATTAAAGTAGTCGATGAGTGAATGATATACATTATAAATACTTGTACAAATAGGGGCAATGGCGGCTCAGTGGTTAAGGCTCTGGCTTACTGATCTGAAGGTTGGCAGTTCAAGCCCTACAACCACCAACCTGCTACTGTTGGGTCCTTGAGCAAGGTCCTTCATCCTCAGGTGCTCAGTTGTATAAAAAATGATAAATGTGAGTCACTCATGCCAAATAACTAAATACTAAGGAGCTTGTCATTTCCTTTCTTCTAGTGCTGAGGATGCAGTTTGTCATGAAACCGAGATGAAGTCCTTATTTGGTGGGAAAGTTAAATGAGTAGCTTTATCTCTGACTGTTTCAAAGCACTGACTCTGGAGATTCCTACCAAAAAGTGAAATAAAGTTTACAAAAAAATTTAAAGAAAATATATTTATATATCTATAAATATATTTTTTTCTTGAGCAGAAGGCAGATATTACACAGAGACTACTGTTCCCTATAACTACCTATAAAGAGAGTGTTGAAACATTACTTTCATTCAGTCATTTGCCAAAGCCGAACCGCTTAATCCGACTCGGGTCACAGGGAGGCTAGAGCCTATCGCAGCCGACACCGGAGTAGTCAGCCGAAGACGCTGTACACCCTCGTCGGACCATCCCGGGGCAAACGCACATCCATTCACACTCACTCCTAGGGGCAATCTGGAACAGCCAATTATCCTAATGTGCATGTCCTTGGCCTGTCGGAGGAAACCGGAGTACTTGGAGGAAACCTTGCAAGCACAAGGATAACATGGAATCTCCACACAGAAACGCCCTCACCCGGCCCAGGACTTGATCCAGAACCTTCTAGCTGTCCGCTATGCCACCCCGAGCAGCCTCCTTCTTTACACCTGACCTGGAAAGAAGAAAAACAACCGTAAATAAGTTGTTTTATGTGTTTTAACAGCGGACTGTTCAATGTTTTATCGCCACTCTGGTCTGGAGGTCTCTGCTTTGGCTAACAGACTAATTCAGACAGTTTACTCGGTCTCCAGCTTCTCTCTCAGCACTGGAGACTCTTCCCAGGTTCTGGGTGTTAAGAACTTTATTACTTTAAACAAAATAAAAAAGCCTGCGACGGCCTGGCCAGCTGTTCAGGGTGTACCCCGCCTTCGCCAACAGTCGGCTGAGATGGGCGCCCGCCTCCCCGCGGCCCGAATTAGAATGAAGCAACTTAGAAAAGAATCGCATGAATGAAAACAAACAATAAACGCTCATTATATAGTAAAAAACATACTTGTGACGTCACATGAGTAGGCGGGGGAAGAGAACGCCCCTTGACCGGTAGAGATGCGCTGCACATCCGGGTAACTGTGTGGCGGTGTAGTGGGGAAGATGGCGGCGCTGATCCTCCCTACTGATTGGATCAAAAATTGGGAAAAATCCGGAAAAAATGAGTTGTGAGTCAAATTTTACTCTTGAGACCTTCACCGAGATGGAAACGGTTTCCGTTGTGTGATTTGACAGTTAAACAGTGTCTGCGCGGTGAAATGTGCACCGCTTTAATGTTTGTGTTCCTTCATTGTCATTTCATTCCATCTACTCGCGCTGCTTAGCTACTTTAGCATCGTTAGCAGGATGCAATGCGGTCAGTGAATCCAGGCTCGGAAGCTAACACATTAGCAGCCAACCTGTTCTAAACTCCTTACCTAAACTTTTAAAACAAAACCCTGATCAGAGCTGATCATAGCCTACAGTTACCATCCACTGCCCGAAGCTAACGTTAGCAGCTAACTAGTGATTAGCGCGTCTGGTGATTACAGCTGCACGGCTAACATGCTGTACTTGGTTGGAGATGGACACCTTCACTGAAATGAACCGTTTTATTAACATTCTGTATCATATAATGTAATGTAATGTCATATAATGCTGGTTTAAACAGGGTTGAGTTTGTCTGAACCCAGAAGCAGTGAGTTTCTGGTGCCCTGTCTCTCTCAGCTAAGACCAGTCAGGTATGTAATGTAAGTTCGCGTTTATTTACTTTATTCTGGGTCAAAGTCTAAAACCGAAGCCACGCTGTTATATAAAGTCACTTAAACCCAAACAGAATTCTGAGCTGAGTGTTTTGGGCTGTCAGTTTGTGAGGATATCTGGGCGGTTCGGTGCTCGTGTTAGCTTCGTGTTAGCTTTGTGTTAGCCAGCTTAGCTCCCCTAGCAGCTCGGCTAGCGCTTTAGCATATTAGCTGAAAGAGGAGCAAAACTTCCGAGCTAGCGGTTTATTATCGAGTCACAGCTACACGTTCGGCTTATAGAGCCTTTATTTATGAGAAGTTGTTGGTAGAAAACATCGGAAGTTTATTTTGCTTTAGTGGATGCTCGGTTTGTGGTGTAGGGACTAAAACTAACACAACACTTTGTACAAAATGAGGGAAAGTGCAGTTCAGTACATCTGCATCCCTCGAGCGGCGGCTTGGTGACGCAAAGTCAGTGTTTTTAAACCTGATTCTGACTCTTTACTCGTCGCTGAATGTTGGATACAGAACAGAACAACGTTAGCGGTCTTTAAACACACAAACTTCAGACTCTGACTTGTTACACACACCAGAAGTGTTTTGCTGTTCATCATTATTAGTGCACACACACACACACACACACACAGGTCGATGGAAGTCCATTTTATTTCATTAAAACAAGTCAGGGCGGTTCAGTCTTCAGTCGCTTCTATATTCACTGGTTGGAATGAAGGGCAGTAGTTCAGTGTCTGGGTTAAAGCTGGGGTTGGTGATCTGGGAAGCTCGCACAACAGCATCTCTTCAGGGTTTAGGCCCCCCCCCCCCCCCCCCCCCCCGATGTCTTTCCAAAGCCACGCCCCCTCCAGTCATGCTAGCTCAGTTCTGTGAGGTCTGACTGTTGGGTCGTGTATCGGAGGTAGGTCCAGGTTGCGTACTAGCAGGTAAAATCTTCTGGGATTTTTCTCCTGAACCCAGTGAATCACCACTAGGAGTTCAACTACTGGATGGGACGTTAGTTTACTGGAACCCATTTATACTGCTGGGTGGACAGAGGCACACTTGTGGTTGAGACTTGCCCAAGGGTCTTAGAACAGTGGGGGTCTAACGGGGATTCAAACCCACGACCTCTCGATCATTAGCCAGAACCCTGACCACTACATTACCAGCTCCACCCACGCATGAGCAGGGGGACATGCATTTGATTGGATAATTCTCAGCAGTATGTGAGGCAGTGATTGGTCAGTGCTTTTACAGGCCTATAGTGGCCGTTGTTCAATCACCCTGTCTGTCAGTCCGTAGGAACTTGTGAGATCAAGTGACCATTCAGAGCCAATAGAAGAGTGAAGGCTTCCTGCAGTCCCTGCAGGGCCATTGCAGGGCCAACACACATACACCCTTTCACATTCACAACTAGGGGCAATTTGGAACAGCCAGTCAGCCTACTGTGCATGTGTTTGGACTGTGGGAGGAAATCAAAGTACTCGGAGGAAACCCACACAACCAACCCAGGACTCTTGCTGTGAGGCGAACATGCTAGCGACTGTACCACCATTCCGCCCTATTTCATGTTTATTTAATAGACCTGTGAACTGAATAGTAAACTTGTGAAATAAATGTGGGTACAAGTTCTGTGTGTAAAAGAAAAAGTGTCAGTGTTATAATTGTAAATGAAGGTTTCCTGATGAAACCACCTCAGCTCATGGGTTTAGTATCTTTTGTTCACTCGGCCTACATCTTGTTTTGGCTCTGCGTCTGTTTACCATAACAGTAAGATTGTGTGACCCGAGGAAGGGTTTTATGAACGATGAACGATAACTTGGCAGTGCCACATCGATTTGTAGAAAGTGGGAAAGTAATAAGTGTTTAAAAAACAGAAGACGGGATACTAATTTTACATAATTTTATAAAATTAGCAGTAGTTTTATATACATGGGAAGTGAATGGGCTCCATTAAGACACACTGAAGGGAAGGAGTGAGTATCATGTAGGATGAGTTCTTCCCTGGTCCAGCTCGTACCTGCTGTAGTTTCAGCATCATGGTGAAGCGCATTACACTTAAAAATATCCTACCACTCCATCGCCTTATCTGCTCGGCAACCATTACTGAAAAACTAACAACCTGTACATGAGACCTGCTTGTCCCAGATGCACAGTTTGGTGTGTTTGTGAGGGAGAAGCAGAACCTGCAGCACTGTAACATGTTCCATTATTTCTCGATTCCTGTCTCTACAGCCTGCAGCTGTGTCGTGACCTGGCAGCCAAATCTGATGATGAAGTGTTCCTTAAGGGTGAGTCCAAATGTCTTTGGGGATATAAATAATTGAGTTTTGAGGTTGACATCTTTTGGCCTGATTGTTAAAGAATGTAACTCCTGTACCGTCTTCATATGCTTTTAAAGTGGCTGATTCACCAGAGACTAGTGTATGTGTTTTATCTTTCATTATCTCTTCAGTTTGGCTGAATATAAAGTTTTTCTGGTGAAACCGCCCCAGGGAGGTGGGGAGTATGTTATGAAGCGAGTTTAAAGAGTAGCGGTGTTGGTCATTCTCACAGTATAATCTTGTGTAATGTGAAACATGTAAGTGATACAGAGCTTATTTTAACATAAATAAACATAAAAAGCACAAAATTGGCCAGTTTTATCCCGTGGATTACTAGCGGGAGGTGAACCAGTCCAGAATAACCAATTTCCCCCAGAAGTGACGTGAACTCGTTGGGCCGGGTCATCCGGCACAAGTAAACAAGCAGCGAGCGTTTTTTGGTGATAAAATCTCCGCATACTAAAGGCTCTTACCTTTTACTGGTTCCTTTTGGTGAGGTGCTGCTCCCATCTGTTCTCTTCCTTTGACTTCTTATGAAGGAATTCCGTATGAACAGCGTCCGGTTTCAGACGTAAAACCTTGGGCTTCGTGCCAAGTAGTTCTGCCTGGAGGTCCCGGTGAAGGCAGGTCAGGTTGAAGTGGTCTTTGCAGAATACTGAACCCGCGTCCGAAAGGAAACGTTTCCAGAGTATGGCCCTGTGCCTATGATGTTTTCCGTGATTTCTGCCCTTGTTGTTGTAGGGAATTAGCCTAACGTACATGTCTTTGGACAGAACCGGAGTACTCTCCGAAAACCCACGCAAGCAGTAGGAGAACCTGCAAACGCTGCACAGAAATGCCCTCAGTGAGAACGGGACTCGAACCCAGTACCTTATTCCTGTGAGGCAGACGTGCTAACCGCTACGCCACCGTGTGATCTTGTTTTCATTTCAGAAACCCAAAGTCCAGAAAGCTCTCAAACACTAATTTTTTAATTTTAGGGAAATGTTAGTGAAGGATTTGGGCTGTTTACATGTGCACTAATAATCAGATTTTAGCAGCTGTCACATCTGTCATCTTTTAGGCAGGAGAGACTAATAATCTCAGAATGGGATTTTTTTCTGGTGTTTTGCTGTAATATTTTAGTGCTTTCTACATCTGTGCACGTGTAGAGAGGGAAAGTAAAGACTATCTGTGGAGTAAATTGCGTTTCCCCTGGTAGATGGCAGTGGTAAACAGGGACTCATTAGGGATTCGGCTGAAAGATGTGTAGATGAAGCTTTATTACTCTGTGAAAGTAATAGTTATCTGGTGGTAATAGAAAGTGTTGGTTATCAAGTGCTGAAGAGGATGATGATGGCGTTTTTGTTTAAAGAACAGCATTGAAATTTTTGCTGTGTTGAATAAATGCAAAAAACCTCCAAGACATGCACGTGCCTCTAGTGCATTTATTATTGCTCATGTGGTGTTCATGCTAAACGCCTAAATAAACCTCGCTGTAAAGGGGAATTAAACCCAAACTTAAAAGCTTGCATACATGTTCTAGGTCTATGCATAGCAAAAATGGCTATTGTTATTCTAACCTTCTTTGCGGGGAAAGCAGTTGTAATAAATCCTTGCACGGGAGGCGCTATTGTACTGAGAAAAGTGTGACAGGGGTGACATTGAAGCACCAGTTGCTGCAGAAATGTTCTCTTACATGTACTGGGATATTCCTGTTCTGATGTATTTGAGCAGACACCTGTCTGATTTATGTGAATGTAATGTAGTATGTAATGTGCAGAAGTGGCTAATTTTATTTTATTCAGAAGTTCACTAATTTATTTCTGATTTTGCTAGTTTAATATCTGCACACTGATATTTTTGCTGGCGTCTTTCCTTATTGGAACTGACTTGTCTCTATCCTGTTCTCGTGATTTCACATTCTTGTTACAGTGAAACACTACAAATGGTGGCATCTTCAAACAGGCTAAAGCTAAAATACAGAACGCAGTTTAGGCCTTCTGTATTTGGTAAAGGACTCTGCCGCACATTTTTTGATTTGACCTTATAAGAAATACTCATCAGTTCATTAAAAATATTGTAGATGTGAATGCGTTAAGGCATCCGTGTCTTAAAACCCCACACGAGGTCCTCTTTCCGTTCAGCTTATCAGTTGAATTTGTGTTTTGTGACTGATTGCCTTTAATGAATGTAAAAGGTTTTTTATTCACAATGTGCAGCCCAATAGCGAATTCAAGACCGAACTCTTGAGGTGTTTATCTGTGAGTGCAATGCTAGTTTGAAGATGTATTACAGCTGAGACGGTTTTTAATACACATGAGTTGTGACATTTATTTAACCAGTCTTCTGTTAAGATTTATTAAAAGTCATTATGTTGCTTCTTATTTCCTCAGTATTTCTTATTTTCCTTAAATATTTATTGTATCGCTCGGCAAAGACTTGTGCGGCCCATCATGGTGCAGCTTGTCCCCAGGGGTTCGATGCCATGTGACCCAGATTCACAGAAGGCCTAAAATAGTGTTTAAAAGCCAAGCCGAGCCACCTTTCACCTCGTCATCGGTATTTAAGAGCAAAGCCGAGGTTTTGTTAACTGTGTTTTCACTTTGCAGATCTCCAGATGGCCCTGTACGAGCTCTGCTGGCACGTTGTCCACGGCGGGCTCAAAGTTGACGTGGCTGCCAGCCTTCTGGCTGATGTTATGGTGAGTTTCAACACCTTGTTAGAGCAAACTGAAGATTGTGTTTTTAAAGTAAAGACCATCTGTTCAGACTTAACGGTCTCCAGTGTGGGGAGATCTCCTGATGTTCACTGAGATACGGGAAAGTGGGAGACTGCAGCCAGACCAGGATTTATTTTCTCAGATAAGAAAAATGTGAAAGTAGAGCGAGTTTCACCAGCACGGTGGTACTGAACTCCTCCAAATGTTTCTTCAGTCCGTCATTATGGGAGTTTTGGTTCTATTATTTGTCTAAAACTGCCCCGTAAAGGTGCACCAGCATGTTGGAGCACTCAGTTCGATTTAGTTTTATGTGTATAGTGTCTTTTATAATTAGTATTTTCACAAGCAGATTTACTTATTAAAACAATTTGGTAAACATTTCTGTGTAAACCCTATATGTTCCTAATGAACAAGCCCATAGCGACAGTGGGAGGAAAAAACTCCCTCAAACAACACGAATAAGAAACCTTGAGAGGAACCAGACTTAAACGGGAAACCCATCCTCACTGCGGCGAAACCAGATAAAAATACAAACCATGTAGCAGAAACTTCACTGTATTTTACCATGAAGTCTAGGAATTGTAGTCCTAAATCATTTCAGTAAGAGTTTATATCAGCAGCAGTGAAAAGTCACCTTCACAGGTTCTGAGTGGATTTTTAGGTCCGTATGGATCATAATCCGCAGGAACGAGGGGCTTCTAAGATGAGAACTCCAACCAGTAGTAGCACATCAGGACGGATCACAGGATTCAGAGAGCAGAAGGATCATGATCACTGGTATCTCAGAAGTAGCATGTGCACCTCGACAAAAACCGAGAAAAAGAGGTTAGCTATGCTTACAACAGTGTAATGGTTCAAGAAGAGAGTTTGCTAGTTTATCCTTTACAAGCAGGGACTCCGGCATGACTGACAATATAACTAAAAAGAGAGAACCAGAAGGAAGACATACAGGAGTGCGTCCTGTGACATAAGCAACTCCATTGATACAATTTTTTTGTTTTTTAATTCACTCATTTCGATGAACAAAATAAAAATATCAATGTTTTTTAGTTTTATACAGCAGTTCTTGGTCTCCACTGATTTGCGCCGCACCTCAGTCTTTACAGACTGATACCCACAGGTCTATTTATTTATTTTTTGGTTGCAGCCCTCCTTTTTTTATCCTCTCAGATTTCCACTTGCATAAAATGTAAGTCTTTGGACAGTTAAGTCGAACACGCTACACAGCGTTCGAAATCTCGCTGATCCCCTCGCATGAGAGAACTTTAATCGCACTGTACACAAGCGCTTACCGTCGAGTCTCTCTCTCTCACACACACACACACACACACACACACACACACACACACGATCCCAACAAAGCACACCTGATCCCCAAATCCCACTTCTTCATGAAAATAAATACACGAGCTGTTTGCAAAGAAACAAACAATAGAGAACCAGAGGTACTGTAACTGCTTTCGTCCTGGCGTCGTCTCAGGAAGACTTTCTTTCAGAGTATCAGGTGGTTTGCTTATTCGGGAACGAAATCTACGTCCATATCAAGATTTCTATTAAGCTGCTTTGGTGCAGTGTGTCAATTTATTTTTTAATAAAGTTCAGTTGAATTGGGAAACAGTGTGTTATCATATCCCCCGTGAAGCGTAGCGGCCACGCTGTGTTTACAGGCTGTCTATCACCGCAGCAGGGACTTCTTGTTAACACTCCAGCAGTGCCGGTTCTTTATGGATTTATTTTACGTTCATGTTGAATGGATCCTACAGCACGCCCTACCATCCTATCGAACCTGGATGACCTTGATCTGTTTTTTAAGGTCACAGAGGTCAATTCATTAAAAATGCCCATTAACTCTCTATAGGCTGCAGTTTTTTTCGGATCGGGTTCCAATTCTTACCTCTTGTACTTACTGTTAAGGTCTTCAGACCTATTGAAACTGGGTCACCTAATTTCAAGGTCATAGGGTCCACATGAAATATATATGTGGTCATGTTAAAAGTCAGATATGTCCAGGTTAGCACAGGGTTATTTATTTTTGCCAGATATAAATATTGTTGGTCGTACACGGAAAGTATCCTTGCAGGTGAGCGTTTCTGCTTCTTGAGAACAGTATGATAGTATCCTCATAAGATCACATCCGTACGCATGGAGCAGAAATGCTCCCCTGTGACGACACTCCTCTGCCCGCTTCCTGCTCTGCGTGCCCACATCGTGCTCGTTCGAGGTTTGCGCATGTGGGTTTTGAGACTAATTACCCAGAAAACTCGAGCTAAGGGCCTTATAATGAGATCGCCTCACTGTCAGTGGTACATTTAAACCAATCAGTAATAAACCTTAAACATGATCACTGCTGCCTGCCACTCCGGACAGGACAGAGAATTAAATCTTTTCTTTATCTCTTTAAGACTGTTATAATTACCTTATTGTTAGAATCATAGTCTTTACAATGTCCAGTATGAATGTTTACAAGTTTATGAAGTGTCCTTGTAAATGTCTGAGGCTTGCAGGGTATATAATCAAGAATCTTTTGGGTTTTTTTATCATGAAGGAAGCGTGTGAGCTCTGATCGAATATATACTACATGATAACACATTACAGTAAACATCACACACATCTCAGCCATTACAGAACTAAACTCTGTGCAGCTAACAAGCATCTATTTTGCTTGCTCATTCAGAGTATTGTGTGTGTGTGTGTGTGTGTGTGTGTTTATATACACGCACACTGCACTGAAACAAACATAAACCTTGTTCTGTAAAGGTGTTTCAGTATGTACTCTGCAGAAATGCACGAAAAATGAACTATAATGACGTTATGGTATTAACGATTTAAAGCATAATGATGACAAACTGTGTGTCTGTTTTGATCCAATCATTATCCAGTTGGAATCATATTAATTATTCCTAACATATTGGCCCAATCAGGTTGTGCTGTTCCCGTGTCCAGTAAACTTGGCAAAGGGCTTGAATCAATTAAAACCGTAAAAGCCAACTATAAAAATCTCCTTTTAGTTTACTTTTCATATGTTCCCATGTGACCCGCTCCAGCATAATAGGGAATAAGTATGAAATGTGAGATACTGAGATAGTGAATTATTTGAAACGAGAATTGAATCTGCTTCAGAATGAGGCTTAAAACATGATTTTAGCATGAAAATTTACATCACTTGGTATGTGGCCAATCAGGAAATGCCACTTTTGAGTAAATAGTAGTTGCAGTTACAGAACCAGTTTCCGAACCCTCGAACATCCATGCACTAAATGAATTCGGCTCTCCACCAATCAGCATGAGCGTACTAGCGTCTTCCTAGCAACAGATGAGTTCTATTTACACCGATCTGTTTTGATTTTTCTTATTGGTTTAGTGGTAGGAAATTATTGCGCACACACACACGAGCAGTGAGCACACACACACACACGAGCAGTGAGCACACACACACACACGAACAGTGAGCACACACACACACACACACACACACACACTAACAGTGAGCACACACACACACGAACAGTGAGCACACACACACACACACACACGAACAGTGAGCACACACACACACGAACAGTGAGCACACACACACACGAACAGTGAGCACACACA
>JAOUQZ010000049.1:1761043-1783716 GCA_028564935.1 Neosilurus hyrtlii | reverse complement strand
GTTTTCTGATGATTACATTTTACCTACTGGTTAATCAGTAATGTTTTATGGTATTTGTGCAAATCCCCTCAGAAAAGAGAGAAATGTTTGGTTGCTTGTGCAGTTTTCATCTGGAACGAGGCTGTGTTTACTGAACCCAAACAAACTTGCATTAATGACACAGCTCTGTTTCCTTTCTCAGCTTCTATGATTTATCTCACAGAGACGAAGGTTACATGTGATAGTTTTTTGAATAGTTAAAGAGAGCAAAGAGAAAAGATTGACTTTCTTTGAGGTTTTGGTCGAGTGCTTGACACTAATATATAGGCTCATTACATGCTAAGTGAAATATTTCAAACCTTTATTTGTTATAATTTTGATGGTTACAGCTTACAGCTTATGAAAACCTCAGAAAATTAGAATGTTGTGAAAAGGTTCAATATTGTCGGCTCACAGTGTCACACCTACAGAGGGTTCCTGAGCCTTTAAATGGTCCTTCAGTCCGGTTCAGTAGATTTAACAATCATGGGGGCGACTGCTGACCTGACACTACATTACAAAAGAAGTTGGATGTTCTGAAAGTGCTGTATCAAAGCACATTAATAGAAAGTAAAGTGAAAGGAAAAGGTGCACAAGCAGCAGGGATGAGTGCAGCCTGGAGAGGACGGTCAGGAAAAGGCCATTCAAAAGTGTGGGGAGCTTCACAAGGAGGGGACTGAGGCTGGAGTTGGTGCATCAAGAGCCACCACACACGGACGGATCCTGGACACGGGCTTCAAACGTCGTATTCCTCTCGTCAAGCTGCTCCTGAACGTCAAACAACGTCAGAAGCATCTTACCTGGGCTAAAGAAAAAAGAACTGGTCTGTTGCTCAGTGGTCTAAAGTCCTCTTTCTGAGGAGAGCAAATTTTGCAGCTCATTTGGAAACCAAGGTCCCAGAGTCTGGAGGAGGAACGGAGAGGCACACAATCCAAGATGCTTGAAGTCCAGTGTGGAATTTCTGTGTTGATTTGGGGAGCCACGTCATCTGCTGGTGTTGGTCCACTGTGCTGTATTAAGTCCAGAGTCATTGTAGTCGTCTTGCTGGACATTTTAGATCACTTCACGCTTCCTTCAGCAGACAAGCTTTATGGAGATGCCGACTTCATTTACCAGCACGACTTGGCACCTGCCCACACTGCCAAAAGTACCAAAACCTGGTTCAGTGACCGTGGGATTACTGTTCTGAATTGGCCAGAAAACTTGCCTGGTCCGAACTCCATAGAGAATCTACAGGGCGTCGCCAAGAGAACGATGCAGAAGAGCTGAAGGATCTACTGAAGCATCCTGGTCTTCCGTAACACCTCAGCAGTGCCACAGTGCTGCAGTGAGGCAATGGTGATAAAGGCAGTGGGTTATTGATCCCAAGTTTGGGGGTTGAATCCCCAGTAACACCACTGTTGGGCCCTTGACCAAGGCCTTTTACCCTCACTTGCTCAGTTGTATATGAATATTAATTTTATGTCAGTCTGGATAAGAGCTTCTGCCAAATGCCGTAAATGTGTGCCAAGGTCGCTTTAATCAAGATCCTGAGAAATCTAAAGCTCTTGAGTAATACATACCCACCTACCCAGGCGAACAATCTGTTCCATTTCCAATGATGCAGAAGTGCAAAGAAATAAAGTTGACTTCGGGGTGTGAGGGACGTCCTTCACCCAGTAAAACCGTCCTGTAGAAGTAAATTAACTTTCTCGTCAGCTCACTGTTTCTTCCACATCGCCGAAAGATGTGAAATGGGTTGTCGGCAAGTTGTCACACACTCATTTAAACCTACAGATCAGATGTGGAGTGTGTGATCGTAGCAGTTTCTTCTTTCATCTGCGCTGCGGATAAGCAATAGCACATCACGGATTCCTCTCGCAGCTGCTGTGACAGTTTATCAGCGATGATGAAACCACCGTGTTAAGTAACGCTGAAACGCGCTAGTGATGGATTACTCACTTCGATTTGCTTCCTGCCGGTGCACTTCTGTGCTTTTGGATTAGCTTCATGTGCGTCAGTCAGTGGTGAACCCAAATATAACTTTTAGTACAAATGAGCAGGTTTTTCACTCCACATGCACATCACAAGCCATCAGGTCACTGATGTGGCCCTGAGTTTATGGTTCTGTCAGTAGAATATATATCATAACTCACGCCATGTTTTTGTTTACTGTCTCTTTTCCTTTTAGAGACTTCGTAGACTCAGCTCAGTTTGTTTGCCCCGATGTCTGAGCTGTAGCTTTATATCAGGGAAGGCGGCGTTGAGAGCACAAAGAAGTGGTGCTATGTTATGATGGCTCTGATGAGGATGTTTGTTGGTGTTGAATTTATTTTACTGGTCTAACAGTGATCTTCCGTCTCTTTCAGGAACTGAGAGAAGAAATGCCGTCTGTTTTAGCTGATGCTTTCTGTGTATTAGGTGAGCCTGGTTATTTTATTTTACTTACATATTCTCTATATTAATTATTCAGACTTTTTCCTACTTCTTGTTCTTCTTGTAGTTTGTTATTATTATTATTATTATTATTATTATTCTACTTTTTATTGTTATTGTTAAAGTATTTGCTGGCTTCTGTTTATCAACTTTACTCAAAATATTTTGAACAGATTTACGTGAAATGTACAGGGAAGGTGGGGAATGGGCCAAAGAACAAATTAGTTGTTTTTGGTTTACCACCGTGTTGGCGGAGGGTTGCGCTCTCAGAGTGCTGGTTGTTATTCTTATTCTTATTATTAATTTTGAATATGTGGGTCACATATTATTTACCTAAAAATATCAAAATATAAATGTTATTTTTAATGGTTTAACCCTTTAACCAATATTTATTTTATAAGCAATCATAAAATAATATTCATTTTATTCTATTTAATTCATTCATTTGCCAAACCATTTGATCCTACTTAAGCCGTGGGGAGGCTGGAGCCTACCTCAGCCGTCTCTTGGTGAATGCGGGGTACACCCAGAACAGCTCGCCAGGCCATCGCAGGGCAACACACACAAAACCACTCACTCACATCAAAAGGCAATTTGGAACAGCCAGTTAGCCCAATGTGCATGTCTTCCAACTGCTGGAGGAAACCGGAGTACCTGGAGGAAACCCCCACAGGCATAGTGAGAACATGCAAACTCCACACACACACACATGTCTTTGATGAGCCCCGGGCCACATTGCTGTGAGGTGGCTGTTCTAACCACTACGCCACCGTGCCACCCATTTTATTTTAATTATCATTTTTATAGTAAAGTTTGTTTAAATTGAATATATTTGCATTAATGTGTAAATTTACTTCCTTCATGTTTATGCACATGAATCAGGACTGCGGGATTCCTTTAATGGGTTTGAACTGGGACGTGCTTATAATGTTAGACTGGAACAGAGAGCCACACGAGCTGAACACTGCTGCGTTTTTAAGCCGATCAGCACTTGGATTAAATATTTTATCTTAAATATTAAAGTAATTTTTTTTGGCTAGCAGTGTTTCTGCTGTTCAGACTTTTCTGAGGGTTGGGGCATCCAGAGCAATGCTAAGCCAAGCCTGAAAGAAATATGCTACAGAATCTGTCTACCGCTGATATCCGATTGGAAACAGTGTGTTACAGTGTCAGATCTTTTAGTTTTTGTGACCGTTGTCTAACATCGAGGATGATTTCTACTAATTTTGGTAGCTTCCGTTTGAGATTTTGCTTTTTCACAGTTTGGGGGAAATTTTCATTGTAGAAAAACAAATTCAGCTGATATTCCTTTCTAACCAGAATTAAAAGTAATCTCTGAAATTCAAGAAGGAAAAATCACAGGTCACCCTGCTTTTTATAGAAACAAACACTCTTGTCCTTACCCCATTCGTTACAGTGAAGAGATGTTTTTCTTCTGATGCTGCTGAAGTTCAAAGGTCAAGAAGGCATAATAAAGGCAATGGAGCGGCATTTTTTTAGCGGCCTGCAGCCGCGTGCTGGATGAGTGCAGCAGTTGCCTCTAATATTAAAGTTGAAGTGGGGCATTATGGAGAAACCAGCACAAGTATGCTAGATTTTAATGGTCAGATATGTGACCCTATACCATTTTCAGACCTTTATTTTTCAGTTCAGGGACCAGCGGAGCATCAAAGTATGATTCCTCATAAAAAAACCTCCGCAGTTCTTCAGGAAGGTGCTTCCCCATACGCTTCTCCTGAAACACTGATTTTAAATGCATGCTTCTCTCATTTATGGTCTTTGTGCCGTGCGTGCCCACTCTTCTCTGATTTGTCATCTGAACTCTCCATGCTCAGTGCCTTGGGAGGCAAACCAGGATGGGTGGAGATACTGCTATGCATGATGGGGCAGTTTGGGAAGGCCAGCTTATCAGGAGGCCCAGCACGCCGTGACGCACTCATGTAAAAACCTTGTGTTTCCGTCCAGCACGGAAACCTAAACATGCGCTAACCTGGTTATTTGATACTCTGGCATCGTCTAACACGGCGACTCAACTCTGTAAGAACTTTTATGGGTCACAAAGTATCTATCCAAAAAAGCAAATCACCTCAGCCCTCACCCCAACGCCGCTCCTCTGAAACACATGAACGCGCGCTGCACGGTGGTGAGGTGTAGGTAGATAGACAGGTTGTCCATTCATTCATTTTCTTTCATATTGCCACGGTCAGCTGACATTGCTGTCAGGATGGGAAGAGAATTTCAAGAACAAACTAATAAATATGACCTGCGCTGGCTGTTATTTGCTGAGTCGTAACTTGCACCCTGTTTGAATTTTGTATGAAAATGTAATGAATGTGGCCCAGCGATGGCCTGGCGAGCTGTTCAGGGTGTACCTCGCCCTCACCCACAGTCGGCTGAGACGGGTGCCAGCCTCCCCGCGAGCCTAATTAGGAATAAGCAGCTTGGAGACTGAATGAATGCTTTGGAGTTTTATTCTTTGATTAGGATCGGTTCTGGATCATTTTGAAATTCCAGTTATTTTATGGTGGGTGTGATTGTTGTATTCACTGTGTACACCAACCAGAACCAAAAGTCCAGGGAGTGGAGCTGGATCTGATTTAACACTTCCTCGAAATCCTAGCCCCAAATCTGAACCTTTATCCTGACCCACTAGAGGGTCTGATCATGCGGTAGGTGCAGCTGGATGAGGTCTGACTCCACCCACTGGGCTTTTGGTTCTGCAGCAAAGAGAGTTTGATGATGCCATAAATGTTGATGTCATTTCGGGTCCTGGTGACCATAACCCTCTTCTCCTGATATATGTACAGATATTGAGACCGGATGCTTGGAGGAGAAACACAAACGAGACCATTTTACGCAGCTGGTGGGCGCCTGCCTGGTAAGTGCTGTTGTCCCACCTTCCTCTCTCACTGCCGCCGTCATGTCTGCAGTGCAGCACTGAGTCCATGTTTATGCTAGAGACGCCCACTGTGTGGCAGTGTTGCTCTATCCAGTTTACCGAATCCACCCTTCCTTTATGTCTCTGCTGTTCCCAAAAGTACTGCAAAACACCCAGAAGCTGGCAGCTGCCCCCTTGCGATAAATAATTTTCCCGAGGGCTCAAACAGAACTCTCAGATTAGCCGCGTTTCGGATATAGCGTGCCCTAAATTCCGTCTAGTTAAACGCATCTTTCAAAGACTTAAGTGTCTATTTTTTTAACCCAAAGCTAATGCAATTATATCCTAATTACATGTCAGATGGTTGAGCGAAAGAAAGGTGGACATTTCGAGTCTGCAGGTGGAACTGACATTTCTAACACGACACCTGCTAATTTCTGCTCTCAGGTGAATGAGTCATTAGACCGTCACTCTTCTGGGAAGTGGGTGCACTTTACTGAACGTGTAGCGCTGATATGTAACATCTAATTTCATGCCCTACTGATATTTGGGATGTGAGTTATTCGTGTCAACTTGAATGTAAGTTATATATTTTGTGCCCCCCCCCAGTGTTGTGTTTCTGACGCCATCTTGAAAGAGAGGCTCGACCCTGACACGCTCGAGTCCCTCGGCTTGATCAAACAGGCGCAGCAGTTCAATCAGAAGATTGTCAAAATCAAGACCAAGCTGTTGTGAGTAATTTAAACCTAATGTTTTTGCACTGTACTCATTATCAAGCTGTCTTCATATCCATATCCGTTGTGATGGGGTTTTATGAGTGTGTGTGTGTGTGTGTGTGTGTGTGTGTGTGTGTGTGTGTGTGTGTGTGTGTGTTTTAAGGACCCAATTATCTTACAGCACTTGTGAATGTGCACATGATAACGCCTGCGTTAGGGAACAGTGACGGATTAACTAAAGTACTCTATGCACTCACTCATTTGCTGAACCGCTTAATCCTACTGGGGTCACGGGAAAGCTGGAGCCTATCTCAGCCAACACAGGGTGAAGGTGGGGTACAGCCCCAGCTCAGGGCAAACTCACTTATGTGAAAGTGCTATAAAGTTGGTATGGTATACCTGGAACAGCCAGTTAGAATGAGCACGCACTCCAGTTCCTCCCAAAGGTATTTAGTGGGGTTGAGGTCAGAGCTCTATGGAGGCCACCCAAGGTCTTCCACACCATCCTCGACAAATCTAGTCTTCCTGGAGCTCGATTTGTGCACAGGGCTGTTGTCATGCTGGAACAGATTTAGTTCCGGTGAAGGGATTATACTAGTTACAGCTTAAAATGAGTTATTTTTGACATTTGCTTGCTTCCAGTGTTGCCGCAACAAGTTGGGGAAGGATCACATGGGTTCGGAGGTCAAATAATTTTGCCCATGTCACATATTGCACTGCTCAACTGGTCAGCGTTCCTTTTATACACAAAAGCAAGTTTTTACCCGTGCCTGTGTAACCAGACTACTGGAATCTCTGCTCTCCAGTTCTGGAATCTTTCTGTTGGAACCTCAGTTCGCCTTCAGAGCCGCCGTCGCTCTTTGTGGTATAATTTGCACAAGGTTTAAAAACCTTAAAAGATTAACCATCACCACATTCCTCTGTCCTGAACTGTTGGCGTTAGGCAGGTTTGGTCCATGGATTGGTGCCAGTAGAAATTCAGATTCATGAGACCAGGAGAAGTCGTCTGTCCATTTTTTGTGAGCCCATGTCTTTTCCCAAGATTCCGTTTCTAGGCTGAAGTGACCAGACCCAATATCGCGCCAAAGCCGAGTGTACTTGGGCGACCCAAGGCCCGTTTCTGTTGTAGCCTGCGGGGTTTGATTGCGCCTTCTTGGGGTTATTGTGAGGCTGAAACCCCAAGGATTTTAGCCTGACGATTGCCCTTGGGCCAGATGAGGCCAACTGGGGCATAATGTTCAAGATGGAAGGTGGGGTTCATCACTTTTAGCACATTATAAACTGTGATGTAAACATACTTTGCTCCATATTTTTTATACTTTGTAATTTGGGTCCAAATATATATTTATTAAAAAAAAAATCCCTCTCAAACAGTATTTAAAACTATGATATGCTAATCAGTTAGCAAATGTAGCATTCTAAACTGATTGTGATGCAATCTTGGTATACGATAAATGGTGGTATTAAATAGTTTAGTTACCTGCTAGCTCAGCTAAATCAGGACTAGATGATGAAATGTACAAGTTTGTGTTGATATTCACTCAGCATTGCTTCATTGGTTTCTCTGAAGCTTTCTTTTTGGTCTCCATTGGATTTCTTGATGTTAGTTCATCTGTAGTTTAGGCGTTAGCAGAGTGGATAGCATTTATAACAAAGCAGTGTATTATGGGCGCTTAATGTAAATATTAACTGAAGAACTTGAATAGTTCCTGCGTGATTTAATGCCGTGCCCTGCTGCTGATTTGATAATTGTAGAAATGAGCAGCTGTTCCTAATAAAGTGGTGAATGTATGTCGGTTTTGGCAAAGGTATAAATCAGGCTTAGGGTATGAAAACATTTGATACATCGCCCTAATTACCAGAATGAATTTACACCAGCATCTGGAGGACAATCAGGCTGTAATTAGAAACCGTGGCCTTTTAAATGATTGAAAATTGGCACATCCAGATAACAGGTGTAAGGAACGATTGGAGAGCGTGCGAAGTGAGTGTTCATGCTTCCTTGTGGCAGTACTACGTGACACAATTAACATGCTATCATACCCGGTGGCATGTTTGAAAATGGTGAGCAGAGGGGGGTTGACCTTGATTTCAGATCACAAAAGATGGAAGATTTGAATCAGGGGTTATTTTCTGACACTTGAGCTAAACCTGCCTATGTGTTTAGATCTGTGAGAAAGACGTCACGACTACTGATTTACAGTTGAATTTGATATCAGTCAGTTATAATGTGACGGATATTCGGTAGAGTGTTCTGACAGTAAGCTTTTCTGTTTAAATAATAATAATAATGAAGCTTGTGTTGCAGAAACTCGATTCACCGTCGCCTGTCCGGGTCTTTCCGCGCTACAGTCACCAACCCAAGAAGTATAACACTTTTCCCCAAGGCGGTATTGCAGAGCTTGGCAAATTACCCATAATCCCCTATGTTGTCTCTATCTTTACCACCACACAAGCTGGACCTAAGTACCCATGATGAATTTGGTTACCCCTCTTGGCCAGGTACCATGGGAGCCAAGCCAGGATATAGACATCAAGCTAAAAATAGTAAAGACCTTCGACTGGTCAAACAGGCAGCCTACAGTAGAAGTAACGTTTTTAGGAAATATCACAATTTATTTTATTGCCAAGTATTTTATCGTCCTCAATAATGTTTGCATTCTAAGTAGCATATAATAGCAAAGCACACAACACGCGTCTGCACAGTAATCAGCGAGTGATACGAGAACGTCTTCGCTGATGAACTACACGCCAATCGACTCGCGATGGAAGCAAATCACTCAAATTCTTTTCTGTGTGAAACTAAGCCACCTTGAAGTAGTTTCCCTACACAGCAGGTCCAGGACCGCTTTTATCATCTTATATTATATTCGTTTATTTTGGCTCATTTCATAATAAATAGCTTATTATTATCATTAATATTATTATTGTTGTTGTTATTATTGTGCAGCAAGTATAGAATGGAGATGTTTGTGTTTACATTAGATTGTTTGGTTTATGTTTGTTTATTCTTTTGTGCATTAAGAACCAGGAAGAGTTAAACGTACATAAATATCTACTCCCAGGAAATGCCGAACTGTTTCGGAAACATGAACCCAAGAATCGCGTTTACGGTTAATATTGTTGTGAACTTTCTGTGTGCAGGTCTTAAAGCACAGGATATTTACTTAGTAAGTGGTTTGTTGTTTCCCCACCTGTCAATTATTTCTAATCTTTAAGCTCTGATTGATTATCACTCGAGTCACGTCACCTGTAAGTCCTTACCTGATCTCCATAACCATCCACTTTCCACCGCTTTAGAAAATGTACCCTCCCCATTGGTCAATTCGCTGCCGTTGTTACATATGCAGTAGGTTAGTTACAGGGTAGTGATATCAGGTTTCCATTAAAGAAATCTTGTCTTGATAGCGTAACACTTTCAGACAATATTAAAACTTGTGGAGGGGGCGGTCTTAACGTGATGGTTACATGACAGTACGCCAACGATGGAGTCATCAAAACGAATTCCCATATTCTCAGAGCTTAATCTTCAGATTAAGATTTGCACCGTATTTTAAGGAAACCTCGCCTGGTTATTATTTTTTTAATTATAATTAAAAGCCGGGTCTGTGAAAGTCGGGTCTTGCCGCTGAATTCATTAGTTGTTTAGTGCAGCAGGATAAAAAAAATAAATGAACTAGCAGAAGCTTTTCGGTACAGCGTTCCACCTGTTTCCACTTTCCCAGTAACTCCACTTTCAGGTACATGCAGTGTACCCCCGACCCCGAAAATATCAACTGGATAATTTCAAAAACAAAGCGTTCATACATTTTTAATTCTGCACCACATCGATTACACATTTTGACACAATTTATTTAATATGCAGCTTATCCTACCGATGTGGCCCCACTTTCTGGCAGGTCACTTAGCCTCTGTCCATTTTGGTGAATGTGTGACCTGCCACGATATCACAGTGCTCTTTATTAAAAACACCCTAAAGCTTTGAAAGCCCCAATGTGCAGTTTTGCTTGATAACGTTTAAGCAAAATGTCAGAGTAGTGATCAAAAGAGACGACATTCACATCACTGTTAGTACAGAACCCAAACTTAAAGAAAGCTTGTAAAGCTCACATGTCTTTGCACGTCACAAAACATCAGTAATAAACTGCTATTACAATCCTACTCGTTAAGAAAAACGTGAGTAATAAATCTGGGTTCCAGAGCACGTGGTGCAATGTGGCAACGGAGGGCACACCGCATGGTGTAATTACTTTTGGGGAGGGTGTGTGTGTGTTTTAAAACTTGTATTCTGTCTGATGAATTGCGGTGGCATGCCTGGTAAATTATAACTATTTTAAGGAATTAACTTTTACATATTTAAACTATTTGTGTTTTTATTCAAACTTAATTGCTTAACTGTATTAATGTATTTAACTTTTGTGTGTATGTGTGGGTGTGTGTGTGTGTGTTGTGTATTTGACTACTTCTGCCATCTTTCACGTTTTGGCATTTTTTTCATCGATGTGATTTAATATATTTACACATACATAGACCTGTCGCCTTCCAAGTTATGTTAAATATTTATGGTTTTGCCACCGTTTACAATACACTTTGGATGCTAGTTGAACGTTAATATCACTGAAGACAAGTCAAGCTGACGTGCACAGCGCATGGACTTTTGGTTAAGAAAAAATAAATTATTCCTGCTGACTAAACGTTTCGAAGGGGAAAATCTAGTTGCCGGTGTCATGGAGGCAGGGAAGATAACAGAAGGTGCTTGCATGGCGTTTGGGTAAAAAGGGCAATCATGTGAAAGGCATGGTGCTGCGTGGGCTTAAACAACCCAGCCGTGACACTGAATCCTCATACAGGGGGCGCCACTGTACTGCAAAAAGTGATGTGTGACTCACGTAGAAGAAGATGAAAACACGGCAGTGTTATACATTTAAATGTCTACCGCGGGTGGCATGTTATCCTCTGTGGTTTGGTGAAAACTCTTCTAAAAGACCTGAGAGACTTTGATAATTCATCTCTTAAAAAGACCTCAGACGTGTGCTATGGTCCTGCACGTAACGCTGTGCTGGATTGCGATTGTTCTGCTATGAGTCAGACGTTACTGCTGCATTTTCAGCTTCACACGAGTTTTCAGACACGAGAGGTGTTAGAAAGTAGAAACGGTTCTTGTAATCTCTTGTCTTGCCACGTGTTCGCACTTTAATTTGACGACTGCAAGGCCTCTTAACTTTTTTCATTTATTGTATTGTCTTCGTCTGTCGCGTTTGTCTTGTTTCCTTTTCCGCAGCGCTGCCTTGTGTGCGAATGTCAGGGAAGCACCGCAACTCTGTAATTTTTCCGCCACCTCATTTTCTTTTCTACGCAACGCACTCCACAGGGCTTCCACTGACAATGATTAATTTCACGCCTTTGTGTCGGTCTGTCTCTTAGAGTTCTTATCAATTTTGGAGAGCTTTCTGCACTGGAAGGCTCGCTTACCTCCATGAATGGGGCTGTGCTTGTCGTCTACCTCTCGGTCCGATGCTCGAATACACTCACTAACTGCTCAATGTACAGAAATCAGTGAAGAAATTCATTCTTCACATCATCTGGAGTTCAGCTCTGTTTGCCCCTGTTGTGTATGTTAATTTTATCCTCCCCGAAGTCCACTCAGTGCGATTGATTCACGGCTCCTTCGCAGAGCCGGACGCCTCTCAAAAAGTGCTGATTAAGTTTTTTTTTTACTCAGTTACTTTCACTGCCCACTGAATCTGATCATCTCGCAGTGCAGTCGCTCTTCTAGCCCTTCCTGCTGTTTAGTAACTGCTGGAAAGTTTAACCCCTTCGAGGAGAATTTAAATACCCTTGAAGTGAAGCTGTAGCTGTGCTGGTTGATTTTTGTATCTTTGTTCATGGCTGGTTGCCGTTGTGAGAAAAACGTTCAGTGATTTTACTAATTGATTTTAAAAACAAAAGGAAATAACAAGCGTTTTTCTCATTCATAAATTTGCATCCATCAATTATTTTCAACCTAATTTCCAAGAAAGTTGGGTCGCTGTGTAAAATGTACATCAAAACAGAATTGATGTAGAAAATCTTGGGTATTTTATTCATAATAGAACATAGAAAACATCGAATGTTGACAGTGGTGAAAATATTAACCCATTTTGAATTTGACGACAGCAAGATAACTTAAAGTTGTTGCGTGGCAACAAAAGGCTGGAAGGGTAAGTGGTACTAAAGAGAAACAGCTTGAGGAACGTTTTAAAATTGAATTGATTTATTGGTGAAATCAGCAAGATGATTAGGTATAAAAACAGCAGCTGGGCAGATATCGACCAGCCTGCAGAATAAATTCGTCTACAAGTTGTGCAATTCCACAGATAATATTCCTGAACGTTAAACCACAAAGACTGTAAATATCTCATCTATCGAACATAATATCAAAAGAGCCTGAGAATCTGGAGAAATCTGCAGCACTGCATTAAAAACAGGCTTAATTCCGATATGGAAGTCACTGCCTGGGCTCAGGAACACTTCCAGAAATCATTGTTTGTGTGAAATTTGAGATGTGTAAACTGACCTGTTTGAGGAGGGGACCGAGCTGCATCACTCTGTATTTGTAAATTTGAGGTCAGGGTTAATTTCTACTCATGGTACGAGTTGGATTGTATTTAATATGTTGTGTGACTGTTAAATCTTTGTCAGTTCCGTCAGGTTCTGATCGTGATGTGTGCGATTATGTTCTAAACTGAGATGATCAGTGTTGCTCCATGTAAAGCGTCACGACGACTTGATTTCATTCACGTTGATCAGCTTTATTTCCTGACCAACGTGCTGAGCTGGTTATAATGCTGATATCGCCTGAGTATAATGAGGACATTGTCAAAACTTTGCATTTTGTTTGCCACTCCATGCACAGATTTATGGGTATTGTGATCCGAATATGGCCAGTGGAAAAGAAATAAGCCTGTTATGCACTTTTTGCATGAATGCATACCAGTGCATCCTCATTTAAATGCTAAATAGCAACACAGTTCTGCTCAGTGTTTCCTGGTTATTTCTGTTCTTGCATCGTTCACAGCTCAAAACAATAACGTCCATAAAAACGATCTCTGACTTTAACACAGAGTTGGACCAGATCTTTAAATTCAGTGAACTAAGGCTTTGTGCCTGCGGGGTTTAAGTGGCCTGCAAGGAATCCACAGCCTGAATTAAAAATATAAATATTGCATTATGAACTCTGAGTACAAGCTATCTGACAGAAACAAGACCCCTGCTAGCTTCTCACGACAGAGAGAGAGGAGTTTCACTACATGGCGGTCAATAATGCTGAACATTTTGAATTGATTTGTTTTTATAATTAATATATGATTCATTGTGGACCCTGAGGCTCTTTAAAGCACCGAACGAGGGGGTGTGTATATGACTGGGCTTTTAGTTCTTTTGTCAGTTTGTGATGTATTCTGCATAGAATTAAAATCCTTTTTTTATTTGGTGGCTGCGGCCTTATGGTTAGAGAAGCAGGTTCGGGGCCGAAAGGTCGCTGGTTCTATTCTCGAACCGGCAGGAAGTGTGTGGTGGTGGAGCAGCACCTTCTCCTTTCTCTACCTTCATGGCTGACGTGCTGTTGAGCAAAGTCCCGTAACCCTCATCTCTCCTCCGGGCGGCCCAGTGTGTGGCGTGTGTGTGTTAACTTTGGACGGGTTAAGTGCAGAGCTAATCTTCCTTTTTGGGATTAATACACTTTCTTCACCTCTCGGATGTTTTGTTTTTTTGCCAGTCAGCGGTGTATTTCTCAGCGTATAGCCGGTAATGGTAGAAATTGTTATAAATGATGTGCCTGGGTATTTTACCCTGTTACAAGGTGTTGTCCCATTAGTACCCGTCGCGCCGAACTCTCTCACAACGGAACGTGAACACGGAAGGAGGTTTTTGAGGTAAATAAATAAAAATTGTTAAAGAGAATTGCCGGCTGTCTGCTTGAAGTTTTCAGGCCACAACTTGAACACCTTGATCTTAAAGCAGTCGATGTGTGGTTTCAATAAGACGACGCTAGTGTACACGCAGCTCGAAGATCAGAGGAAATGCTGAGGGAAATGTTTCCGGATTGGGTGATCTCACCGAGTGATGTTGGGTGGGTAGTCGGCCCGTTCCCCTGACCCCACCTCAGTGTGTGTGTTTGTGTGTGTGTGTGTGTGTGTGTGTGTGTGTGTGTGTGTGTGTGTGTGTGTGTGTGTGTACTCATCGACCTTCAACTCTTGAAACCCTTAAGGTTGCTATTCCACAGATCGCCGTTGTTCCACCCGACACCCGTCAGGCCACGGCAGCCTTCAGGAATCACCTCCAGGGGTGGACAGAGAATAACGATTGGAGGATCATCTTTAAAACATAATCAATAAAAACTGTAGTGAATGAAGTTTAATGTGCATAACTAATAATTTGATTATCTTTAATGATTTTTATTTGCCTTTGAAATGTGGGAGATTTTTTCCCTGCGCTGGCGTTTTGGGGGAATAACGAACAACAACGCACAACTTAATTTTCCTACACTAGCATGCCCTGTCGCATATTGTTTATTAAAACAGCCTTGCTTTTTTACCCCTATAGAATTCTAATGTAAACTGTTCCCCAGAGACGGTCCACGTCAATACGTTCCTCATCAGGCATCTCTTAAAAAATAATCGCTGCAGGTAACTGTGCTCCATTTCTGGATCTGCCGTCACCCTCCTTATCCCTGTTCACCTCTCTTGCAGTTATAAACAGCAGAAGTTCAACTTGTTGCGTGAGGAGAACGAAGGCTACGCCAAGCTAGTGACGGAGCTGGGCCAGGATCTCTCAGGAAACATCACCAGCCATCTTGTTCTGGAGAGCATCAAGTCTTTAATAGGTACGGAGCTCTTTATTATTTCCCACTCGACCCATCTGCTCCCTTTGGTTTTCATGGCCTTGTATCATCTCGAACCTCATGTATCTTGGGTTTCATCGATCGGGTAATGCATTTCTCCCCTGACTGTAATAGAGGCCCTGACCTGCAGTAATTACAAAATCATAAGCAGAAGTAATCTGTCCTGATGAGAAACACTCGCTGTTGCAGTCACTAATTCAGTGTGTTGCTGGTGTTTGATGATGATACTTTTATCGTAATGAACTGATGGTTACTTGATAAAACGTAAGATTCGAGCGGCTCTTGGGTTCTTTATCTTTTAGTACAGGTTTTCATTAGCTAATCCATGCTAACAGTTTTGAAAAAGAGGTACACAATAATATATAATTATATGTATATGGACCTTAATTCCCACAACCCTCCCCCCCCGTGCAGGATGTTTCAACTTGGACCCGAATCGCGTGTTGGACATCATTTTGGAAGTCTATGAGTGCCGTTCCGACCAGGACGAGTTCTTCATCCCTCTGATCGAGTCGTACATGTGTGAGCACCAGACCCTGTGCCACATCCTCGGCTTCAAATTCAAATTCCACCAGGTGAGGTTGCTTCTGTGCAAGAATGATATTTACACACTGCAAAACTCACTCATAAGAGGGGAAAGGATTTCCAGACATGCGTCTGATATTTGTCGAGATTATGATCGGATTATCCTGTGATCTGTTGGTATTTGCACAGTTTGTTTTAGGTAATGTGACTTTAACATGTAGGCTGTACCTGTTCAAGGAGGAGGAGCCACTTCAAACATTATCTACAATTTATTGTTCTAAACTAAACGATTCATGGAGTGTCTTCCTACTAAAGAGGCAAAGTATAAATCTTGTGTTCTTCGAGTGTGTAGTGGTATAACTGAAGGGCGAGTGGGGTGACCAACAGAAAGCTGTCTTTGTAAAAATGTCAAACTTTTTGCATCGTCTGAAAAACAGGGATAACGTTGGTCCGGTGAGTTCTCTACTTTGAGCTGGTTAACAGTCCGGTTGTAGCTAACAGTGTTTTCAAGCCACTCATTCAAACGAAAGTAAACTGTGTTACCTGAAGGAACATCGAACAAATTAAAACGAGATTTTAATGGTTTATTTTACAATTATAAAGTGCGAAATGATCAAGCTGTGAGTGGCCAACATTTTGATTCCAGTATCATACACGTCGAGTGATTTTAAATCCAGAGATAGCGGATAGTGTTATTATATACTAACAGGAAATATATTGTATTGCGTAACCTTTCCGTAGACGGTTAGTGATTGACAGGTGAGACCTGCAGTTGCATTTGACTGAAGCTAGAAATCAGGATTCGTCCTGAATGTTTGGTGTGGAGTATGGCGGCACGGTGGCGTAGTGGTTAGCGTGTCCGCCTCTCACCAAGAAGGTCCTGGGTCCCAATCCTGGGCGTTTCTGTGTGGACTTTGCATGTTCTCCTGCGCTAGCGTGGGTTTCCTTCGGGTAATCCAGTTTCCTCCCACAGTCCGAAGACATGCCCATTAGGCTAATTGGCTGTTCCAAATTTCCTGCAGGTGTGAGTGTGGTTGTGTGTGTATGTGTGTTGCCCTGCGTCTGGTGAGCTGTTCAGGGTGTACCCCGACTTTGCCCATTGTTGGCTGAGATGGGCTCCATTCTCCCCACTACCCTATTAGTAGCAAATGAGATGAAAATGAGTTTAGTGTTGATGTAGAGTTCACGAACTTGTGTTTTTAGCATCAGGCCAGACAGTTAGCATGAGTGATTCTGAATGTACATCGGATTTACTTTCTCTAAAAAGGAGAACTGTCTGAGGTGCGACCTAAGGGATCTGACACACTTCCTGTAGTGGCACGATCAAGCAGCAGGAGTGAGCAGTATCCCAACGCAGTAACATCACCCTGTCGAGGCTCGCGCACCTGTGTCGGATGCGTTTTCTGACATGACGCGTGCATTGGCGATTTGAGAGCTGATGATACTTTTACATTTTTGCGCACACTTTTTTTTGTGCCTCATTTATCAACCGTAGACGGATGAAGTCGTCCATCTGACTTGTCCATTCTTTAGAATTATATACACGCAAGTTACTTTTCTCAAATTGTTTACGTCAGCACTAACATCAAGTGCATTCATCACTGTTATGTGCTAGAGAGAAGGAACACCGTACGAGCTGAAGTGAAATTAAAGCCCTGACTGAGACGAATTTAACTTCAGGAAGCATTTAGGGAGGTGTGTTTTTTTCCGACTGTTACATTGTGGAGGTTTTTAATCTATTAATTGTTATTTCAGACGTATAGAGACATGTATGTTTTACTGTGATAGTAATTAGCCTAAAAAAAACAAACAGTTTAGCATTTGCAGGTTGGTTATTGTACTGGCTTTGAATGAAACACTGAAATCTTCTTCCCTGCACTAGTTTTCATACAGCAGTTGGGATCAGAGCGCAAAAGCCGCTTATGAAATTACAAGGAATTACAAGGTTTCACTGTTAAAACGGATATTTAATGACTTAATTAAGGAGTACGTGAAGATATTTTTCCAAGGCCTGACCGAAGGATTAAAATGGAGACTCGAACAAAGGATTCAGCACCGCAGCGGTAACTTAACCAGGACATAAATATATTATAATTCATTTTATAATTTCTTTTATTCATATATATGTATATATATATATATATATATATATACATATATATACACACACACACACACACACAAAAGTCTTGTCGCACATGTGGACATTCATGTATAAAAGCCCGCATGTCACCAACCTATTAACCGATTTTCTCTGTGCCATACTTTAATCCTACAGGAAAACAGATTATTTTGTGAAAGCAACAGGAAATTGTACATTTATTTATACTTTTAACAGCTAATAAAAGTCGACCATATCCAATCTGGACTGGTAAAAAGTCTTGTAGCAGTCATGTAACAAAAAATTCTGGATCAAAGTAATTAATAAAATTAGAAAAAAAACATGACAAGTGCTTGATTAATTAAATATACTTTAAATACAGGTATTAAAGCAGCTTTCAGACAATTTATAACATCTTTTTCCAAATCAGTAAAAACTTCAGGATCTCCTAAAAGCAAATGAAAATAATTAATAAGCAGGAGTAAGAAATTTCAGACCCCCTTGGTACACATCGGTAAACTCGATCATGCAAGGAAACCATCCACAAAACAACTGGCTGCACAAAAGTTGTAGTTCCTCCTGATGACTCCCTCTAAGCTCCATCAGGACTCATAGCTAGCAGTGTCTGCTTCAGCATCAACTAAACATCATATTTCTTACAAAGGTCACCATCCACCTCACAGGTCCTGTACAAGACACAGCTAGAACACCATGATGTGCTTACCAAGGCCCGAACACGTGGAAACTGTTATTAGCAGAAACATGGAGAAAGAAATTATATTTGAGATGAATTTTTAATTCAATATCATGTTGCTACACCACCAATGTTGTTACTGACCATCTAGAAAATTGCTGGACCCAGAGTTCACTTAAGAGCCAGTCATGTATCACGTGCCAGGTCACTTTTTTTATACTCACTGCCAATAAAAACATAACACAATTTTATGTGTAATTTTTTTGGGACCATCCTGTCTGAGCATGATTTCTGGTATTTCAATGACCCTGAGCACCCAGCAGCAGCACTCACGTCACACTTCACTGAGTTTGAGCTCTGGTTCTGGACTCATTTACTGGGAGTCTCAGTGAGTATATATTCATCTAGTCAAGGCTTGTTAGTATGATAACTTCATGGAAATGACACAGGCTCACCAAATTTGGTGAAAGGGTTCCCCTCAGGAAGGTCTCGGTTGCTGTTGTACACGGATCACCATGACCTTGTTTCAAGGTCTCAGGAGTTAAATTAGTGAATTTTCCTGTCGTAATGTTTGCTTTAAAATCTTAAAGATCGCCTGATGTACATTAACGTGTCTTGTTTTCTCCTCAGGAACCAAACGGAGAAACTCCGTCGTCTTTGTACCATGTCGCGGCTGCCCTTCTTCAACACAATCTCATCGCTCTGGAGGATCTCTATGTACATGTGCGTGAACGTTTTCTGCCAAACAACTTTTCCATCCGAGATGCAGAAGTCGTCATTGTTACAGTGTTAGAAAACAAGTCCACATATTTTAGTTGTAAATGTGTTTTTATTTTATTTTAATATTATTCCTACTACTCTTGTTTCATTATGGCTTTGCTATAAAAGTAATTCTCCTGTAATATGGAAGGAATTGAAATTGAAAAGAATTATGGAACTATTGGCACCCTTAAAAGCAGAATAGATACAATAAGTGAGCTCAGATCTACTCAGAGGCGTTTTTTTTACCCTAAGTGGAGATAAAAGTGGGTGGATTGCTTCACTCCCCAATGCAGAAAATCATTTTTAGTCTCTTTTGTATGTTGTGTACATACGTGGACTTCAATTTTGATCACCCTTATTTCAGTCCCATTAATGCAAATCACTGCTCACGTTCCGTCACCAGTGTTTGTTGAAAGCTCGATCGGTGGCCAAGTCTGCGCCTGGTTATGTTGAATTATTTTTAAACAAGTGTCGCTTTAAAAAGATTCCGTGATGGTTTTGTACTTATTAAAGGTGCCAGTAATTATGGGATACCTTATAAGCTCATGTCCATATTTTTTTTATTGTACTAGCTCCTACCACTGGATTCCTCCATTGTAGAAGAGCACAAAAGGGAGATCCTGGAAGCCAAACAGATCGCTCGTAAACTCACCATGGTGGTGGTGCCCTCTGAGAAGAGCGACGAGAAAGAAAAGGAGAAGGACAAAGAAGAGGAAAAGAATGAAAAGGTACGAAGTCCATGTGTTGAAAAAAATCGTATTGGAGATGTGTGTGTGTGTGTGTGTGTGTGTGTGTATAAATGAAACAATACCTTTCTATTGTTGCTTCAGTTGATTAGGTCGAGGCTCAGCAACAAGTCAGCTGATGACCTGAATGTACCCAGTGACCAGTTTATCACATCAGTGGGACATTTCTTCCCTGATGGCATGGATATAGTGTGTGTGTGTGTGTGTGTGTGTGTGTGTGTATACATATACACATGCACATTTTATATATAGTCAGAGAGAGAGAGATATTGATGAACCAATCAACCGTCACTTATGGAAGGATCCAGTAACTTCATTCTGTACTTAGTTGATTAATAAGTAGACTTCAGTATGGAGTGATAATGTATATAGATGTGTATGTATACACACACACACACACATCTCTATATACACACATATATATATATATATATATATATATGTATAGAACGTGTATTTGTGTGCATGTATAGCAGCAGCATCGGTTGTATTTAAGACACCTGAGGAACTGAACACACATCCAGTGTCTCCGAGATCCCTTCAATGGAGAAAGAGAGCAAATAATTATTGTTTCCTTCTTATTAATGCAGGAAATGATCTTGTCATGCAGTCCCATTAATGATAACTTCTCCTTCCTCCTAAGGATTGCACTGAGATCCCACAGTGCACGAGCAACATATAATACCTTACTGTAATACCCGTTTAATCCCCGACTCGCTTAATTAAAGGATTTACAGTCAGCTGCTTCTTTTGCCCTTCGTCAGTCAGGGCCGTGCTGCACGGAGCGACCGCAGGGATGGAGCGTGCTGGTTTTCGAGCGACCCCATCAGTGCAGCACAGTACCTCATTAAACACCCTGAGACAGGGCCAGCATGTGATCCAGTCCACATCTGCAGGAACACAGACACGCACTCGCACGCGCTCCCAGCTTTGTCTGTGCCCTCAGCATGATAGTGTGGGTACCAGATTTAAGCGTCAGGTTTAAGCTTTTTACTGAGTAGGCTGGGCTAATCAATGCCTGCAGTGTTCTTCAGCTGGCTCTTTGCTGAAGTTAATTGTTCTGCAGTAGGTCGTTGGCAGTCTTGTTTCAGTGGTGCGTGTTTAGAATAGATTGGCTGCTTGCCTCACGGCGATTGACGAGTAATGGTTTCGATCGTGTTTATTTAGCCCAGAGTCCCTAGGGCCCAGGTAGACCACTGCTTATTGCACAGTACTTGCTTTGTGTGTGAGCACAGTGGGAGTTTCGTGCTTCTCTCAGCCTCCTGCTCTCTACCGAGACCAATAAACCGCATCGGAAGACACTCGAATGTGTAAATAAATCCTCAGAGCCTGCATTTGTGAAGGAGATGCACCCTCACTTCACCTCCCTTATTCTTTCATTTCTCTTTCCAGCCTCCCAATAATCAGAAACTGGGCCTGCTCGAGGCTCTGTTACAGATCGGCGACTGGCAGCATGCGCAGAGCATCATGGAGCAGATGCCACCTTTCTACGCCACCTCACATAAATCTATTGCTGTAGCGCTGTGCCAACTGCTGCACCTTATCGTGGAGCCTCTGTACCGCAGGTACACACACACACACACACACACACACACTTTTTTCGCAACCTTTACTCTGTTCTCACCTGAACCCTCTAACAGCACTTGTTAATGAAAATGTCCTGTCTTGTTTGTTTAAATTCCTCCATATCTCACAAGTAGAGAGACACATTTATTCATTCATCCCAACGAAATGTCGAACCTGAACCTAAATCTAATTTTAAGCCAAAATGTCTTCACTTCATTTGGTTTTGGAAGAACCGGCACCCAGTAAAATAGGAAATCTTCTTTAGTTTGTTTTTCTGTGCTCAGTTTATTGAGCCCTGAACTGCATGAATCGAGTCGAAGTTAAATACTTTGTCGACGCTGTCCACTATTTTTCTAGTGATCTGTTTGTGACGTAAATAAAAAATAAGTGATATCCTAAACTTTGACCTGGTTTAGGCTGCAAGGTAAAGAAAATGAGTTCTGTCTGAAAAATTTACACTCCTTGATCATCTTGTTGTTTTTTTTGGATTGTTTTTATCCAAATATTTAACCAAATTATTTCTTTAATTATTATTATTTTTTTTTAATAGAGCTGGGGTCCCTAAAGGTGCTAAAGGCTGCATGTTGAAAGTGTTGAGGAACAGGCAAGCTCCACTTCCTGTTGAGAATTTCGAGGATCTCTCTAAAGACGTGTTCACCATGCTGGGTTACCTGGGCCCGCACCTCTCCCACGATCCCATCCTCTTCGCCAAGGTCGTGCGTTTGGGAAAAAGCTTCATGAAGGAGGTGAAGTAGAGTTGATGAATGGTATTAAATTAGTCGAGGAGAACACAGAGCGTAGTGACGCCAGTGAAGGAAGTTTGTTAGGGATGATATGAAGCTGATATTTAATAAGTGGTCGCAGATATTAGATTGTGGCTGTGTTTGAAGGATAAGTACATTAACACTGATACCAAATGAACAGTCTGAACTGTTGTGGCTGCAGGTTCCTTCAATAAACCTTAAACTTAACTTTTTCTTTTGTGTTTTCTTCTGAATTTCACAGGACCATACAGAACCATCCTTCTGCATTCTTAAAAAAATGTTTTTTTGAATTAATGAGATCTTTTTAAGAGAATAATTAAAAGCAAACATGTCTCACTTGTTAGTTTAATCCAGTTTTACTTTGTTTTGGGTTTTTTTCTCAACTGAATTCAACGTACTTTCCTAGCATTGTGATATGATGAGTGTTCAGTAAATAATCAGGACCTACGACAGAAACAATGAGCCTCGAGTCACTAGACTTGAAACTTATTCAGGATATAAGGATCAGTGTACGATAAAAGGGACTGCAAGCTGCAAGAATTTTTGTTTTTTTTGAGTAAAATCTCTTAAATTAGTGAGCAGCAAATTCAGCTGATTTATAATTTTT